>JAYRBT010000023.1:11937068-11980895 GCA_036023395.1 Myiotriccus ornatus
AAAATCTGTCTGACAATTGTTTACTCTGTTGGTATCTTATTGACACTTCCTACAGTGATGAAACTGTTATATGACAGTGGAAATGGAAGCTAAAGGCTGAACGAGTCACTCCTTTCCTCTTGATGGCTTCAAGTGCAGTCATTTCTCTTGCCTGGTTTTTTTTTGGGTGAGGGCTTGCTCAGTTCTGATTTCTCCGAAGTAGAAAAAGAAGCATATGGTTATGGTACAAATCACAAAAGCCTATAGACATCCTGGTTAGGGTTGCATCATCTGGCCCAAAGAGCAATTACTCCCCTAGATCCTGTTCCTTCACTGCAGCAGGATTATGGGCCGTTTTAGGATTTGTTCCGACCTGGTATTGCCTTGTGCCATGGCACAATAGCAAGAGACAGGCTGCTCTCCTGCTGGGTTCAGCACATGCCAACAGAGTGGCAGGGTGTTGTGACGGGCTAATTTGTCAGATCCTGGTATATTGCTCTGCAAAATGACATACTTGTGCCTGTGGCACATTTGAACGGCCTGGTGAGAGGGAGGCTGCCCCCTTATCTGGGAGGAGGATGACAGGACTCTCAGGGCTGTGGCCAGTGCCATTTGGACAAAGGAAGCCAAACACATTTCCAGTTTTGGAGCACTGATTCAATGTAGGTCAAGGAAGGACTTTGACCTTTTCAGCCATTATCTTGTATAAGGACAGGAAAAGAAAAAAGAATAATCTGGAGAAATTCAATGAATATTGGTTATGAAAGCAAAAACTTGTAGAGAACTTCAAAGGCAGTTTTATCACCTCCCTGAGGAAGGAAGGTTCAGGAGGGACCCTTTTAAAACATATCTTAAACAACAAGCTTTCTATCAGCAGAATAGCAACAAATAGCAACATGGTTCAGAGAACAGGATAGAGGAATATGATTCCAGCCTCTCTCTAACCTGGGACATCTGAGCTAGTTTCAAGTATGGGATCTGGAGCCTTACAATTTCAAGCTGGCTCTGGAGACTAGGTCTCCAATTTAAGAGATAAATAGAGGGTGTGTTTTTTTTCAGTTATAGCTGGGGAAAAAAAAAAAAAGAGGGAGAAGTTGAATACTTCTGTCCCTACCTGTGAAGGATTGTTCCTTGCAGGATGTTACCACTTAATTTACAAAATCCCAAAAGACTGAGTTTCTTTGTTTCCCAATGAAAAATACTATTCCTTAAAGGAGGTACTGACCCATCCATTTGGAAATCTTTGGAGCTTCATGCAAAACAAGCAACACCAGTGACATTTGTTCATTTTCACCAGTTAAGAGATAAACTCATAACTCCTACCCATCCCCCTCCAGAAAAGAAAATCTGAAGCAATAACCCACGTCTTTTGTTTGTTTTCAGCATCATCAGGAAAGCTGTGACCTGAGTGCACCACAGTCTCCTTCCTAAGCAGTAAGTAATGCCTCTAAGAGATTCTTCCTGGGGATATTCAGAGCAAAGTACTGAGATGCTATTGCATGTATGAGAACAGTGGCTAGCATGGTCCTCTGCTTGTGTTCCCAAATCCCAGTGTCCCCACACTGAGCTGTGGGAATACAGTGTTTTTCCCCAGTCCCACTCAGAGTACTGCAGGACCCAAGCAGTCTCCCCCTCTCTGGGGTGCATATCCCTGCCTCAGGGAGGAGCAGCATGGAAGAAGTCAGCACTGCTGTTCCCTGTGGCAAACCAAGCTGTGGCTAAAGGAGTATTTAGATACCCTGGGCTGCCAATTCAGAACTTTCCTGAAACCAGCAGTAAAATTTGCCTCCGATTTCCTTTTTAGGAAAAGAAGGCTGTAGTATAAAGTCCCATTTTCTAGGCATTAAAAGTTTACAACCCACATAATTTTAAAAGCAACATTCTGTGTCTAACTTAATGTTTGGTCTTCAGGAACAGCTAGGAGGAAAAGAGAAGGTTCCCTGTTTGTTCTACAAAACAGGAAAGTGGTTGCTTTCTATACTGTAAATATGCATTAGAAAGCTCTTATAGGCTCGTGCTGGGGATTTGATGTTTTTAACTGACTACATTCCTTACATTTTTGTATAACTGCCAAGAAAGCTAAATAAAATGGCTTTTTTAGTGTTTTCTCTAAGAATAGCCCTGCTTCTTTGTAAATATAGCAAAGGAATTGTTGATAATAATTCTTTGGGAGAATAACTGGTGTTATTGATGTTAAAAGTAGAAAGATTTCTGTTTCTCTGTCTCAGAAATAGAGCTAACCAAGTGGGCTGGGACTTCAGAAAGCTTGAGCATTCCTTGGCCAGTTACTGAGATTAGACTGGTTTCATTCCTTGTGCCAGAAGGTGTAGAATCAGAGAAAACTGGCACTGAAACTTCAGTTGAAAAAAAAAAAAATCCCTAAGATTTGCATTTTCTTTCAGGATGCAAAATGGAACTTTTCCCCTCCTTGTTTGCACTTCTCCATTTGCAGATGGTTCTGCCCATCTGCAAACTTACCCTGAAAAGCTGGGGTTAATCTCCTCAGTCTGACTCAAATATGCACAATTAACACTTGGTCACCCCTAAACCTCTGCAGCGTGGGGTGAAGTCCCATCCTCCCCAGACATGAACAGGCAACGGCTGTCATTCTCACCTGGAAGTCGATAAGTTGAGCCAAATATTAGACTACAGGACCCTGGCTGTTGCTGTTTTGACACCCATCATACATATGCCAAGACCTTAGATGTGTTTTTTGCTGCCATATGATAAACTGGTGGTAAAACCAGGAGGGCAGCATGAGAATTTGAACCAACCTGTGCCGCGCTCTGACTGCTGAACATTCCTGCCATCCAGGATTACCAGCAGGTGGAAGGCTCCTAATCCACTCGAATGTCACTTCCAGGAAACAAAAAAGCTACAATTATTCTTTTTAGGGTTGACTGAAAGCATCTGCCTTCCCTACAGTTGAGGCACCGTTTCACAAAGGCTCCCTGTCATTAACCAGACCTGCCCTTCAGCTGAGCATGCAGAGATTTGGTGCTTGTTCAACCGGGCTTCGTCAGGGCTGGTAGCCCTCGTCAGGATTATTTTTCAAAACAGAGACTCGGTGGGGCCAGGCTGTAGCATACACTGCCCAGACACTGCCTTCTGTTTGCTCTGTCTGCCTCCTCCCAGCTGCCCCAGTTGCTCCCTACCTTTGCCATAAAAGCTGTTAAACGGTTGTTCCTGATTCACCTTTGCCAGTGCCACACAGCAGTTTATAGTCCTCTATGATCTTCATTCTTTCTTGTTTACTTCCCAGGCTGAAATGGCCCAGTCTCTTTAGTTATTCCTCATAGAGATATAGTAGGTTAAAATGGGGTAATTTTAGAAAAAGAGGTAAGCAGTCAGTCCTGCCATGACTGGGGTTTTTTCCCTCTATTGTCAGTTTGGTTACTTGCTCTCCTTGTCAGTGAGATTTCCACTATGCCTGATAGCATTTCAGTCCAAGCATCTTGGCATCTTTCAAGCCAAATGAATCACTCTGTGTTTCACCTTCAAGCCTGTGCTTATGCCACAGCTTTGATGACATCCTCCCCCAAAGCTACAATATTTAGAATGACACCAAATTCATGGAATCTGTAAAGGAAAGGCTTTTCATCATCTCTACGAGTGACTTGTGAATGTGAGGTGAAGAAAGGTGGAAGGCAGAGTTCCCACCCTTTAAGGACTTCCAAGGTTTGAAAAATCAAAGCAGCTCCCAGTGGTCCCCTGTACCTACCAACTAAAACAAAATGAAACAAAAACAACCAAACAAACAAAATACAGCAACACCAAAAAATAGCTTGTTTTTATCAAGACTGAGAGATGCCACACAGGCTGACTACAGCATTAATGAGCTTGTCTGTGGTTTAGGAAATTAAGATTCAGATCCTTCTACTGTCATTTCCAGTAAGCATCTGGGCTGTTGGCTGCTCTGCTTTTGTTCTTAGATCTCATGTTTCCAATACTAGTTTCAAATTTGGGTTGAATTTCAAGCAGGTAGGACCTTATTCGGGTCCTAGCCAACTTACAGGCTCACAGAACTTCAATCCTGAATGAAGAAATCACTTGTCCTATGAGATTTCTGTCATTCAAAGCCAAATCCACATGCTAAACTTGATTTGTTTATTCCTTTTACTGTTCTTTGGAAAAGTCTGAGGACTGTGATAAGGACTATGTGGAGTACAATGAGAGAAGAATAGGTTAAATGTTGCAGATGTGCTCAAACTGGGGCTAAGGAGAGAACCCAACCTGGGATCCAAACCACTTTGTGACTTCTGCATAACTGGATAATTGAGCTGTAATGGGCTGCAGAGCGGCTGCATTTGTCTGCCCCTGAGAGACACAGCTTCTTTTAAGTTGCCTGGACTACAGGCCCCAAAAGATCTTGTACTAACTATAGGATAAAATAACTGTTGCCTCCCTGAATCCCTCCATGTGCCTAAGTAAGAGGGCTAAGAGTGAGGGCTGAGTTCCCAGAGTGGGTGCAGGGAGCACAGTGTGAGAGCGTGCGATGCTGTTCAGAAGCATGGCTTAAGGTCAGACTCCACTCTAAAGCTTCCCCAGAATCCCAAATCCTCTTTTTATATGAGTTTCACTCAAACACAAACAATTAAAGAATTTCATCTTCTCCTGCTACGGTGGGAAAGCTTGGATGCTTCTCTGGTCTCTTAACTTTATTAAATAGCCCCAGAGTGTTCCTTGATGAGGACCCTGCTTGGCTTCAGACAACCCATATCTTTGTGTTCGATGCTGGTAAGTTGGTCACTGATGCCAGTTGGCAGTGGGGAAGGGAAATAACACAAAGAAGAAAAAAAAGAAAGAGAGAGAGCTATGAGGCTCGTGTCTGCTCATATGACTGGAATAATTTGACAAGGACTCCCACCAATGGCAGCTTTTCAGAGACCTGAGCATGGGCCATTGCACATCTTTGCAATGTGTCCTTTTATGTTTCCCCTCCTAAAGACAGTACCCATGCCAGCTTTCAGGCTTGAGCACCATATGTTCTGTCCCCTGCCTGGAGCACAGGGAGGCGCTTTTTGCAGTTTAATTTTCGAATCTGCCCCATTAATAGAAACGGTCTGGTGGAATGGGGAGAAACATTCCTCCTGGGCCGGATTGCTCTGGTCTCCAGCAGCTCTCTCATCACCAGAGATTTGTCAAAGCGTGCAGTATGCTAACATCCTGCCAGCTCACCTTTCGCAAGCTGAGTCAAAAGCGTTAGTCCCACCAGTGCAAATAAGGTGTCTGCCACATGTCTGCTGGTTTCTCCCTGGTGCACTGAGGCAAAGCAGCCCTTCCTTGTCAGTCACTGACCAAAACTGTTGATTCTGGAACAACTGACTGTGCTGGTTGTAAAGGATGCCAAAACCTCTCGAAAGCTGGGAGGCGAAGGTGTTTTCTTTTTAAATGAATTAAGCTGTAGAAGGAATTTTCTGAGAGCTTGTTTGATATCTGGAGTAGAAATGGCTTTCCTTCTCCATCTCCACCTACTCAGTGCTCCGAGTCAAATCCAGAGAGCCTTTAGATACATTTCTCCTCACCTCTCTGGACTCCCTGCACTGGAGTTCCACTGCATTTATTTCTAGACAGCTGACAAATGTTCCAGGTGAGTCCAACTCGAATTTGCTTGCTGAGTTAGGGTAATGGATTTAGTTCAGTCTAGGTAGAATGAAGCAGTTCGAGGGCACATTTTCTGTTCTATCAGACACTTCTGGCAGGGCCGAGCTAGAGGAAGTTTGGCCCAGTTTGGTTAAACTTTTAAAATCTCAGCCAGTTCCTAAACTGCTTGTTAAACTTCAGGTCTGGTATATCCCACTCAGTGGTTTGTGTTTTTCAGGGAGCCACCCCTGCTTCGTTTAGCAGGCTGTTCTCCCCTACGCTCCCCAACAACAGGCTGAGAGGGGATTTCTGGGCAGCTTCAGGCCCCCGGCTCACCCAGACATCTTGAGAAGCTCCTGTCCCCATAGAGAAACACACCTGTGCAAAAGGAAAGCATAGCCCAAGATATGCATATGCCCAAAGCAGCACGGACCTGTGGTTGCTAAATGCTGTCACGGGTTGTGTGACTGAGGCAGGACCTTGCACTGCAAAAGGCACTTTGCAGACACGGAGGGGGAGTAACCCCATGATAAGATTGCCTTTTAAAAAACAAGTCTTATTGGGAGGAGTGGTAAACCCAGCTCTACCTGTACCTAAAGAAACAGATAACACCTAGTGGCACTGATAAAGCACTGGAACTGTGAGCCTAATGCCCCTTGGCTCCCGTAAGAAATAAGACCTCTACCAGCATCCGTAAATAAATATCCCCCTGTGTCTTTACACACTTAAATACCTTTGCAAACCTGGCTCCTTGCCTGTTTCCCATACTTGGCTGCTGCTTCTTCAGGTTTGCAGGGCAACAGGAGCAAGAGCTCAGCTGTAATTTGGGGTTCTGTTGTGCTAAGTGCTGTACAGGCACAGAACAAAAGCCCCCTGACCACTTCCCAGCATCCAGCTCTCAGTTGTTTTTTAAAAACAACCTTCCCTGGATTTTTTTGGTTGTTTATTTTTTGGGGGGGTAGTTGTTATTGTTTTGTTGCGCTTTTTTAAAAAAAATCTTTTATTCATTGTTTCATTGTTTTCTTGTTTCCTTTATATTCCTGGTGCCTCCAAGTTAGAATACCTTTGCTGAGCTCCTGAGTGAGCCTGGCCAAGCCGGCCATGTGGAAAGGACTTTTTACCTGTGTTCTGCTTATCTGCAAGTGGTGAGTGTGGCTGGAGTGAAGCTGCAAGGGTTGAAGTGAAGGGTGTTAGGGGTAATGCTGCTCAACAAAATTAGTGCTTAGAGATTCCCACTGGGATTAGGGAACATGAGCACTGCTGGAATAAAAAGCAAAAGTTTAGACCATGGAGAACTGAGCAGATGCAAACATGTGACACAAAACTGAAAAGCTGTGCTCCAAGAGAGGCAAATGCACTCCAGCTGTGCCTGGAGTGGGTGGGTCATGCTTTTCCTGTGCCCAGGCTGTTTATTCGACATCAACTACCAAGATGGGATTTCCTCCAGGTTTACGTCAAGGAGCTTCATGTCGTGCATCTTGGCCCTTAACTAGGTAAAAGTTATTGTATTAACAATCAACCAACCTTGGGTTCCAGTCTGAGTGACAATTTGCATCTATCCCCAACTTACATAAACCCAAGTCACCATACTATAAAGAAAAACTTCTTGAGCTGATGTTTCTTGTGAAATCTCAACACAAGAAGTGTGTTTTCTGGGTGTTTTGATGCATTTCAGGTTCATTTTGGGGCTCTGTAATTCATGGCAGCTGGTTCTCTGATTATTTTATATTAAGGACCAACTTCCAGTAACATCAGTGGGAGCAGGATTTTAGCTCTAAAGCTATTATTAACTAATGCAGCACAACAATGCCTGGCTTTCGTTCTGTTTTGTTTTCTCCCAGGGTCGGAACGTGTGTGTATCCCATTAACTCTGTCCTTGCTGCTCTCAAGATGTTCCGCACAAATGATTTTATTTTTTCTGTAAGAAAATATATTTTACTAGGCAGTTTTATGAGAGCTGACAAAATGCCTCATAAATAACCCAGCAGGAAATATGGGGTAAATAAAATTTTTACAACTTTATCATAAACCTGAGAAGTCTTTGGTTCCTTTTCGAATGGAATGAGCAAGGTATTTCATTAAAGGAAAAGACATGCTTTCTAAAGCCCAACAATTATAGACACAATGCCTTTTTAACCTGCAATTCAGTCAAACAGGTTTGGTGGCAGTGGAAGATGTTAAAGGCCCTGTTTTGACACTTTGGGTCATGCTCCCCACAGATCAATTTGTGCTGCAGGTTCCCTACATAGCAGAGCCAGAGTACTGGTGTGTGCCTGACCTGCCACCAAAGTATCCAGGACCTCAAGAAAACACATATCTGGGAGAACCTGCTCAGGACAGGCCGAGGCTTTTATGTTGCCTTTGTACATCTCCTAGTACAGGGGCTGTGCCTGGGCCCCTAAGTGCAAAGGGAGTACAAACAAATATGGTCCTCAGGTCTTCAGCACAAGCCTGAAATGCAATGATTTGGTCAAAGACCAAGAGTCTGAAATAGAAACACTTGGAACAAACCTTAGTCCTTGAACTTAGCATGAAAGGGGAATTCAGCTCTCAGCAGGAGGATCTTTGACGTGTGATATTTTGGAACTGTGGGAAGACAGGAGAGGGTGTCACTTTTAGGTTCTTTTCACTTGTAAAAACTTATATTGACATCCATGACTATTTTCTACTTACAGTGAAACAAATTTGGCAAAACACAACCTGTTCCTGGGTACATCAGAGGTATGGAAACTACTTCCCAAAAGAAGTGATAAAGTGCCATTGTAGGCCTACATGGTCTGATGAAATACCACAAGAAGTGATCAGGAGTGAAGGCCTTTCTCACACCTCTGGTTCTCTGATCCCCACCCTGTTTGTGTTTCAGGGCTGCCTAAAACCTTGAGAGAGAACAATCCTGGAAAGGCTGGGCTTCACAGAAGTATTAGAGATGTTCAGATGGGCATGTTATCTTCCCTGCATTGAGAGCAGGGCTCTCAGACTCATCAGAGGAAGACCAGAGTGGACACACCACCCAGGCCTCACCTTGCTGGCACCACAGGTTGTTCTGCAAAGCTATGACCCCCACCTCTGCTCCAGGGCACTCTTGCATAAAGCCCACCACACAGGATGGTATGGGCCCCACCTTCCCCTGGAGGCACTGTTGCATTCCCTGCCTTCCCTCCCAGTCCCTCCCTACTAGATAGCCCTTCCCCACCCACCCCCCGGATCACCTAAATCCTCAGCACATCTACAGCAACTTCCTACAGGAATGTCATGTCAGGAAAGCATCCAAAGCCTTTGTAGCCACAATGCCATGTAAACAAGGAGGTAAGCTCACCCCACCCCACCACTCCAAAACCCTTGTGATGGTGATTTTTTTAATGGCCACCAGCCACTCTTAGGTAATGGGGCACCTACAAGGAGAGCTGGTCCTTGCAGCAACAGGTCTGGGGTCCTTCAGCCTGACTCTCCGTAATGCAGAGTACTCAGAGCCCCAGCTGGCTTCCAAGCCAAGTCAGGGTGTCCCTGGGAGCTTTCCCTGTGTAAGGGCTCCAACGCCAGGCATGCTGTCTGGAAAGAGCTGTGTAAAGAGACAATTATCAGAGCCCTTTCCCAAAAGGAAGTTCCATATTGGCACTGAGCAGCACAGCAGCATGGCAGAGCACAGCCCTGGCAGAGCAGGCTGGGCTGCTTGTGTAGGGCTCTGCCCTCCCCCGGCAGTGGCCGACAGCACGTCTAGGGAAATTGGCTTTTCGGTGGGACACGCTGCTTTAGTGAGAGCCCATATGTTACTGAGTTATCTGCTCTGAATCCCCTTGATTATCCCCATGCTTCTGTCACCATCCCCCTGCCTCTACCCTCCCCTCAGGCCCCCACCGTAATGCAGAGGTTAAATAAAATATCATTTCCTTCTGATTTAGCCTTTGGCAATCAAAATGCCCTTCAGGCCCCTGTGGATTCAACCTTCCACAGGGTAGGACATGGGAAACCCCTTCCCAGGCATTTCACTGTAGATAATGTCGTGGCTGATTCATGAGATCATGCAAAGCACTGCCTTCCTCTGTGGCTGCTGCTTTCAGTGCTTGGGCTGTACCTCCTTCTCCCTCCCCACACCACCACCTCCCCTGGCCCCATTTTACAAACCACCTCTTGGGCAGCTGGAAGCCTCAGGAGAAGTGCTCAGAAGGAGAAAAAAAGTAAAATGCAGGTTATGTCTATGGTAGCAAAGTTTTCATGCAGGGGAGAAACAGGCTGTGTGAGTCCAGAGAGCCAGCGAACACCATCCCCACCGTAGGAGGAGCTGAGCCAGGGAAACAGCAATGCTTTTGCAATCTTGCTGCTCCTGTTTGAGTGTTTGAGTGCCAGAGTGGACAGAAGAAGTGTGAAGACTGCTGTTGTCCAGTCAGCTGTGTATACTCTTGTCCCAGAGGTGTATAGTGCTGGGCAAATATAGAAAGAGATGGGGGAACATATGCAAACATGCCTACAGAAGCATCACATGTGTGTTATTCCTTAGGTTGAGGGTGCAATACAAAGCAAAGACCTATATTTTTATTTATTATAAAATCTAATATCCTGCTCAGCGCCTTCCTGGAAACTCCCTCTAACATAACACCCAACAGAGATAATGCTGGTAAAAGAACCAATGGTGTAAAAGGAAAACCTATAAAGGACACTACATCATTTATTATGGAGTGCTGTTATTTTAACCTCTCCTTCCTTGTGCAGTTTTACATATTTGAGTTGAAAGTGCAAAGAGACAGCAGGGAGATAGGGAGCATGGACTTCACCCTATAAAGTGCAACACAGGTAAAAAGGGAGGAAGGCTGACTGGTTTGTGTCTCTTGTGTGGTCTCTGAGGTAAGTCAGATGAGTATGAAAGTCTTTAGTGTTGGTGTCCCATGGATTTTGCTAGCTGGGCTTGTCCATTTCTGACACAGTTAAATGTGCAAATGTGTGGCTGGGGGAAAGCATGCTGCTGTCATGGATGTGCAGCAGGTACACAGAGCGATGCTCTCTAGGTGACAGCTCTGTGAGTGCAGGGCCTTCATCCAGCTTCCTGCCTCATCAGAACTACTCTCATTCAGTTCCATGAGGGATACGTTTTGTTAGAAAATCATGCTACTGAAAACTATCCATGACTTTTTAGCTGTCATCCCCAGAGCAGTGTCTGTTGGCATGGCTCAGTTACTGATACAACTGCCATGTGTACTACGATTTGTCCCCAAGTATCTCCTCACTATCCACTCTTGGCAGGGGACGTGACAGGGATGCAGGAAAAAGCAAGCACTGAATAAAGGACAAGGTAAGGGTTGTTTGTGTGCATCCATGGAATCAGAACTGTATAAGAAATAAGAACCCTTTATCACTGGTGAACAGAGATGTAAGGAATTACGTCAGGAGTTTGGGCTATGAGGCTGTTCCCTGGTTTTCCTTTCAGAAATAGAATCTATCTATCTATCTTAAAGCAGCAACCTCCTAAATAACTATTTAAAGTATTTCAAAAAGCCAAGCTGGGAAGACATGAAAATCAGAGGGAGACAGCAGGGTGGGGAAAGCGCCTGAGAGCCGGGAATAGAGAACAAATGGTCCCCACCTCTGCAATGGTCCCAGCCCCCATTCTCACCCTGTTAACATCCCTCCCTTTGGTAAACAGAGACAGGCAGGTTGGCACCTTGTCTCCCCAGACAAAGGAGCTGGCCCTTTGTTTCGCTGCGAGACTCCCTGGCAGATGGGGGCTGGAGGGTGCCTGAGGGGTCTTGTTCAAGGAAAGGCTCCAGTATGCAAAACGCGCCCATAGGCACACAGGAGAGGGACGGGTTTCCTCCTGTGAAAGAGCTGGGTGAAACAGTTTCTGTGTCCTGATGGTTCTTTTTTGACTCTGAGAAAACATACTCAGTCTGTAGTTTTCCTAACTGACCCTTTTGTTTTGATAGGAACTGAGAGGGAAACCTGGGATTTGGAGCCAAACTTTATTTATGAAGAAGAAGAAAGCCAAATTCTGACGTCAGGAATGTGTGCATATTTTAAATATTTTAAATTCTTGTGCAGAATTTCTTAGGGGTTTAGAACCTGGCCTGTAAATCAGTGAGATTCAAGTTCTGCAAAGTCCTAATAATTGCCAATCCTTGCTTCCAACCCCAAGAGATTTACTGGGTGTTATTCTTGTTGCTTTCGGGGGGTAAGAGGCAGAGAGAGAGGAAATAGCCAAGCCAAGGGACAAGAGTTGATGAGAAGCCCATATTTAGTTGGTCAGTTAGTCTGTCACTCACTGGTATGTTTTATCCAGATCTTCTTCCAAGGCCATTGTACCACATGTGTGGCCTAATCTTGGTGTACATGTGCTTTCTCCAGCCTCTTACAAAACAAAAGGCCAGGCGGAGGCAATTAAATCACTGAAAATATATTGATTTCTTGTGTGAAGTGTCAGGCAGTGCATGGGGGAGATTAATTTCCATACCCAGTCCTATTGCGATGGCAGCTCAGATCTGTCCTTGTGGATGGAGAGTCTCTGGCTTGAAACCAGTCGCCATCAGTTGACCTGTCGTGTGACTTTGGAGGTCTCAGACCGGCTGGTAACAGGAAGATGCCCACACTGCTGTTGGCATGGTTTGTCCCCTTGTTCATTATTTTCCTTCCCTACTCTGACCTATTATTAACAGACCCACCTTCTACCTAGTGTTTCTGTTTCCCCTGATATATTTGTAAAAGACCTCTTATTCTCCTTAATCCCTTTGGCTATAATTAACTCATTCTGCATTTTTGCTGCCCTTATCTTTTCCCTGCAAGCCTTAACTGACTGAATATTCTTGTTTGGTTGCCTCCCTGTTTTCCATTTCTACTAAAGGTTTTCTTTTTAATCCTTAGATCTCTGAGCAGGCTTATTTCTTGCATTCTTCTTTATTTACTCTTCTTTCCCTCTCCCACCTTACTTACTGTGTGTGTGAGGACCCCATCTGCCTTACAAACGGGTAGATCTCAGGACCAACACACATGTTGTGTTACCTTCTCAATTTCTTAATTCCCTTCAATGCCTTCACCTTTTTCCTTTGGCACTATGCAAGTTGTTTTGCACTGTTGAAAACGTGAAGTAAAAATTATGCCTTTTTCAGAAAATGTTATTTATTCAGGGTTTACTTTTGACCTGGAAAACTAGAAGGGCTGAATGTGGACTCAGTGCTCTCCTGGAAAGTGGACATTTTGGCTCTTGGTTCCAAAACTATCTTTAGAGTTTGGGTCTTTATAACATCCTGGTGTCTCTTCCCAGCAGGACTCTCCAGACAGCCATTCCCTTTACTCCTCCCATTCCCCAGCTTTCCCACCCTTCCTCTCAGCTGGGTTTGCCTTTACCATGATGAATTTGAGTGGGCTTTGTTTTCTTCTCATGTATTTTAGGTCTTGTGTCAACAGTAATATTGCGGGGGAGAGCTGTGCTCCCTGCTACCAGGGCTCGTCTGGGAAATGGGGTGTTCTTCCACACTCAGAAGAACAAATTTGAGCCACCTGTTGGGGATCCATTATGTTTACCTGAGCGGAAGGTGCAGAAGGAGGAGGCTTGGGCCACCCTCTTGCTCCTCAGCCTGCTGCTAACACCTACCTCAGGAACAGGCATGGTGAGAGGAAAATTTTACTGCTAACAAAGAGACATAAACAGAAGCGAGATGTTCAGCCATGGTTTTCCTCTCCCTCCCAAGGACACCCCAAGCAGAAGCTGCCAGGCTGTGTAGGTACATCTTATAGTTCAGTGAGTGGGAACCTGGACAAACAGCGCGCTTTTTTGTCCCTGTTATTGTGGAACCAGAGGCTAAAAGAGACCCCCTTGATAGAGAGGGCTGGCTGCCCGCTCCACTCCATCCTTGGTCCCAGGCGAGGGCAGCAGCAGCTGCAGATAGCCATGCCCACGGCCAGTCTTGCCAGCCTTGGTCCCTGATATCATTCTTTGCAATGGCCATTGCAATGGCCACTTTTTTGTCCTTTACTTTCCTGCAGTTTCAGGCTCTGCTGCCCCAGCACAGCGGTTCAGCAGGGCAGAGTGGGGGAGGGAAGGAGGAAGAAGTTGGGGGGGTTGATTTACCAAAAAAAAAAAAAAAAAAAAAAAAAAAAAAACAAAAAAATAAAAAAAAGTGATAAGGCAGTCCTTTGGGGCCTGGGCATGTTGGTGGTTTTGCCACTTCCGTTGTCTGATCCACCTTTTCAGACATGCATGAGGAGACTTCTGAGAAACAGCCCTGAGCCGGCCCCGAGCGCTCCGGCATCGCCGCGCGCACAGCGAGCGCAGTGCAGGGCTGGGAAGGGGACCGTGAGGCCACGCTGCTCCCCAGCACACACGCATGCACACCTACCATCCTTCTTCCACAAAAGAGGCTTCTTTCATTTCCTGCAAGAGGAGGAGGTGGGAGAGAGAGGGAACTCCAAGGCTGCAAATTCCTCATCCACATATCTCGCCTCCCTCTCCTTTCCTATGCTGCCTGCCAGCTCCACGTTCAGGAGCTGCAGCTCCTGCTTCCCATAAAAATAGGCAAAGCTGAGCAACTGTGCTTTTAAACCTTGGGAGACACTCTGTTGGTTTGGGGGTTGTTTTTTTTTATCACAGCATTTGTGTGCTTTGTCCGTCAGAGCCGCCTCAAGGCTGCTCTAACTCTATCAGGCCAAGTTGCTGTGTAGCTGGTTAGGAGCACAGGCACGCCTTGTGCTGTGGTTTAAACATTTTTTCCACCTGGTCTATCCCCTTCTTGCCCCCAGCCAACCCCAGGAAACTTGTCTTCATGCATATTGACAATTAACCAGTGCTGGTGCAAGGCTTTTCCAAACAGTCAGCACTATACCTGCCATTTCAAAGGAGTATTGCTGTCAAGCACCCAGCTTGTCCCAAAACTCTGAGCTGGAGACACTAAAGCAGCAGGTGGTACCCAGGTGTGTTAGGCTAATCCTCAGCTTTTCTAAGACAGGGTTACTTTCCCTCATGAGTAACTAGGGCAAGCACAGGAGAGGCAGACAGTGTTTCGCTTTCAGTTATTTGGCACTTGCAGGCGCTCCCTTATTTTCTACAAGATAGGCTATATTGCTTCTCCCGTGTCACGGGCAGAGACACTGAGGATAATGGGTGAGATCTTATTCTCTCTAGAGCTGTGGCAAAGCAGCTCACACCAGCCACCCCCAGCGCTGCCGTGGCTGTGAGGTGGTGTTTCTTAGCCCAAACAGAGCATCCTGATGCAGTGTTGTGGCGCAGTTAGAGCCACTGCTGACGTAGGAGGGAGTCCAGCTGCCTCTTCTGTCTCTTTGCCTGACACTGCAGGCATAAACGAGTGGTATCAATCAGAAACTCAGTCAGACTGTGTCTGAAAGTCAAGTAGATTTTGTGCTCATCTAAATAGGGGAAATCTGTGCACTGAGATTTCAGGACCTGGTGGCTGGAGTGCAAAATGCATGGAGAGAAAGTGAGCTTCTGCAGAATGTTTCCCAAGGCATCCAAGGACTCTCTCAAACCCACAAAGCCTGCCCTAAAACCACAGCTGCAACAAAAGAGGAAGAGTCCACAGCAGAACTCAAAGCATATTAAACCTTGCAAAATTGGTCTCTTTCTGTGATGGGCTATGTGTATAAATACATATGTTCATGTACACAAAGAGAGAGCTGGGTTTGTTCAGCATCAGAGCTAAAAGTGAAAGCCTGCAGGAATGCTGAGAAGGAGTGGTGATTTCTGGCAGGGCTGAATCGAGTGGAGTGGCCCGAAGTGGTGGCTTTGTGAGGGGAATGACCAGTCTTCCCAAGACCTAGTGCAGTGGATGTAAAGGACTGGCTGGTTTATGAGCCACAGAGGTAAATCCAGCCAGGATGTAAATGGAAGAGTGAAAGATCAGAAAAAGAGCAGCAAGGAAGAGGGTGCAGATGAAAAGATGTCCAACTGGTGCAGGGTACAAACAGCAAAAGGAGTGTAATTTCCAAGTGGCACTAGAGAAGAACATAGGAAAAGAAAGTAAAAAGAGTGTGTTAAAATGTAGCCAGCTGTTTAAATGACAGTACCATCTCTGTCAGTCCTGACACCACTGAGTGCAGCCATCCTTGAGTTCTGAGTTGTGCAGACTCCCATGAAGCCATGTGCAAGGCTGGCCCCAGTGAGACTCTACCTGAGATGACTGCATTCCTGGGCATTGAGTCAGGAGCTCAGGGTTAACTCTTTCAAAGATGCAAGACCTTTACTGAGCAGGTGTGTGTCCCTCATGGACAGCTTTGGTGGAGCTGGAATGACAATGGCCGAAGGGATTTTGCCAAGAAAAAGAGGAAATTCACAGAGCCTGTGCCTAGACACAGTGCCTGTAAGAACTGTTGCTTCATTTGGACAAGCCTCTGGGCCCACAGTGCTGGTGCATACTGTGTGAACGTGCCTATGGTATAGTTTGCAGTCAGAGCTGCATATTTTGCCTGCTGCATGTATCCAGCTTCAAGTTTCCATTTTTGGGACATGACTATGTCCAAGGCCTGCCCTAATACAGATTAATGGATTTCCACAACCCTATGTGATGTAGAAAAAATGCTGCTTAACTAAGCAGGCAGACACACTAAGGCTAAGCAGGTGTAGGGCCTATTTTAGATCTCAGGTGTCTGTAGCTCCTGGGCACAGTGGACTCACCTCCTAGATGACTTTTAAAAGCACAGAAGAGGGAAATGCACCGCTGCTATCTCAGTTCTTTTGAGCACAAGGTCAGCAGAAGAAAAGCTACTCCATGCTATGTCTGGACTGCAGGCAGACAGGCTCCACTGGGCAAGCCACAGCCCTGGTTCCCTGACCACCTCATCCAGGCCAGGGATGTGGCTGGAGCTCCTTTAGCCCACACACCCAGGCTTTCTTCCCAGGAAGTAAGATCAGAGCTGCCTGTAACCCTCAAGATGGAAGATCCAAGGAGTGGCTGAGACCAGGGGTTACAGCAGTGTTTCCATCTCTGGGATTATCCATGTCTTTCCTTCCACTGGAAGAAAATTAACTTCCATATCTCTCAAAGTCAGCCTACTGTAGAACTGGTGGAGAAAAAGAGTAAAGCAAGAAGACAATGCAGCAGGGGAGCATTTCTTTGCATCTTTCCTGGGTAGAAGCACTGTCCCCGTTCCCATCACTTGCAGGATCAGCTGTGATTTCTGGCAACGCCAGACACAGCCAACACCCTCTGGGTTCCTTTCCCTTTCATTGTCCCTCTGGAGAACAGGACTCTTGTTAAAAATCCTGCAAGTATCATTGAGAGCCAGCTCTATTATTCACCAGCCAGTGAAGCAAGACAGGCATACTCTCCCACAACCTAGGGATGCCCCTCTGATCTATTACCAATGGGGCTATCTTTAATGGGATCAGAGCCTGCCCTTTTTCACATCCCACAGGGACAACACCTGCCCACCAGAGAACAAAGAAGAAACCTGTTGTGATGGGAAAAAAGACAGAGTTCTCCCCAGAGAGGCAGTGAGGCCGTTTGATTAAGAGCATCTTTCTCCCAGCCAGCTGGTTTGCCAGCAAAACAACCAACTAAACTTCATCTTTATGCAAGAGAGAAAATCTCTGTGAAGCAAATACCACGAGTCCAGTTTTACTCACCTTTATAAACCTCGAGAAATCCAGGGACATCATTGCAGAAAAAGACGGTAAGGAGTAAGAGGAAAAATATTTATGCCTAAAACCAGTATTTAAAAAAATACTTTTAAAGGGTAATTTCAGTGCAGTATTTGAAATGCTGCAGCAAAGAGATCTAACTAGAAGCTTCTTTTCTAACTTGTCTTCCTCAAAAGGCACAACAGTTACCATTGCTGTAGATTTCTCTCTAGCCCAAGTCTTTACAGAGGTGCAGCATCCCAGTCAGGCAGGTCTGATTCCAGCTGTGCTTTCTGTATGAATGTCTTCTGGAGACTGTCCCATGTGTGCACATCTGCCCAGGAGTGCCCTTTGTAGCACTCCCAGTCCTGGGTCAAGAAACCAGCACAGGGCCAAACAACCCACATTTTCTCGACAGTGGCACTAAACTCCAAACCAAACTGTGCCTTCTTTTTCTATGCCCATTTCTCAAATCAGAGACTATAGGCTAGGTTGCTGATGCCTATCCTATGAGCTGCCCAGAGTAAAACTGCTTTATGAGCATGGGTACAGGCTCCAAGGGGGTCAGAAGAGTTGCCTGTGACCCAGGGGCCCCTTTCTGGTACATGTTTCGTTAACCCTGTCCAGAGTTGAAGTGGAAGGACTCAGGCATGCTCAGATGTGTTTGTGCATCCTAGTTTCTTTGGCAGTTCTGTGATTCTGGCAGAAGTGTAATTGTGAGCAAAGCTTTATTCCAGTGGATGCGTCACGTAGCAAGAAGTTCACCTTCAGTTAGAGAGGATCTTAATATGACCTTCCGTAAAAAAGGGGCATTGTTTTGAGTCATTAAACAGCTGCTGTGTTCCACCCCACTAATGGTTGCAATTCAAGAGTGAATAATATAAGCCTTAGATAAACAGCCGGTAAAATAATTTGGGATCTTTCCTGGCTGGGGGAAGCAGGCAAGTTACTCAACAAAAATAAATTATTATTCTCACTGCCTAGGAAATGAAGTGTTCTCCTTTTCATCACGAAATGGGCTGTCACACAAAATCTCTTCCCGCCCTTCTGGAAGCAGCCCAATGCCATTTGCCTTGCTATCTTGACATATTCACTTTCATAGGAAGCAAGAGACGGTTTTAGTTTGGATTCACGCATCTTCTGTTTTCCCTTCCGACCTTTGTCTCTTTCTCTGTCCCATCCCCAATCTCATTAAAAATAGCCCTCCCAAACTGCCCTTCTACAGACACAAACGCCACCTCCTTTCTTGAAGCAGCCGCAACATGACGGCAAGAGAAGCAAAAGTTTCCCCAAACCACTCCCTCCTGCGAAACGCCGGGTGTCTGTTCGGTACACGCTGTGTCTGCTGGGCTGGGGCAGGACTGGAAAGAGCCGGGCCTTGGGTCTTGGCCTCCATCGGATGAACAATTTCCCGTTGAAGGTTACTCACTTCCTGTTTTCCGTATTTAGACAATCTGGGCCTATGGGGAGCTTTGATTTGTTGTAAACTTCAGCTGGTTTAAACGTTAAGTCGCGGGAGACCGAGGTGAGGGGGAGGAGGGGAAAGGCCTGGAGACAAATTAGGGCTATTTAATGCTGCAACTGTGTTCTCTCGCAGTTTTCTAGTGCCCATTAGAGCATGTGAAAGGAAGGTCAGGGGCCGACAGCCTGGGAGATGGTGAAAGGGCTGCTTCACAATGGGCCGGGGCTGGAGGCGGTGCGTGGGGCTCTCCCGGTGTGTGCATGGACAGTGGTTGGAATCAGCCGGGTGATGCATCCAATGACTAATTCCACCAGTGTGTCATTTTTGCCACAGACAGCTGTACAGAGAGGCAAATGGCAGTGCAACGGCTCCGCAGCAAAGGCAGGGAGGAGCCTCCAAGCTAGAGAGTGCTGTGCCCTTTCCCTGTGCCTATCAGTACACACCACATGCTGACATTTGTTAGAACTTGCCCAGAAGTCTGCTGGGCTGGAGCAAGTCAACGCTTGTTCGTAACTGATAGGGCAGGTCATGTCTTTTTTGTGCCTGTTTTGCAAGGGTAAACTGAGGCACGGAGTGCTGTAACTTTGCTTGTTATCAGAAAGTGAGTGTGCAAGGGATTGGGGTGAGTCCTGGCACCAGTCAGGCAGTGGTCTGTCTCCAGAGATGTGCTTTTTCATGAAGAACTTCCCTGTGCTGGAGGGAGTTATGCTTGGAAAGAGAACAATGGTGTGCAGTCCAGAGTGCCCATGGGCTCAAAGGTTATGTGAATGATTTTGGTCAGTTCCTTTTTGTTCATCTAGTTCTATTCGAACAGATTAACTCTCAAAATGAGGTGGTTTTACTTCCAAATTTTACAAGGATCAACAAAAAAGAAGAGAAAAATAAAATAACGGATGGGCTGAAATATAGCAGAAGATGGTAAATTAATCTGAATTTTACAGCAAAATCTAATAGGGATTTTCCAGTGATGCCTTGAAATCACTCTAGCAGTATAACCTACTACCAGAATGCCAGTGTGGGCAGGTGGGAGTGAATTAAAGAACCAGAGATAAAAAATCACAACCAAAATAGATTAAAAAATGTCCCAGGTAAAGAAATCTGCCATGCACTTTCTACCTGACAGAGAGTAGGCAGAAGCTGAATCAAGAGCCAGAGCAAAATAAAAGCACTGGGGAAGACTTTGGTGAAGCACTGAAATGTTTAGGAGAAACAAGAGTCCATGTCCACACTTTGGCATTGATAGGCCCAACTCCAAATGATTTACACAGACTCTTGACCCTCCTGAGGCAGAGTCAACTTTCCTCCAAATAACTCCCTGCA
This sequence comes from Myiotriccus ornatus, assembly GCA_036023395.1. Lineage (NCBI taxonomy): Eukaryota > Metazoa > Chordata > Aves > Passeriformes > Tyrannidae > Myiotriccus > Myiotriccus ornatus. Next base: position 11,956,967 of record JAYRBT010000023.1, read on the forward strand.
GCCCAGAGTGCAGAACCACAGAGAGAGGTGCATGGGAGAAGGATACAGGCAGGTAGCTGTTCTCTGCTTGGCATTGCTGCATAGGTTGGGTTAACATTATACTTCCCTGATTCAGTTTTTATAGACCAAACAGTAGCAGTTTCGTCCCTGTGGCATGCTGAAGCCTTCCCCTGAAGGAGGGGTTAGTTCTGCCTTGTTGTTCAACCTGCTGGATGTTTTCTCTGCTGTATCTCTCACCCTGCAATTGCACATTGTTTAGCTGAGCTTTTAGTGCTCAGAAATGCAACTTAGTTCTTACTGCAAATGCTGCAGTCTCTCCCAGAAGTTTCCTCTGAGAGGGCCCTCGACCTCCCAGCAGCACCTTGGTGCAATTTGAGCCCCGGGTTTAGGATGAGCTCTGGATCTGACAGGGACGCATCAGACTGAATTGGGATTGACTGCAAAGCTGGCACCATGGGGAATTGCACCCAAATCTGTTCAAGCAAATGGTGTCTCTGAATCAGCACCGGTCGGCTGCCCTGATGCTGAGGTTGGATCTGTTAGATCCAGAGCAGCCTGGTTTGCACTCATATCACCATGCTTAAAGAACAGTCACTTAATCTCACTTAGAAATGTTTACTTGCAAGGACCAGATGGCCCAGGGAGTTGGGCTAAACAAAGCATTTTACTTCTAGGTCATGCATTCTAATCCAGTCCAGGTTGGTGATAAATGAACATACTCACCTGATAGCCACTTTTGGCTTCATTTTTGGTTGTTTTTCAGGCTAATTTCCAAGGGGAGATGTCACACCACAAAATCTCCCTCTATGCCCTGCCACAGTTGGTACTGATTTGACTGTCTCTGCGGAGAAGCCAAGGATCAAATGCTCCATGGCGCCAGACTGTTTTCTTTTGCAGCCTGCAGGTAAGGGGAAGTTGTCCTGTGTCTGGCTGTGTCACGCCTGCTCTGCGGATGGGCAGGATTTCAGTTTGCAAATCTGTCGGTCCAACCCCTTCCACCAACGTGAAATTAATGGTAAAAAAATAGGAAAATGTTTAATTGCAGTTGACATATAGGCATTCTCTGCTATGAACTTTACACGCAATCACAGATAACAGCATCAGAATTAATGCCTGCTTCCCACTTGTCCTGCTATAAGCAATAAACGTTTGGCAAGTCAGTAAATAACAAAATTCTCATGTGGCCATCTACAGGTCACCAGGATACTTAAGAAGTTTGCGTTAATTATACCATGTTTGCCATCAAAGAGGGGATATTAACCCTTTCGGGTTGCTACAGGAAAGTAGTGGAGTCATTTGAAAGTAAGTAAATGAAATCTTGTCACTAAAAGTGCAACCTTTGCAAAATAATAATAAAAAAAGAGGAATTTTTGAGGCAAAAGCCTCACTAGACATCATGGAAAATACGGCACCTTTTCAGCTTTCCTTTTATTTATTTTGTATTTTGACATCAAACACTCCCTGTAACCTAATCTTCTTGGCTTTTGATGTGGCCGTGGAGACATGACAATTAAGCACGGCTTAAAACAATAATCCCAACAACGGGAAGCAAAGGCAAGTAATGTCAGGGTTCCCCCCTCACAAAAAGCCTGTCCCCCAGTGTTTGGCGATAGTGAAAGGATCGTAAATCCCAATTTGTTGCCTCAATATCTGCTCTGTGCTTACACTTTACGTTGAACTTTACACACTTGCTCCATTTCCATTCCCTGGTGTTTGTTCTTCTTCTGCTATGCAAAATGTCTGGAGACAAACACGATACACACGTTGCAGAGAGATGGTTTGATCTTTCACAGATTAGTGCCACCTGACAAACATGGGATTATTTATTATCTGTGTTGCAGGAAGTGCTGAAGCCCCTGCTCAGAGAGACACGCTCCTCCGGGCATTGGGGGAGGCACCACCCCTCCTGACAGACAACCCAATGGATTATGTCCCTGATTCTGTGAGCAGGTTGGACCGACCTGGCAAAATGCCTGCAGAGAGGTAACCCCGAGGTAAGCCCTCCTCACAACCCAAATGGGTGTGTAATGTGCAACCAAAGAAAATAGCTCGATTATTCTAAATTATTTTAAGAGATGTTGTTAGTTCTCCCATCTCAGCTATTCGAAGATGGAGGGAGAGTGCCTGAGTTTAGTTATAACCTGTTTTTAAACCTGTCTGAAAAAGAACATGTTTCTTTTTAAATGAAGGTTGCATGGTATGCTATAAACTGCCTTTTTTTTTTTTTTTTTTTAATGGGTGTTTGCACTAAGCCTTGCTAAACAAGTTAGAGAGATGATTAACTTGTCTTAAATGATGCGGGAAGGCCTCGTCCCAGTTGCGTGTTCTTCCTTCAGCACATCTAGAGCTGCTGTGGCTCCATGTTATTCGTAAGCAGGGCTTGCAACCAGGGCTGGGCAGGAGGCTGCACGAGGAAAGAGAAGCGCTGAAAGGGCTGGAATTTACCCACAGAACTGAATTTGCACACTGCTGAAAAGGGAACTCAGGTTATTTTTTCCTTAGTGAGTAAAGAGTTATCCCCAAGTTGGTTTCCACAGAAGTGAGGCACACCTCCCAGGGGGTCAAAGGAGGAAACCCAAAGTTCATTAGCAGTTTTCTTGAAAAATATTGTTTCAGCAGGAGCAGCGCCCACCCCTGCACATGGTGGGGGGGGGCTTTGCAAGGCTTCACTTCACTTTGTAAGGCCCCCAAGAAGTTTCCTGGTCAGGCTGGAGTGTGTGATGAGAGCAGCTGCAAACTCTTGGCAAGGGGAGGTCTGCCCGGTAAGCACTCCTCTCCCTCCTCACGTGCCAGCCCATGTGCACACCCCTCTGCACCCACGGCTGCACTCCGTGTTCCCAGGAGAGCCGTGTTCCCAGGACAGCGCCGAGCAGCTCCCAGTTGTCCATCCCACCTGTGCTCCCTGCTCGCCACTGATGGTGACGAATGGAGGGAAACGGGTTTCCAGGTTGACTGTTCCTTCGCAGGAGAACTTTGCCTAGTCTAATACAGGTCCTGCCTTGAAACCCATTAAGCAGCTGGCTGATTTTCCGCGTTTATGGCGCTTTTAAAACGTGTTTTAAAATTCAAAAGTATTTTCTCCGAACACTTAAAAAAAAAGAATCTCAGAGAAACCACAGTTCCTCATCAGCAATGTGGCTGCTGCCTCAGATTTTAAACTGGTTTAGAAACTTTAGCACACTTAACTGCGTGACCTCGTCACCCCAAAACACCACCAGAGAATGAGCTTTTGTACCTGTGCATTTAATACCAAATCATTCATCAAATACTTTTTTTTTTGTCCTACCCTGTTAGGTTTTCGAAGTATCATAGACTGCTCTGCATAAAGTTTAAGCTAATAATTCTACTGGCAACAACGACGACAGTAAGTTTCCCTCTCTCCCTATTAAAAGCAGCTTTTATGACATGAAGTTGGGCACAGGCAGTTTCACAAAAAAAGGTATTTTATTATTCTTAGCAATATTCACCTTGAAGGAATATGAGGAAAGCATACACTTTTTACAGACAATATATAAACATGTTGTACATAATTAACAATAACTTAGTTCACTAATTCAAAAATAAGCAAAATAAAAATTAAAAATAAACCCAGAAAATACTGAAGAATTTTTTTTTATGCTGATACAAGTACAAAATAATTTAAATCTCGACTGCCGTTGTCTATGCTGCAGTGACTGACAATATATTGCACTTTGTCAACTGTATCAGTAATCCCTGTCTTCCACCCACATCCCTTCCCCTCCGCTCAAATCCTACAGAATTGAGTTGGGTACAAATAACGTACAACTGTACCATTGTAAAAGGTAAAAAGTAAAAAGGACCTAATTCTTTACCTCAGTAGATTATAAATTCTTATGATTTTTCCCAACCAATTTAGTTTCCCATTTATTTCCACTTCTTTACAAAGTGCACCTATATGCCTACGCAGACCAAAAAAAAAGAGGAGGAAAGCAGGATTTTCATGGCTGCTTGGTTCTTAATTATAAAATACTAGAATTACATGTTTAGAAAAAAATTAACATACATCCATTTCTGTTTCGTTCAGTTTTTTTTTCTTTAAAGCAGGACTTTTGCAGTAAAGATACAATTTGGCTTGATCCAAAAAAAAAAACAAAAAAACAAAAACCCAACAACAAAATAGTTAAAATTTAAAAAAAATAAAATAAAAAGCTTGTCACAGAGTTAAGCTTACGTGGTTTACATTATCAAACCCCTCCTTTCACTGGGGCATTTTCATCAGAAGTATAGCTAAATATGTACACTGTATGTTATACTGGAGCTTGTGTTCACGAGAGGCATCAGATCATAACAATCCATAGAATACACTTCACATTGGCAATAGCTTTGTTTTCGGTCATTTACGTACAATATGGTTTAATAATGGGAGATTTAAAAATTTTTTTTTCTTTTTTTTTTCTTATAAAATCCACTACGGAAAACAGACGTTCCCCTTACAGAACGATGCTTTCCCTCCTCTCATCAGCTGTCGCTGTGTCTGGGATTTGACGGATGTGTGAAGCTCAAACTGATTGTCTCTCTTTCTCCCCTCTCCAGTGATCTCAACCCCATTTCTGCCCTTCCTCCCTGTGAAGTCCACCGGGGCCTGGATGCCTGAGACAGCACACGCGCTGGCCGGCTGCGTGTGGACCTGGTGGCCACACTGCCCCAAGTTTACCCAAGCAGCTAATCTGCATTTTTAAGCGACAGCTGCCAACACAACAGAACAAAAATGCTTCAACCTCTAAGAAGTCTGTGAGTTGGATGTTTTTTATGCCCTGTGATGGTTTCGGCTGCGCTAGAAGTTAGCTGCAACGCAGTCCGGTAAACGCCTGTATCTCACCCCTTGCTAGTGCAGGATTGCCTTCCCGTGAGTTTTCTCTCCCCAACAGTTTGTCTGATCTAGGCGTCCGTTTTGAGGAGCAACAGGGTAGTTGGGAGAGGGGCTGGTTTTTTTAAAAGAAATCTTTCATGTTAGGGAAAAGAATGAAGAAATCGTGTCAAAATAATCACCATCTTGGGCACATTAAAATCCCGTATTATGGATACATTTTTGCTTTGTTCCTCCCCCTCGAAATCTTTTCCCCCTTCCTAGTAATTTTTGTATGGAAGATAGATGGAGCTAATCCAAGAGGGCTGTCGAGTATGTTTCCCCTCTCCTCGTTTTAAAGGCAGATTTTCTTGCAGGGTAGCCATTCCAAATGACAGCACAAAAACATGCAATCAGAGGGGTTGAGGCTTTTTGTGGAAAACAAAATAAATACGACTTTGTGTCTGATTTTAGAAATTACAGTTTTATAAAGATGTCCTTTTTTTTTTTTTCTTCTTTTTTTCCCCATCCCAAACAGAGTCCACGATAGAAATCCAGCATGTCTGGCTTCCAGTGAGCCAATTCCATTGTGGGAGGCTGCTTACATCTCTTTACAATATTCACAGTAATAACAAAGAGAGAAAGGAAAGCCAGTTCCAAGCTTTTTCCTTCAGCTTCTGCCACCTTTTGCTTCCTGCTGGACCATTAATTATCGAACAGGTGAGTTCTGTTTTCTTATACCTGAGGGGGCAAAGTGCATTACAGGCACCACAACACATTTCTGCAGAAGACCCATCATTTGCAAAGTTTTAGTCCAGCATTAAGAGTTAAAACCACATGGGAACAAATATGCCCTTTTTCCGTCCCTACATTCTCCTCTTGGCAGAACGTTTTCTTACTTGGTGTGACCTTAGGCAAAGCCCCATGTTCTCAATCTCTGGGTGGGTCTCTTGGTCATCAGGTTTTATCCCATGGCTGTAACCATGCTGGAGGGGTGTGGATGTCCGAATGAGATGCTGGAGGATGGGTGGATGGGGGTAGGTGTTGGTAGGATGTGTCCAGAGTGGCTGAAAGGGGGCAAATGCCCCATGGGTGCCATGTGACTGGCAAGGGCAGCAGCGCTGAAGGGAGATGACTTCTCCTGCATGCACTTGGACAGTTCCTCAAAACACTCAGAGCCTTTCTTGCTTTTCTTTGATTTGTTGGACATTTTCCTATTCCTGGTCTGAATTCCTTCCTTTTTCATGGTCAGAGGCCTGTTCACCTGCAAGAAATGAGAAAATCAGGCTCATGCAGACAAAATGACCTTATTGTGCAAAAATGAAAATATTTGGACGGCCCCCATGTGTTTTTCCTGGATGGAGACCTTTTTCTGGCCAAAAAAAATGGTGTTTCTCTCTGCAGAATTTGTTTATATTGATTTGTTTAATAAAACCACACACACAAAAAACCCCTAGACATGAAAAACAAACTGAACTGAATTTGGCAGCTGATGACTCTCTTTCCCGTAGGCTTACCCTCAGTCCTCATACATTTCCTAATAGAAGATCAAACTAGGAGGCACATGCTGACCCAAATTCAGTCCTAAGACACGAGCAATGTTGTACCAGTAACCTCTGTTACTTACAGTTTAAGTAATGTTCCAACATGTCAAGCGATTCCTGCTTAGGAATAATTTCTTTTAAAAAAATAAGTAACATAACAAAGCCTTAGATATAATTATTTTTACAAAGTCAGAATGCAGATAGCCCGTCAGGATTAATTTTTGCACAGAGCCCATTCCAAATGGCCTCTCTTTCTGGAGGGGAACGGCACAAAAAACATAGTTAAAACGAAGTGTGGCAGCTCTATTTTGCCTGGTTTGCCCAAGCGTTAGAAGCCAAGCTAATACATTGTAATGTCACTGAACTGAGCATCACTATGCTGACAAAGAACGGCTGTCACTTCCCAAGGGAACCTTAGAGACGGGGAAGGAATAAAACAACAACCAAACCCCTGAAACCAATAAAAGCCTAGTGTACACCATGCAGTTAAGACATCAATCCCGGCCAGGCAAGCAGCGACACATGAGATGAGTAAATACTCACATTGTGCAATTTATAGTAGAGTCCGCAGGCATTACAAACTGGGTCCCCGTTTGCATTACGTCGCCATAAGGTCGTGGTGGTTGTCTGACAGTTGGCACAACAAGTCCCTGCTCTCCTGGCCGCTGACTAACCAAAAGAAAAAGAAAATTAAAATGTATCGCCAGGAGGAGGGAGATCATGAGAAAGGTCAAATTGGACTCAAATAATTTAGGTTGGGAAGAACTAGTTACTAAGATTTAACAGAGCATCAGGGCTGGAGGAAAGCTGCTGTCAAGTTTGACATTTTATAGCCGTTAGGTTTTTGTTTAAATTTAAATATTCACCTATGCATGCTGCAGTTTCAAGCCCAGTGGCACTGTGTGTGCAGAGAAAGTAAGGAGAGAAACAATGAATCTCTAACTCCGCACACAATAATTTTAGAGGGGGGGAAAATAATCTGATTTTTTCGAATTTTCCCTTTGCAGGATTCTAGAATGCATCATGGAAAGGCATTTGCCTTTTTTCTTTTTCTTTAATGACTGCTTTGTTTTGTGCCAATGTTGGGGCTGGGTTTGAAAACAGGGAATGATCTTAAAGAATGTGATTTTTACCCCTACTCTGGCCCTTGAAAGGTGGACACAAAAGAAAACCGACCACATTACTTAGCTGGGTGCAGTATTTATCAGAGCCATCACTGAAAATTCAGTTTGCATTTACAAGTGAAAGGGAGAAAACAAAACCGGCTCCAACTTTCTTTAAATATTTAGCAAACCAAATTTCATGCCTTGCAGCAATGATTCCACTGACCCGTCTGCAGCCTCTGTCCCTGCTCAGCTCCTTGACTGACAAGCCCTCAAACAACTGTCTTAAAAGAAAATAAAACCACCAAAAATCCAGCACCCTTTCCTAAAACTATTGTTCTGCCAAAACCAAGGTGAGGGGAAAGAAAAATGCCCCCAACATTCACTGAACGTCCCAAAACAAGAACAGGAAAAGTAGAACAGCAGGCAGCCAGTGATTCCTGGATGGGCCCTTGTCTAGCAGACCCCACAATAATGCATTCTTTGTGCAGGGATGGTGATGTGTAAAGTGTTATGGACAGACTAACTGCACCCCATATTTTGGGAAATAATTTTGTATTAGCTTCAGCCCTGCCTCTGTAAGTGGTCAGAATACACTCCATTTTGTGCTACTGAATTAATGCTGAGGACTCGATATTTCCTTAAATTAAGAGTTTACTTCCACAAGCGTATCAATCGTGGTCATTCCCTGAGGGCCTTGCTCCCTGGATATTTCTTCAATTAGCCACAGAGAGCCGTGGGGTGAAGCAGCAGCAAAGCTCAGGATAGCACAGGGCATCTCCGTGAGCACAGAGTCCCGGGGCGGTGGGTTTCCCAGAGAACTCTGTGCGCTTCCCTGCCTGCCGGCCCCGGTGGGGAGCTGGCGCCGCTGGAAGCACAGCCGGACCCTCTCGCCAAAGAGGAGCCCAGGGTTCTGTTCTCACTTGCTCCTGATTTACGCCATGGCCCTCTGTAACTTTCCCAAAGCTGATGGACGGCTTAGCAGCTTTAGGCAAGACTCAGGCCCTAGGAGACTCATATATTTCAGTCCCTTACTCGCCCGTGAGAACAGGCCAAAGGCAGAAAGAGGGGGTACCCCCTACTGCAAATGCACTCATGCAACCCAAACACAATTAATGCCAGACGTCCAAACGCTGACATTATTAATACGATCACTTTGCTATTGCATGGCAGATGAACAAATTGCTAAAGATGGCCATCTCCTCTCCCCCGCAAACAAGCAAACTACAGTGGAAAAAGGGGCAATAAACAAAGCTGTAAATCAATTAAAACAAAACAACATTAAAACAACTATACTAGAAGAAAACCTCCTTAGTGCCCCCCAAACCCTGCACAGTGAGCTAAGTATAACAGTCTCCCAGCACAGTGGAAGGTGGAGACCTATGTTTGCATATTTGAGATGGCTTACTGATACTCAACTATGCTGCTTAACTCTATGGCCTGTCCCATTCAGTCTGGAAAGCACTTGAGCCTGAGAGACGATAATGTTACACTGTTGTCTTAACATTTTTCTATATGTCAGTCACTTTAGAAGGCAAGTCATTAAGAAGCTTGCATAGTTGAAATTCTGACTCACGACAGAAATCTTCTGTATCCTATCCCAGTGTTAGAGCAGTAATGCCAATTTTCTGCTCTCCGAACCTCATTGAAACGTGCCCACGAATAGCTAAGAGACTTAGGCACCATAAATCACAAAGCTCCAAAAAATATATTTATTATTCTTAGCATTTTACGCATTATTTGTGGAGTAGAGTGTATTAGAAATTTCAAAACAGCAAGCATGACTGGCAAGGCTTGCCTATAGAAACTCTCAAAAGCTTTTAGAGTCAGGAAACAGATACACAAAGTTTCCTTATCTTTACCGTACAGATATCCGGATAGGAAACTACTACCAGGAGCTTAGAAAGGACTTTTTTTTTTTTTTAAATCACTCAAATGAAAATACAAAGTATAGGTGACTCCATGGAAAAATAATAGGAATTTTTTTTTAACAGTAGGGGATTGTCTGGGGAGGGAACCAATATTAATATTGCCAGGGAATATAAGAGTGAAAATTACTTCATGGCTTTTATACAAATAATTATTAAGTAAGGAGCAGTAGCTTTGACTCATCTGATTTCTTTTGCTTTTTTGGAGCTGGAACTTTTTTTTTTTAGTACACGGTGGAGGACATTCGTGCTCATAACCCTTTCGCTCCCAGTATGTGCCCAAAACGTCCCAAGAGGCCAAATAAATGAGGAATTAAATTAAAAGCTGTCATCCGAGGATAAACGGGGAGACGGATACACGATATCCCGCGTGCATTGTGAGCGGCGGGGAGGCTCGGGACAGAGGCGCTCGGCGGCGCGGTGGTCTGAGCCGGGATGGGGGTGGAGAGGGGGAGATCTGCCCCGAGGCACGGCAGTGACCTCGCCGTGACTGACCCCCGTGTACAGTACAGCTCGGCTCCACGCAGGGGCTGAGCAGAGACACGTTTGATTTGTGCCTGTGTGTGGTCCCTTTGCCTTATTTATTCCCAAACCCGGGAGAAATAGAGACACCTACCAGCCTCCGCTTAGGTTTAATGAGAGGTCGGTTTTGACCGTTCATTTTGTGGTAGAGCCCGCAGGCGTTACACAGGTAATGCCCAGTGCCGTCTCTTCTCCAGAGAGGGGTAGCAGTTGCTCCGCAGTTCACACACTCTCTGCCTTCTAAATGGAAACACGAAGAAACCGGATTTCTTTCTTTAAAAACAAATTCACAAAAGCTTTTTGCATTGTCCTTTAGGCATTTTTCAGAAGTCAAAACAGTGTGTTAATTCAAGCACATTCAGACAGCAGTGACATCTACAGCACATGCAGCAAGGAGCTCGGTGTTTCGAGAACTCCCAGACTCCGGTGAGTATTTTATGTCATGATCAGAAATGGGCAGCGCTCTCTGCAAGGTGAGAAAGAGTGACACTCTTATTGTGTCAGATGGAAGTTTTCGTTTCAGTAAGGAGAACTCCTTTAGTTCTCGCTGGGCACCACTCCCCTCCCGTATCTATTGCACTCCGGTGGTTAGATCCTGTGTTCTCCTGCCACAAACACGTACACGTGTACACAAATACACACACACCTGCAAACACACCACATGTTAAAGTGAGAGTCAAAGGAAGACGTTTTCTGCAATTAAATCTAAGCAAAAAGACCTCCCATTCTATGCTTTCTTTTTTGTTGCAAATGCTGCAGGATGAGAAAGTAGAGCCGAGCAGACTGGGAATGGATACAGAATGCCAGAGGATCAGTTATTATTTTTGTTCTAAAAGCAGAAAAAACGCTGTTAATGCTGATCTTTGGGAAAGTTCAGTTTCAACAAGCACTCTGGAAATTACTGTAAAAACCGGGCTTTGAGTGCTTTTCTGTTTCTGTGACTTTTCAACAATCCAATTTGGATTTGGTAGGGAGCAGTTTACCTTATTACTACCTCGTTATTAGTTTTAGTAGCACAACTTGCTAAACACAGCACTGTAGAATGGCTGTTTTAAATAAAACCCAACATACAACTTCTAGATATCTGTTTCTGCCTGCGAAAGCTCTCTGCTAAAAGTTCATTTGCCTCGGATGGTTCGAGGGCAGGTCTGCTTAATATAGAAATCTCTCTTAATATAGTTTATGCAAATCCTACAGTATTTAACTGGAGAGGAAATTCTTTTTGCTAATAACTGAAGCAGGCCATGTTGAGTTCAGCAGGGCTTGTGTCTCCTTTAATCTAGAGAGTGGGTAGCTTTTAAACAACACAGTCTAGAGTGAAAAATGAGGGGAGCTCTGCGGCGCTGCATTTGTAGCTTTTGTCCCTTCTAGGGCAGGAAGCTGCAGGAGTCGTTGTGTCGTGAGTCTTAGTTTTCCTACAAAAACACTGAGTGGTCACGAACTTTCCCCAGTTCCTTGCACTGGGAGCTCCCTTACAGAAGAAAAAAAAAAAGGCAACTGTAAAACAAAACAAAAAAAGCTCCTTGCTTCCCCCATCTAAAAATCATTGGCAGCTACAGGACAAAAATAAAAAAGCTGCTCAAGATCCATCTATCTTCAGAGACCTGAATCTTGAATCAGTTTCCAAACTCAGGAGGTTCAGGCTGCCAGTTGCCTTCAGTTTCTTCTCTCTGCACTACCAAAAAGTATGTACACAAAGCAGCAACTGCCTTGAGAAGAGTGGCAAAGAAAGAGTGTATTTTTCCCCTCAAAGGAGCCATTTGAAACAGAGCTGATGAGCTTGTAAAATAGCTGGTATTTCTGTTGCAAAACTCGTAAGAGATCACATTTCTAAATTATTGTCTACTTAAATAAAAACATGTAGCGTACTCATAAGCAAATATGTGCAATAGAATACATACCCAAATGTCTACAGAGCCATGTATTTTTAAAGGGCTGTTTAAATTCAGTCTCAATATATTTTAGTTAATCTCCTTCCACTGGTGAGGATGTTAAACAAGGAAGGTCAGAAAAATTACACAGATTGTCTTAATTCGTCTGTCTAATTGTATAACCACTGTGATTTCAAAGTGGGATCAAAACTTGGTCCATCACCTAATTTGCTGATTTAAGATTGCACTTTTAGGAAGAAGTGCAAGGAGTGGTTGTGAACACGGGAAACGTTTCCAGGCAGTTGTTTGGAAGCAAAGATACGTCTGGTTCAGGAACAGGGGGAAAAAAAATAGAGTATTTTCTAGTTAAGGTTGGGCTGGAATAAGTTAGCAATGACTGGACACCTTAGTCTTTTTCACTGGTATGTAAACTGTATTTGAACTTTTGCTCTTGTAAAATGTGAAGGGAAGAAGGCCCTCGCGATCTGAAGGGGACCGGCCAGGGAAGTTTCGCTTTCATCCTGCGCTGGGGCCTTGGGTGGCGTTAATGAAGAGATATGGAAATTATGGAGGGAGAAATACCTATCACCGGGAAGTCCCCGAATGTCATCTGCAGGGATTTGCCTGATTTGGGGCAGCAGCGTCAGGCCTGAGCACCTCGGGAGGCTGAGGCCTGCCTGTCTCCGAGGAAAACTTTTTTTTTTTCCCATCTAAATCCCTCTTTGTACAACACACTCTGCTGGCTCAGACTGCCCCAGTCCCGTGCCCCGCGGCCCCTTCGAGCGCCCTGTGGCCGGTGCCCGGGTGCGCTGGCACCCACAGGAGCCTGGTCCAAGCTCCATCTCCTAGATTAAAAACCCAGAAGAGCGGGACCAAGCAGTCACCCTCCCCTCCGTCCCGAGGAGGGCCGACACAAGCACCCAGCCTCGCAGCAGCCTGCACCCTCACCCCAAGAGCCAGCGCAGACACCCACTACCCACACCCAGGACGCGCCGGTGCGCGGCGGGGAGGCCGCGGGCTGCGACACTTACCCGAACACGACCTGGCCTTGCTCCGCGGCTTGGGGGTGAAGCTGGACGCGGGGCCCCCCAAGAAGCTGCCCGGGTGGAAGAGGCTGCTGCTGTAGTCGTGGGCTGCCGGCACGTAGGAGGGGTAGGTGGGGATGGGATGGTGGGTGGAGGGCTGGGCCCCCATGCTGGTGAGGCTGCTTCTGAGCGGGCTGGCGCTCTCCATCTTCATTCCCTCCGACAGCGACACTTGGTACTTGATGCTGTCTTTGTCCTCCTGCCGAGCCCCGGCAGAGGAAGAAGGGGAGGCGGCACTGGTGGAGTTGGGGTCCGGGGACACTTCCTTGGGTGGGGTCGGGGGGAAACCGAAGAGATGGGAGCCGGAGTGTGAGGCCGGGGTGAGCGAAGACACGGAGGCGGTGCTGGAGGTGCTGCTGCCCGGGTACACAGAGATGGCCCCAGGCGCTCCGGCTGCCGACGGGTGCAAGGGTGTCTTGGTGAAAGGGCTGACGGTCCAGGGATTGTGGTGATGGGCAGACAGTGCCGCCTTGCTGCTGTCCAGCCAAGGGATTCCGGGGCTGTGGATAAGATGAGGCCGGCACATTTGACTCCCGGTCAGGCGGGCTGTAGAAACACAAGAGCGGTTGAGATCAGCATGGGGCGGCTCAGCCCGGAGCGACCCTGAGAAGTTCCCCAGCTCCCCGTGGCTGGGCAGCTCCTCAGTCTGCCGGCAGCCGAAGGACAGCCGGTCACGGGAGAGACTTCCCAACCCGGGGAAGAGCAGCCAGGCTGACGCAGCAGCCCCTTCACCCTGTCCCAGCCGAAGGACATTATCAGCCAGCCTGGCGAGAAGGAGCAATGGGAGCAGGAGGGGACCCAAGCACCCCGCTTCCTCCCACCCACCCCACCCCTGGGAATAGACAGCAAACCCCTTTCCGCATTATCTTCTGAGCTGTCATAACGCACTCTCTTCGGCTCCTAAAAACACCCCCAAATAAAATCCATCGGCGGTTTGAATCGGTTTGTATTTTGCATCCGGGAAGTAACCGTGTCTAAGTTTTAGCCTGTGCGCACACTATTTCCCCTTCCTCTCTCACTCCCCCCTTTCTTTCCCTCCCCTCCGCTAGTCCTTGGTTATCCCTAGGGTTAAAATCCACCCGTGCCTCCCTTTCTATCCTGTTTTAGATCTCCTTTTCCCTGGATCCGACACACCGAAGTGGCCCTGAGTGAAACTTCTTGCCCCTACACAGGACGACCGCGGCCCGTACGGAGGGGCCCGGAGCCCTGGAGGAGACGGCGGGGAAAGGGCCGGGAGTGCTGCTTTACCGTGTGCCTGGCTGTAGGAGACCCTGGCCCGGGCATGGGCGGAATTGGCGTAGTAAGGGTTGCCCTGTGAGTCCAGATGGTTGAAGAAGACGTCGACTTCATCCGGAGGTAGGAGCTGCGCTGGTTCCATGTAGTTGTGAGCCAGTCCGGGGTGGTGGCTCTCAGGGTGCTGCCCGTTGAGCACGGCGTGGTGGGCCATCCAGCGAGGCTGGTCCGTGGCCACCTCCATGGCCTCGGGCCTCCCCTCGCGCCCACCCCCGGGCCAGGAGCGAGTGGCGCTCGGTGGGGGTGGTGGTGCTGTTCGCGGGGTGGCTTTTGGCTCTGCTGATTGGTTTTAGGAGATGGGGTAGCTTTTCTTAGAAAGAGAACCGCTGGGTCACTGGAGCGCACCCTCTAAGGGGATGGGGGGAGGACCCCCGAAGTCAGTGTGTCCCTCTGTCAACAGGCGTAGCCAGGTCCGGGGAAGCGCAGGGGCAGCACCTGTAGGGAGAAGACGGGAGGGTTTAGCGGCTCGGCAGCACGGGGTGCTCTGGCTGCCGGACCGGCTCCCGGCAGGGTTCTTTTCCCAGCGGTACATGGATGGGGAGGGGGAAGCAGAGCCCCTCCCCCCTTCCAAAAATATCCTCTCCCCAAAAGTCCTTGCCTTGCGCCCTCCCTGCTCATTGCCCCACAAAATAAACAGAGCTCCCATTTGAAACTCTTTACCAAAAAAAAACAACAAAAAAAACCCACCCCAAAACAAAACAAACAGGAAAAAAAAATTTGGAAAAAAAGGAAAAACCTTTCTTTCCTCCCCCCCTCCCGCCTGATCTCGCTACAAACGTCAACAAGAGTTTTTCCAGCTGGCTTCAAAAGCGGGGTAAAAAAGGAAAAACGGCAGAACTAATACAGCGTAGTTCTAGGAAGAACTCCGACTGATACAAAAGGAAAAGAAGGGGGAGAAATATGGAAGGGAGAAAGAAGGAGAAGAGCAGGGAGAAGGGTGTTTAGAGAAAGCAGCGAGTGCGCCCTGGCAGCGGCGCCGCAACCCCCCCCCGCCCTCCTCCCTTGCCCCACACTTACCCGGGGCGGGAAGCTGGGTGGCGATGGATGCCGGCGTGGAGGATGCGAGTGCCGGGAAGAGGGGGAGAACGGAGGGCGAATAAAAAAAGCGAAGAGGGAGAGGAGGGGGGAAAAGCAGAGCGAGCGCGGGAGGAGAGAAGGTTGGATGGAGGGTGTTACTCAGATGGCAAAGCCGCTGCTCTGGCCGCCTCGGTCCCATCCCCGCGCATCCTATATGAGCGCTGGCGCCAGCTGGCCGCGGCGCCGCAGACGGGCCGGGGCGCGCAGGGCCGGCGGCCGGGCCAGCCAATCCCGCCGCCCCACACCGCCCCCAACCGCACCCCCGGCCCCAAACGGAGCCGGCCCGGAGGGGGGAGAGGGTGGGGGGGGGACGCAGCAGACCCCCTCCTTCGCCCCCCTTCCCCCGCTCGCAGCATCCTCGCCCGGCAGCGCCGTTGGGGGCTTTCCCCGCCCGGGCGCTGCACGCCCCTGCGGGGCGGGGACGGCAAAATAAGGGGGTCCCGCCGGGGTGTGCGGGGATGCGGAGGGGGCGAGGGGGGGCCGGGGCGGGCGAGGGAGGACGGAGTGCGGGAAGAGCTCGGCGATGGGGCCGGCTCCGCCGGGTGCTGTCGAGCCGCGGCTCCCAGCGCCGGATGCCCGGGGCTGGAAATTGGCACCGGGGAGATAAATACACTAAAATCCTTTAAATCAGGTAGAGTGGGGCGCAGCTGGGAGCGGGACAAACCCCAGCGTGGTCGTTCCCATAACGTTAGTTTAAAATAACTGTCCGGATCGGAAAATAAAATAATTAAAAACGAGTAATTGCGAGGCTCTGCTACAGCCCCGGGGACCGGCGGGATAAGCAGGGCCTGGCCGGCGGGGCCGCACCGGGCCGGCTTGGGGGCAGGGACAGATCCTATCTGCACCCCGGCCCGCAGCGCTCGGGCCGGACTCAGGATGGGGTTTCCTGGCCACTGTGGAGCCTGGGAGCCAAGCCGGGCCGGGGCAGAAGGGCGCTGGGACCGGCTACAGCCTTCCCAGTGGGGCTGCGGCGCCACAAACACGCTTGTTTTTCCATTCTCCCACTTTTTTATTAAAAGAATAACGAAATAACCATCACAGTTTTAATATTTGCAATTACTTAGGTGCTTTGGGCCGGGGAGCAGAGGCGCATCCCCAGTCAACAGGAGTTTTCTGGGCAGTTTGCGGTGCAGCTCAGCGGCAGCAGCCGGGGCGCAGGTCGGACTCCGCCACTCCTAAAGGAGAGGGTAAAGCCGTCCGCTTTTGGGGCAGAAAATATTAATAATAGTAAAGTCACAACCAACTTCCCGGAGCGCGGCCGGGCGCTCCGCAGGTACCGTTTCCCAGGTGCTCCTCTCCTGTTCCTCAGCCGCTGCTTTCGGGGGAAAAGGGAAACGCTGGTGGCATTCCCTCAACCTTCCAAGCTGGGCGCGGGGTGAGGACCCTGCCCCTGCCTAGGGAACGGGGCAAGGGCGGCGGGGAGCAGCCCCTCCGCTCGCAGGGCAGCGTCCGCGGCTCCAGACCGACGGCGCAGACGGGGCGGGGGGCGCGGGAGCCGGTGGGGGCTGCGCCGGGCCCCACGGGGATATTGAGGGCGGGGGGAGCGGGGCGGCCCCAGGGATGCTGATGCTGCCCCCGGGGGCGCGCCCCCGCGGCGGGCAGCGCTGGGGGCTGGGAGCCGGAGCCGGCCTCCCCCGGCCCGACCGCCCCAGTCACTACGACGCCGGGGCTCTGACGTCACCCGTCACTGCCAAATTCGCCAGGAAATGAACTTTTTTTTTTTTTCAAATAATAACAATAATAATAATAATGATGACGGTAATAATAATAAAACTCCCTTTCCTCACTGTGGAGCACGTCTGGCCGGAGAGACATAGGGCTCCCTCTCAAACTGTTCTTCCACCACCACTCGTTGTCCCCACGGAACCTCTCCCCAGGGGTCCCTCAACGTAGCCCCACCCGGGGGGACCCACAGCGCAGCCCGGCGGGGCGGGTGAGGGGGGGCCGGACTAGGGGACTCAAAGGCTGGGGCAGGGAGAGCAGATTATGCTCACCCCTCCCCGAATCCTTTCCTCTGACGCCTCCTGCACCCAAAGCCCGGTTTGTCTCGCTCGTCCCGGCTCCTTGACCTCGGGGCTGAGCGCTGGCGCCGGGGCCGCGGCGCCCCTCGCCCCCTCCTGCCGCCGGGGGGTGGTCGCAAGCGGTGGGGCCGGGCGGCAGCTCCTCCAGCGGCTGCCGGGCGCGGAAGGGGCGGTGGAAGCGGCTTCTCCCGGGACGGGCTGGTTGGCCCGGGCAGGCCGGGAACAGGCTCTGGGCCGGGCTTGGTGGGAGAGGGGCAGGGGTTCGTGAGGGCAAGTGCCCCCCGCGCTGTGGAGCGTGCCCAGGAGCGTTGGGCCGGTGGTGCCCGGGAGGAGAGGGAAACAAAGCAAAAATAATTTTTAAAGAAAAATTATTTTCAAAAAAGGAAAGTTAAAAGGCAGAAAATCAATCGAGGTTTCTGAAAATCCGGCTTCCTCCCTCCGAAGCGATTTTTTTTCTACAATCACCAAAATCACCCAAAATATCGCCCCAAAACGGATCTTTTTTATGTTTTGAAAGAAAGGTGAGTATAAAAGAAACTCGTGCGGTTGCAGGTAGGTCCCGTCGGCGTCTCATTCTACCCACAGCCGGAGGCTACCGGGGCCGGGGCGGGCCGTGCCCGGGGGGTCCCGCCCGATGCAGCGAGGCAGCGATCAGCTGGGATCAGCCGGGCCCTGCCGGCTCCAGCTCCCGGCCGGCAGCAAAATCCAGTGCCTCGCTAGACCCTTATTAATTAATACGGATATTTTAATTACTGCCCTCCTGCCATCAGCACGGGGCCGCGATTTTTGTTTTGGGGTTTGGTTTTTTTTGGTTTGTTTTTTTTTTTTTTTGTTGGGGGGGGAAGTGGGGTGGGCTGTTTTTTTTAGACAGGTGCTTAAACCGCCGTTACCGAGCTGATAATTCGTTCGTGTTTGTTTTAAAAGACAAATTGTAAAGATTAATCAGGCGGCTTGATTTATGGCGAGGCAGACCCCGGCGCTGCCCGGCCAGGGCTCCCTGAAGCCCCCGTCTCGGGTTACCCGGGGGCCGGCAGGCGAAGCAAAACAAAAGGGGCGAGCGGGCGGCGGAGGCGGCTCCGGCCGCGCCGCCTCGGGACAGGATCCCCCGGCGCCCACCCCACCCCCGGGCTGGGGGTCGGGCTGCCACCTCCCCGCCGCCGGGTACTGGCTGCGGCCGGCGCCTCTCTTCGCACCCACCTTTGGCTTTCTGCACCCCCATCCTATTCAAACCCTTCGCAAAATAAATAACTCCTCCAGCAGGAATGAAGGATTTCTGCCGAGACACAGGCTGAGCTGGGAGGTTTCCTCGCCAGCCGGCTAGCACTATTTTGTTTTATTTTATAATTTTATATATTTTATTATTATTCCCGATGTGTCCCATCCCCGCTGCCTGGATTTAGCGAACCGGCTGCCGGCTCCGGTCTCGGCCGCTGAACGCCCCGGTGGCACGGCTGAGGTTTTTAATTGAATTAATTCACCCACCGGGAGCAGCAGCGAACCGCGCTGGCTGCTGGAGGCGAGCGGCTTAGCTCCGCTCCGGAGCCCGCCGCTCACACGGCTGGTTAAGCAGCTCTTCCCTCAATTTTCTGCCAAACCTCCCGGGAGAGGGTCCGGCCGGGCCCCGCTCCCTCACCTCGCTTCTGCTAACCCCTGTTTAGCTTCTTTCCCTGTTTTTTCCCCCGGACACTACGAGCTCCGTTTTATTAACTTTATTTTGTTACTGCCGTTGCGTTTTATTTTTCTCTTTTAATAACGGAGCTTTCCCAGACCTGGAAGCACAACTGGTTATTTTGATTTGATTGACAAGTGATGTCATATCGTTAAGGGAGGGGGGAGACGACAACTTGTTTTAGCAACAGTTAGTAGCGCCATGTGATGGAGGTGACACCTAATCCTGGGCAGAGGCGAAGGCAGAAAACAAGTACCCGGGCGCCGCACACGGACCACTTATTTACACGCCTGGAGAGGGGTTTCTTCCTCTTTTTTTCCCGTCCCCCCCCCCCCCCCGTTCCTGGGTGCTTGGACCTGGGAAAAATAGTACGTGAGGAAGCGGGGCTGGGACTCGCAGACCCCAGGGCACATTCCTCCAGACACCCCTTCCTGGGGTGCCCCCGGTGGCCCCCCGAAAGCCACGCTTTCCCCCTCCCCCGCTGCCCGGTGAACGGAGACCTGAGGGTCAAGACCTCCCGTGCAGCATTGCCCCCCTCCACACACCCTTCGCGAGGTGCAACACGCCGCCGCAAGCGGGGAGGGCAGGAAAACTCCGTGAAAAGAAAGAAAAAGAGCGCTCAGCGCTCAGCCCCGCACCGGGCCGCTGCGCTCCCGGTGCCCGAGGGCGATGTGCGAGCCCGGGGTGGGCCGGGGAAGGCGGCTGCCGGCCGGCGGGGAGGGGGCTTGGGTGGGCCCGCTGTGGGCGTATCGCCCCGGCCCCCCGCAGGTTGGGGACTAGCCGGCTCTGCCAGCGGCTCCCGCCCGCCAGCCCGCAGGTATGAGCCCTGGGCAGCCGGCCTCGACGAGTAGCCCCCCACCCCGCCCCGGGTTTATTTCCTTGGATGGGATTTTTTGGGGAGGGAAAGCTCTTGCTTTCTTTTTTCTTTTTTTTTTTTTCTTTTCCGTGTTTTCCTTCCTCTGCTCTGATCTCCGCTTTGCTTTTCTTCGCCCCCCCGCTCCTCCCGTCCTGCGTAACTATCATGTATTAATGGCTTCTAATAGGGTTATAAAGCGACACAGTTACCTCATAACCGCACGACCCTTCCTTAAATTGCATTAAGGAAAAACAAACAAACAAAAAAAAAAACAAAAAACAAAAAAACAAAAAAAAAAAAAAAAGGCGAGAGATACGGCTCGGGAAATAAATCGCGGAAAACTTATTTTTGTGTTTGCTTCTGTAAATACGCTATCCCTCATCCCGCAGACCATTTCTGCAGGGTATGTCCCCCATGGTGGGAACTCTCGGTGCCCGTCTCGCCCCCAGCACACTCCCACACACGCCTTCACCTGCGCTTTGTCCGCAATTTGCCTGGTGCACACCACCTCCGCAGCTCGCTCGGCTGCAAATAAAGGGGAGGAAAAGCCTCAAGTCGACCCCAGTCTGCCCACAAAACCGCCTTTTGTGCAAGTTCCCGAAGTGCGGGGGGTAGAGAGGGATGCACACGCACAGCTTTGTCCAGAAAAAGGTATGAT
The DNA here is from genome assembly GCA_036023395.1 of Myiotriccus ornatus. Classification (NCBI taxonomy): domain Eukaryota; kingdom Metazoa; phylum Chordata; class Aves; order Passeriformes; family Tyrannidae; genus Myiotriccus; species Myiotriccus ornatus. The sequence continues at coordinate 11,977,401 of JAYRBT010000023.1, forward strand.
TATTTTTTTTCAAGCGCTGCCAGGGAAGATTTCGTTCGTAGGATCTCGCTTTAATTTTTTGGTACGTATTTTAATTTTTTCAAGGTTATTTCGGGAGCAGCTCTTGCAAGAGGGAGGAAAGTGGCCGATCCCGCAGGTTCGATTTGTTACTCCTCAGACAAAACTTTTCTGGGGAGGGAGCGGCCCGACACGGGGAGTGGGGCTCCACTAACGCCCGACACCGGCAGTGTCTGTGGCCGCCTGTCCCTGCGAGCCGCGGGGCTGAGCCAGGCCAGGGCTTAGACTTCGGAGGAAAAAAAAAAAATTGCGTTTAATAAAGATGCTTCGTGCTCTAGGGAAGAACAATCCCCGCGACCGAAACTCGCACCCCCTTAGTGAAATCGCTTTTCTTATTGAAATCACCTCAAATCCGGCCAGACTCCGCTCTTGGTTGCTTCTCTTTTTTTTTTTTTTTTTTTTTTTTTTTTTGCCTTCCAGCCTCAGCACCCCAAAGCAAAAGGAGGATAAAGAGGGGAACTTTGCACATATAACAACAGAAAAAAAAAAAAAAAAAGCGAGGGGGGGTGAAAGAGACGGCGGAGAGGAGCGGCCGTGTCCCCGATGTGCCTGGGTAATTTTAAATCATGCAAAGCCCCGTAAAGCTGCCGCACGGGACTGGGACGAGAAGACTCCCCCGGCAGGCAGGTGCAGGGAGAGAGGGGCCGGGCCCTGCCGGCTTTCGGGACAGAACAAACCCTACTAGCTTTTTTTTTTTTTTTTTTTTTTTTTTTAAATGCCCAAATCTGCCAACAAAGGCAGAGAGTAGATAGGATGTGGCTGCGGGGAGGGGGCGCAGGACTCCACACACCCTGTCTTCGGGAAATCTCTGCCTGGCCGCCCTGGGTGAAATGCAACTTTCCAAGATGGAGATTTAAATAATCACCCCGGTGACAGTGGGAAAGAAAAAAAAAAAAAACACAAACAAAACCCCAAACAAACCCAAAACCCACAACAAAACAACCAGTCTCAGACCCAGCCACGGCCCAGCGGCCCCACTCCCCGCGGGGTGCGGTGCGGGAGCGGCCCGGGCGCGCTCCGCCGCCGGACAGAGCCGGGGGAGCGCCGCGGTGCCCCCGGGCTGGTGGGCGCTGCATCGGGCTCAGCCCGGCCGGGCGGGAGGCGGCAGCCCTGCGGGTCTGGCCGTGCTGGGGACATTTTTTTCGTTCTTTACAAACCCTGCCAGGTTTGCCCCTGGGGAAAATCGCCCCGAGCGAAGCGCTCCGGCAGCGGGACCCGCACCTCGATGCCTGCAGGGCCGACCCCGGGCCGTGCAGAGCCGCGCCGCCGCGGCCCCTTACCTTGCCTTTCGCCCGTCCTCGTTTTCCTTGCAGTGTTCCACCCGGTGCCTGGGAAGCGCCGGTTGTGCTCCCGGCGGGGCCGTTCCGCGGGCTGGGGAAGGGTCCGGCCGCGGGAGCCTCCCCGCCTGCCCGCGCCGTGAGCGCGGCTGTGCCGCGGGCGGAGGGTGCGCGCAGCCCGGCGGAGGGGCTGCCGCCGTGCGCGCTGCTGAAAAACTGGCAGCAGTTTCGAGCTGAGCCCTTTTTTTTTTTTTTCCTCCCTTCCCTCCTTCCCCCCTTCCCTTCCTCCCGCCTCCCTCCCTCTCCTTTCCTCTCTCCCTTCTTTCCCTCCCCTTCTCTCTCTCACTCTCCTGCATTCACAGATGGCACAGCGAGCCACTGTGTATTTATGTACATAATAAGGCAGCTCGTCCCCTCCACTTCATTTGCATCATTACAATATCTGTACAAGCACATCACATTGTCTGTTGCTTGCACCTTTTGTTACGGTTGCTGTCACAGTCTACGCGACTTGACTTTCATATTTTAAATGAATTGATATTATACCAACAACACACACTCACATCCCAGGCTCTGGGAAACCGGGATCCGGCGCGGCGGGCGCCGCAGCCCCAACCTCTCCCGAGCCGCTCGCTTCTTCCTCGGATCCCAGGGAACGTGGGGTGGGGGGGAGCCGCTTCCTAAGATCAATTATTCGTATAAATTATTCCTATTCATATTAATTTTGTTTCCACTCTCTAGTGAAGGGAATGCTTTGAGGGTCTCGGATTTTTTTTTTTCCCTTTACCAGCCTGCCTTTTGTACAACCTCGTGTTTCTTCTCACCCCTCTCCCTTCCAAACTCAGCCTTTCGGGCTATGCACCTGCACTAAGTGAGGCAGCGGAGAAGCTGGAAGAGGCGCAAGCAGATATTACACGACGGTCGTTGTTATAGCTAGGAAATAGACGGTAAAATACGTTTTTCGTACTCCACTAAGAAATTAATCCAGAACGAATATTTTCGGAAACGTTTGCGCGCTCCAGCCCTAGCTTGGCAATCCTCACCTGCTGGGTATTTTCCTTCCCGTGTGTCAAGCGTGTGGGGGGCTGGGGGCTTCCCTCTCCAAGCGCCCGGTGGCTGGGTGGGGTGACGGGAGCGGGGGTCGCGTTGAGGCGCCTCGGGAGGCGGGCCGGGTTTCTCCGTAGGGGGGAAACAGGCAGGACCCCCGCCCGAGGCTGCGGGAAAACCATATTAATGGATAGACAAAGGCCGGACCGTCCGGCGGGGCCCCTGCGGGAGGTGGGGGAAGGAAATATGTTTCGGGAGGGGATAGAGAAAAGTTTCACGGGAGGAGAATTATCACCATAATGGAGGTAAAAATGTGAGCAGGGGAAAGGAGGGGGGGGAATCCTATTCTGCTGGCATTTTCTGTCTGTCTTTGTGATATGGTTCGGGGGGGAAAAAGGGTCCTTGATATGCGGCAGATAATTCTTATCAGCCCCACGCAGCCCATTTCCAAAGTAAGTGTTTTAATTACTCCTCCTGTATTACCCTTCATCCTCTGAGAGCAGATACATCACCAGATTTATGCAGGGGAAAATACAAAAGAATGAGGTATTAAAATATATACATATATATATCCCCTCTTTTTTCCCTTGTGCCCAGGAAGAGGGAGACGCTGCCGTCAGACGCGCCCTGGGATCACCCTGCACGGAACGACTCCAGAACGAGAAACTGTCGCTCAGGTGGAAAAACTACGGGAAAAGTGGGGTTTGAAGGCTGCAGATTTTTCCCCGAGCGGGGACTGACGAGGGTGTCCCAGCGGGGGTCTCGGGAGGCTGAGACCGGCGGAGGCGCAGGGCTGTCACACGAGGTTCACGGCACCGTGCCTGCTCGCCGGCTGGCCTGTCCCGGGACATCCAGGGCCACCCCTTCACGTGCCACCAGAGGCATTTGTGGTCGGAGGGACAGGGTGTCACGATTTTCCCCTCATGCTCGCTGAAAGAGAAGGATGTTTTCCTTTGCTGTTTAGCTTTCGTACTAAAGATGTCATCTGAAAGTCTGGGAGGAAGGGGGGACCGTGTTCTGCTCTCTTCCACGGTAACAACCATATTCTGCATATTGAAAAATATGATAGACATTTGAAGGTTTTTTCCTCTCCACCCCCCCCTTTCCAGATTCT
>JAYRBT010000023.1:11980995-12010653 GCA_036023395.1 Myiotriccus ornatus
CAGAGGGGTGCTTTGTGTTGGAGTGGAAAACAATATTTTGCCTTAGAATGTGCTTATTGTACACCCAACCCCCCCCCCAAAAAAAAAAAAAAAGAAAAGAAAAGAACCAACCTTTTCAATATTGATTCAAAAAAAAAGAGGGAGAGAATTTAAAAAGAGAAGAGGCAGCACCAGCAGCAAGGAGAATATAGGCTCAGCAGCTCTCCAGGTTCGCTTCCTTATTATTACTATCCAGGGGTAATTTTTCATCTCTGCTAGCTAATCTTTGTTCCTTGTGAAGATAATGAATAGCCCAATCCTTATCTCCTGGGCTCCTGGAGGCTGCTGGAGAATGGGGTTGAACAGGGTTGAAAATTGGTTCCAAAGTGCTGCTGAATAAATGGTGTTCCTTATCTCTCGCTTCCAGATTATCGGAACCCTTTCAAAACTCACACAACAAATACAGCCACCGCATCTAATGCATCATTTACCAGAGCAGATCTCCGCGTTTGATCGGCAGATAGGCAAAATCTATGTATTCCTTGCTTTACTTAGTATGCATGGATGCGGGGCTGCTGTGCGCGCGGGGTGCCCCCGGCCGGGCCTGGGACACCCCCGAGGCTCTCAGCACACGCGGATCTTTGCTGTGGATTCCGTGGAGTGACAAGAGTGTCCCCTGCCCATCCCCGATCCCGCTGCATCCCCGTGCAGCAACTTGCAGGGAGCTGCGCACGGTGCAAGGTGCTGCCATGCAGTGCACTTGGAAATTTGGGGTTGCTCTGCTGGGGAACTGGTGGATTTGCAGAGAAAGGTGAAGAGTTGTGAGCATCATCCTGGGTACAGCAGGCACCTGGTTTATGCTCCCGCTCACTTCAGCACCCACAGTTGCATTCGCCCGCACCCATGAGTGGTCGCTGCTCCAGGAGCCCCGGCTGCGTGGCAGCACCTCTGCTGCCCCAAAAAGCCACTTCCAGGCTCAGCCGTATCCTAGTCCTGCCCCAGCCCTCAGCAATCTCAGGGGCCAGCTGGATCAGTCTAGTAAAAACTCGCAGTTGTCCCCCCAGCTTATTCCCCCCTAACCCTGGCCACGGAGCTCAGCTAGTCCCTCAGGTTCCAGCCCTCACCGTAGGTGCTGGATGATCCTTCCACATCCCAGTCATGGCCAGAACAGGGCACCTGGGCAGCCTAAATTTGGGGAGCAGTTGTTGATCCTGGGGGAGAAAAATAAACTTCACAGAAAGGAAGTCTTTCTTTGCTGCTAGACTTAGTGTGAAGTCCGTCCCTTCCAGTTCAGGGCAGTATCAGGTTTTCCTTCCTTCCTTTCTTTCTCTCTTTCTCTTTTCCTCTCTTTTCTTCTCTTCTCTCTTTCTCTACTTCTCTCTTTTTTTTTTTTTTTTTTTTTGTTTTCTTACTCTCTCTCTTTTTTTTTCCCTTTTGTCTGTTGTTTTTCTTTTTCCCTTCTCAAAATCCATCTATATAACAGTCAGTGTCTCCCAGTCTGGCTGTGCAGCCCCCAGCTCCAGAACAGAAGATCCCCAACCCAAAGCCAGGAACAGATGTCCCCTAGGTTCTCACCCATCCCTTCTTTCTCTGGCAGCACGTGAGCCTGTGCCCAGGTACCAAACAAGGCAACATTTTATTCTGTGCCACCGCAGCTCATCCCCTGTGTCACTGGCACTGCCCTGGACCACCAGCCCAGGGGCCAGTGAGATTCTCCATTGGGGATGGGACACACACAGTGTCCTGGTCCCCTCTGCCTGCCCAGCAAAGCTCATCTTTTTGTGGCCTGGAAAGAGAGAAAAACTTGCATGGGAAGTTATGGGCAAGCAGCAACCCCAGCCAGCCCTGCCCATGCTTGAGAGTTTTGCAAATGTTCAACTTGTACTAATTTTTTATGGCTGTATTCACAGTTGTTCACTGTAAAAAATGGACCTGTGTTAGTTTATTAATAACCTAAACATTACGTATTAAAGACCTATGAGTGACACAAGATGACAAAAAGCTGTATTTTTCCAATATACACAAGCACACATTTAATAACCTTCTATTGCATCTCAGCTAGGCCTTCTCTCTGATGGTTCCCATGGCAACTGAGATAAAAAAGCAGCCATTTTCCATATCTCTATGAAAGTCTATTATATTGCAGGATTAGTTCATCTTCTGCTAAGGTCAAACACAAAGTCATACAACCTGAAATATTTAGAATCCATGTACATTCATTTTTTTATATGCCCTTTCATTTTCCACAAAAGACTGGGCTCCTCTGAGGTTTTATTCCCCAGAAAATGCTAAGCAAAGCAATAAAAAAATCATGATTAGCAGCTGATGAAAAGTTCAATTGTTTTTTTTTTTCCTTCTTTTTTTTTTTTTTCCCCCTTTAAAAGAACCCCTCACTACTGTTGGGCAGATAGTGCCTTCCCCATTTATCTCTATCAGCAGCCGTGATTGCAGCCGATACCGGCCGCCTAATTGGGCTGGGAGCGATTCGCAGGCGGACGGCGGCACCTTCTGGCAGCGGCGGGTGAGACATGAAGGAGCTGGGTCAGCCGGGGATGTTTGGGGTCGCCCCCCCTCAGCATCCCCCGCTGCGGACCCGCGGGGCCTGGGACAGGAGCCGGACTCGCCCTGGGACTCCGTGAGGTCCCCACCGGGGTACCCCATGTCCCGTCCCGGGACGGCACAGCTTAACTCTGTCACATCCTGAAAATTCATATAACCTCACTGCGGGCTTGCAACCACCTCAGCAATCTGTATCTGCTTCTTTCCCGCTGTGATTAAACTTTTTTATTTAGTAGTGCAGGCGCCCTTTCATCTGCAAGTTTCAGCAGCTGCATGCCTGCAAAAAAGAGATGTGTTGTACACATCCAGGTTACTCCCGTGAGCCCCAGTCTCCAGAGTGGTGTGGAGAGGGAAAGCAAAGTCACTTTTCTTTTTTTATGAAGGAGTTGGACACATAATTCAACTGGGTCTTGTTGACACTTCAAAATGCAGTAAAATAAAACCTGGGCAGCCTTCAGACAGTTTGAATGGTGACAAACATGTTATCGCCCATGACATGAAGAACTACGGCTCACACTTTTTCCAAGGTCACTCGAAAACCTGGAAAATCAGGGGAGAGAATTTGTGCATAAGGCCATTCACACTTGTGGCTTTGTTCACAGATACCTGTTCCAACATTTGTTCCAGCCCCTTTTAATGTGGAAAAATAGATACTCTGGAAATATGTGCAAATGGCAAGAAGCTCATTTGTGGCAGAAGGATTGAAGAATATTTTTTCCCTTCTCTTCCCTGTCCCTCTATCTGCAGGGGGCCCCACACGGGTGTCCCAGTGGCCCAAGCCATGACACTGGAGCAGCTCAGGGTGGGCCAAAAGAGGGGGTTAGCATTTCTCTGTCCCTGGAGATGACCTGCACCTGCTGCAGAGAGGTTGAGACGGAGTGGAGGACAGAGTGGGCAAAGGCAAATCCCAGCATGACCCTCCATCCCCCTGCTGCCTCGGCTTACGCCAGCCTGTGTGAGGGGGGTGGCACAGGGCACACAGATGTTGCCAGAGGTCGGAATGTACCCAAGGATGTTTTCAATAAGCTGTTTGCAGGTAGGTGTTGCACAGCAGGGGCCAGTGTCATGTCCACCTCCTAAAAACAGGCAGCAGCCCCTGCTCTCAGCAGCACACCTGGGAGGGGAATGCCAGAGCAGTTTCCCCAGCTGGGGACCTGCTCACCAGGGGCACCTGTGCGCCTATAAAAGCCCACACCAACAGCCTGTTCTTCCTTTGGTCTCTGTTGCCTTCTGCTCCTTTTGGTGGAGGGTAGACAGCTGCATTTTTAGGATTAATACAAAGTTATGTATTTTTAAGCCTTGGATTGTGGGATTTGGATTTTTTTGCTCTGAGCTGAACGTTTGAAGGATGAGTTCAGAGCATCACCAAACACAGGTGGGTTTCTTTTTTAAGTTTTGTGGTTTCTTTTCTCCCCTGCTTCATCCTTGACATGCTGGTCAGCAGCTGGCATGGTAGATGCCCTTCTGAGGTCTGCAGCCCTGAGAAAGCCTTTAGAAATCTGGGAGTAATTGTGTCCTTCAGCTAAAAAGGGGTGTTCCCCTGCCTAGGGTGTTAGCACCCTCTTCTTGGGGTAGTGGTGTTGGTCTTTCTTGTGATGTTTGCTTTCTTGAGATTGGTGCTGCTGTGATAGTCAAGGGCTGAGCTGCCCCAGTGCTGGCAGTGTGGATGTTATGGGTAGGGCTGTGACAGAGTTCACTGTGAGCATTCCTGTCCTCCAGCAAGTGTGAATGTTTGAGTGCTGGTGCCCACTGTGACTGCTGGGAACACCTCAGAGCTGTGCTGGATGCTGTTCAAACTCAGCATGGAGCAAAAATGGGGGAAAAAGAAACCAAGTCCCCTTTGGACTGCCAATATTTAGATTATTTCCAGTGACCATTTACTGCTGGAGGAAGCCTGGAGACCTGTGGGGCTGCTGTCATGTGGCTTTTTGCAGGAGCGGGGTGGCTGCTCATGCCTGGGAGGAGGGGGCTCCTTCCAGTCCCAAGGGCTTGGAGGGCTGGTGGTGCCACCGAGGGGATGCTCTCTGCTCCCCTCCCCTGTGAACCCAATGCTGTGTGGTTTGAGATTCAGGGCCATGGTGAAATGCCCCAGTTTGGCCCCTGGTTGTTTTTCTGTCTCTCAGGGACATCTGGTACATTGCTGTGAGTTCCCAGAAAGAGGCCCTGATGGAGGATGTCAGGGTAGGAAGAAAGGAGCTGACCTTGCTATTAAAAGGCAACAGAAATGGAAATGTTTCAGGCTGTTTCTAGCAGACGTCTCTGGGAAGAAAATCTCCTTGCTCTGCTCCGTCAGGCCCTCGTGGGCAGCTTTTCTCTGCTAATTGTTCACTTGATACTACACTGGAGATGCTTAATTTATCCTTGTCCACATTTCTGCACCTGAAAAGATCTTTTGGAGTTTGAGGAGGATTTAAGCCCTACTGATCCCTCAAGACTTTGTGTGTTTCTGGTCTTATAGTGGCACTCACAGCCCTGATGCACTCAGATCAAAGGTGATGGTCTCAAGTGGGAAGAGTTTGGGTGCAGATCCTGCTTTGAGTCCAAAGCAATCCTGTTGAATCCAGCTCAGCATCCCCAGCAACACCTCTTTCAAGACAGAATTTCTTGCCAGTCCCTGAGCCCTGCTCTGAGCAGGGTCCCATAGAGGAGGGGAACCTTGCCATCGCATGGCTGCTCCTCATGATGCAGGAGAAGTGGGATAATTATTGAGATTAGTGAGAATAAGCTTTGCTTACAGCTTGAAATAAATGAATGTTTTAAACCCTATTGGTTTTTGGACTGAGTTCAAATGTGGCATCAGTTTAACATCTGTATCCTTTATCTGGAGAGTGGAAAGACTAACCTTTCTTGATGCAAGGCGTGAACTTGATTTAAAAGGGATTTCCTTCAATTTTTTCCACTGTTCCACACGATCAGGCTACATGATACTGTGGGGAGCAGGGGCTGATCTGCCTGCCTGGAGGGGAAGGAGAGGAAGGAGAACAGTGTGGTCAGCTGTGCTGGATATTTGGAGAATGATGAGAGAGGCACTTGTGAAATGGGACTGGGGGTTGACCTGTGTGCTTGAGGACAGTGTGGGCATGGTGACAGCACAGTGACAAGCAGCCACTGGGATTGAGATGTACAGATAGTCCCTGCTGGCCACAGAGAGATCGGCTTCCCGCTTCAGTCTCCTCTGTGCTGTTGTGCGCTGAGCCGTGACTGGCAGCCTATCTCCAAAAACCAGAACAGTACACCTGCTGCAAAGGCATAAATCATCCCAGGTGCCACCTGCCTGTGCCCCAATGCATGGTGCACAGCGCTCTGGCTTTGCCCTGGGAAGCACAGGGCTGGGAGAGAGCTGACAGCCGGCGCTCACCCAGTGTGGGTGGTGGAGGGGGCTTGGTAGTAGCCAGCAGAGATAATGATTTAAATGATCAGGACGAGGAGCACAGGCAGCTGATACCGACTTCAGCCAGGGTGCTCCCCTTGTTCAGACTGGTGTTTTCCAGCCACTGCCTGTGGATATGCTGCTGGTGTTACCAACAGCTGTCTCACCAGGGCCATAGCAGTGGGATGGGTCACCAAAGCACTTTCCAGAAGCACGGGCACAGAGCAGGGACAGCTGAAGGCTTTCTGAGCTCTGCCTTCAAACACTTTGTGTTGATGAAAGTGGTGTTTCCTTTGGACAGGAGAGCCAGGCTTGGCTTGTGGAACATCATCACCAGCCAGCTCTGTGGTGCTGAGTGTGGGTGGGTCATGCCTGGGCTAGCGGCCCGTGCTGCTGTGACGGTGGCTAAAGCTGGGCAGTGAGGCCAGTGTGCCCCTAATGGAGAAGACTGATGTGGCTGTGCCCAGTGCAGGAGCTCAGGGATGCGCTGTCCTGTGGGGTTTCTCCATACTCAGTGCATTTAGTCTGTATTGGGTTGAAGGCACCACCTTCACCTTCCCCATTGCTTTCACTTGGCATGTTGGTCTTGGTCTGTTCTTACTGTCCTTAACAGTGACAAGTCCTTGGGCAGAAGAGCACCTGATGACTTTGTTTTCCATCCCACGGAGATGGCTTTTAATAGAGCCCAGGAACTCGAATAAATCAGCCTGGGATGTCTCTGCCTGTCCTTGCAAAGTGAACCCCATGTGTGTTGGAAGGAGGTTTTGTTTGCTAGGCCAGAGAAAGCAGAACACAACTTGAGAGCAGGGTGGGAGCCCAGTTCACCTGCCACACTCTGGCAAGTGGCACATGAAGGGGCAGAACTGCATCCTGCACCCTTGGTCCTCAAAGCCCCTGCACATCTAAGCAGCCCCTCAAGGTGCTCCAGCCCTGCACTGGCAGCTGTCAGGACAGTGGATGGATGCAATGTCCGTACCTGGAGGGTCTCCAGGAAGGTCCTTTTCCCTTCAGAGACTAAGACAACCAATGCTGTGAGGCAGAGCATGTTGCCTTTGACTGTTGAGGGCTTTTAAGATGTGCTGGAGCATCTGGTTGAGCCACTGTTGTAGACAGGATATGGCAGCAGGGGATATTGGAGCTTGTCCACCAGCTGGTTCCCGTGTTGTGCGGATGTGTAATGCACACCAGCATGGTATATACTGTGCAGAGTGTGTGACTGTTGATGCAGTATTTATTTAGGTGTTGAAGGTGAAATGAATCTCTGCTGTTTCCCTCTGGGCAGAATCTTTACCTGCTCCCCCAGCTGAAAGCCAGCACTGATTCTCTGCAGGATGGGAACCTCCTCCTGGCACAGCGGGTGGATGTTTCCTGGAGTTTGGGATAAAAGCCCTTTTCCCCTCCACAACCTCTAATGCAACACTTGCTCCCCCTTATCCCTCTTCTCATTCACTTCTGCCTTCATTTCCAAAGGCTGGTGGGATGGCCACTGCTCTGCCTCTTTCCCTTGTTTTTTCCAACTGTTTTGGAGCCCAGTGGGTGGCTTGGGACAGAAACCTGCCCAGCCCATGGAAGTCACAGAAACACTTCCTATGGGGCTGATAAAATCAGGGCGGTGTTTCTCTTTTTTTTCAAAAGCCAAAATAGCCCTTTCCAGTGCAACAGGCGCATTCACCACCAAGTCACCTCGGCACAGTAACTGCAAATCCTTGTGGATGGTGATGATCAGGAGGAGGCAGCTAGGCTGCTGCTCTTCCCCAGCCTGCACAGGTGAACTGGGAGCAATAGCACTGGGATTGGTGGGGCCCCTCGGAGCATCCCTCAGGGCAGCACTTTCCTTAACCCCTTGATCTCAATCCTTGTCTGCTGGGTTGTTCTCAAAGGTCCTAAACAAAACCCATCCTTGATTTGGTAAAGTGGCTGCATTTTTTCTTCAAGATGGAGAGTTTTCTTCATAAATCACTTTTTTTCCACCAAACTAAGAGGGAAGTGAAGGGGAGGAAGGGGAAACCCCCCAGCCCTTGTCTTGGTGGCTTGTCACGCCTGCCTCTAATTGACAGACCTTGTTATTAATGTTTTCCAGCCGCCTCTCATCCAAGGCTCAAACCTCCCTTTTAAAGCCCTGTCATGTTAAAAATTGACATGTGTTGACTTTGGCCTGGGAGAAGCCAGGCCCTGGCTGTAGGTAGGAACTGCATGTGTTTAGTCTGGCTTATATTTTATTTTCCCCTTTCATCAAATTAGTTCAGCTGTATTTTTTTTTTTCTGAAGGAAAGAAAAGAAAGGAAAAACTGTTTGACAATCTGAGGCTCTGGGTTAGAATTGCAGCATTGCATTAAAACAACAAAAAATAGCTTACAAATGTGGGCTGTGTCAGACCAGGTGGAGATAGGGCCACTGGAGCAGGGATGGGAAAAGCTACTGGAAGTAAACACTATCTCTGAGGAGGTGCACAGACTGCTCCTGCAACCCCATAGCCCCCGGCCGCTTGTCTGATTTATTCCAGTTGGGGTTGTTGCATTCAGCCTTGCTAAAATTACTGCTGTCCTGACTGCACCAACTTTTTTCTCCCCTTCTATCCTAGTTCAGCCTGATCAGCAGCCTTGATGTAGGTACCACAGTGCTCCACACCAAAGCTCAGCCAGGGATGTGCTGCAAGCCCACAGAGTGACCACTGGGCTGAGCTGGAGCCAGAAAGCCAAGGAAATTCTACTTCTTGCCCACTGAATGTCCAGAATTCAGAGCTAATGGTGCGTTTCACTGGGATCAGTCAAGATCAATCTGCATCCATTGAGGATGGTTCTGCCCATGAATGTGGAGTGGAGGAGTTCCCAGATATTGGGGAGAGCATGTCCTCGACCCTTTTCTAGGGTTTTATTTACACTTTGGTGCCTCATTGTGGAAGGCATCTGGTCCCCTCTTGGTGTATTTCCCCAGGTGCTTCAGAGTTAAATGGTCCCAAAATATCTGTGGTGTTCATTTAACACACAGGAGGTCTCCCCAGCCCCAAGTCGCTGGGGACCAGGGAAGCACCAGCTGCTGTTCTGGCGCCAAATGGAAAGAAATAGCCAAGACACCAGGGAGTTACTAACATGGTTGTGTCACCATCCCACCTGCACTGAACCCAACTCTGCTTTCCTGGGGCAGATGAAACAACAGCTTGGGGCTGGCAACAGTGATGGGGGAAAACCCCAGGAGGAGCTGCCAAGAGGTTCCATGGGGGTAAGGGGGAACACCGCTCCTACCCCTTCAGGACTGCCCACAGCAGTGATCCTTCTGTGGTGCCTGTGGACAAAGTAGCAATGGGCTCAGCATCTGCTGCTTGGTCAATGCCATGTCCATGCACAGCCAGCATTGCTCCTGCAAGGAATGACTGCCCTATCACACCTGAACAGCACAAGTAAAGTGGAAAATAAACAGAGAGGGATCCTCATTTGCCACAGGGCATATTGTGGACAACCTGCCTTTGCCTCCTGAAAGGTCTTGCAGGTGGGTGCTGGCTTAGCATTTCCCTTCATAGCAATTCCCATGCATCTCTTTTTTTCTGCATCTTATGACTGTGTTTCTGTGGGCCCTGTGAGCTGCCCACCAAGCAACCCTGTATCCTCATTGCCCGTGAAAATTGTGCCAGACCCATCATCCTGGCAGCCCCAGGACCCTCAGCCTGGATTATCTCCTAATTTCTTGGCTATATGGGCAGAAAAGAAGAGGTCCCATCTGTGATGCTGGTTGCACCACAGGTGTCATTGCAAACTGGGCAGGGCTGAAGGGTTCCTGCCTCCCTGATGGACCCATAATATAAGAGTTGCATCCAGGGAAGTGTGAAGAGGTTTGGCACCAAGACCCCTTCTCCCCACAGCCACAACCCCTTTCTGAAAGGCCCGGCTGGGCAGTGAGCCCCTACACATGAGGATCTGACTCCTCATGGGGGGGCTGAAATATTTTCTAACAGTTACTAGTGTAACATTAGTGAAATCAAAGCAAAACGTGTCAAAATTCCCATTAAGACACATTTAACTTCCCTTGTTTCAAGACAGAGTGCCTTTGCCTGGAGGCAGTTTTCAGGTTTGCTGCACGGCCGTGGGAGACTATTGGATTACAGGCAGCACCGAGCCAGAGTTTGCTCTCTTTGGGGTAAAGGGTTTTTCTAATCAGGATCACTTTAATTCTGTTATCTGAATTATTAGCTTGGCTCTGTTTCTGACCTGTGCAGGAAGGAGGTGAGGGAAAGGAGACTGTTTCTGGAGGAGAAGAGGTGAGGGGAGGAGGTCTGAGCCCCAAAGGGCAGAGTCTCTCCCTGGCTGGGACCTGCTCTTTGCACTGCAAAAACTGTGTTCTTGTTCTAGATGATGATGGATGATGGAATATGTGAAGGCCTCCAAGGGCTTTGCAGCTAAAGTTAAGCCTCATGCCTGACTGTGCCACAGATGAACATCAACCTGATTCACTGATGGGGAAAACAAGGCACAGGGCAGAGATCAGGCATATGGAGCTAAGCTGCCCCCCTCTACAGAGATCTAAGATTACTTCCTCATTAAGTGAAGGAGACAGCAAAATCCCTTCTTTCCTCCTGGAAGAAACAGCATCTCGGCATCCTGGTTCATGTGTCAGGGGAGACTGTTCAGACCTTACCACATCCTCACTTTGAAAAGGATGCTTTTTTTCCCTTCCTCTTTTTTTCTTTCCTTTTTTTTTTCCCCTCTCCCAGGAGTATACACACACCAGAGGGTGTGTATGGAAATTTGAAGGGAGTGTTTTCCATGTTATTCCTCCAATATCCTCACTCCCTGTGTCACAGGTTCTGTATGTGGCTCCCATTCCCAATTGGATCTGGATGTTTTTTGTTCTCTAGACATGCACAGTTGTGCTGCTTTAAGCCCAGGCTCCTCAGGGAGTATCTTGGCTGTTTAACCAGCTCAGAGGGCACCAAGCAGCAGCAGTAACAGATAACACTGGGCACTACTGGTGGCATTGTACGGAGAGCGTGATGGGGAGTGTTAGCGTGGTGGTGCTGGGAAGGGCTGGCCCTGGGTGAAGGGACTAGGCAGTGCATCTTGCGTGGCCAGTGGGTGAGGTTTAGGTTATCTGCACCTCTGAACAGGATGAAATCAGGCTGGACTGAGGCACCAAGGGAACATAGCTCCTCAGGTGTGTTTACTGTGGGGCAAGAGGCAATTTAATGAGGCCTTCTAAATCCCGTGGGGAGGGTGAGACACCTGCTTAATAAAATCTCTATTTTTTGATTACACTTAGGCCATGATCATTCCAAGGTCTGAGCTTGGGTAGGATTGAGGTGTTGGCAGAGCTGTGGAAAATGGATGAGCTGTAAAAGACTTGGTGAGTCCTTAGCAGATCTACCACTTAGTCATGTCTGACTGGGTTTTTTTTAAGGTCTCCTTAACACCCATGAAGAACAAGAGAGTCTTGACTGGTACATGAAGGGTACCCAACCCATTAGATCTGGGGACAAAAGAGCTGCTTGTTCTCTGGTTGGGCTAGTCTTGGAGTGGGAGCAGGGAGATCCAGCACAGGGTGAGGGGGTGGTTTGAATGGCACTCAGTCTGGCTCATCCATGATGGGGAACCTGTGACTGGACCCATATTGGTGAGCATGTAGGGGGTCCCAAATGTGACTGATCTCATCTCCAAGAGGATGGAGGCTGACATGATGGTTTTGCCTTTGTTCCTTGCTGGCATAATCAATCTTTTGCAAGAGATGCTCTCTGCTCAGCTTTCTGATGTTATCTCACTCCCACTGTCAAGTGCAGGCTAAAAAAGTGTCCCAGCACTTTAATTTTCAGCCACTTAAGCCCTGAGCATCCTTGAAGTCTTGGCATCTCTACACCCATGTCTCCTAGCCGAGGAGAAGCTGTTGTATAGGGAATTCAGCCCATGCCTTTGATGTCCTGCCCCTGCAAGGTGCTTGTTTCTCTGTGGCCTGTTTCAGTCTGTAGAGTCCTTTAAGCTCTCTATGTCAGAGATTATCTCTTTCCTCTTAAATCAGAAGCTGATGGTTGCATGTCTGACTTCAGGAACACAGCGATCCTGGAGTCCTCTTTGCTTGGCTTCCTTAACTCAATGGAGTCAACAGGCTGGCTCTTTTCCTGGGCCCCAGTTTTTTCCAAAGAAGGTGATTTTGTGGGGATACTGGTGTGGGGTGTGCTAGCTCGCGTTTGGGATTGTGCTGTGAATTTGAAGGTTGTCGAGGGTTGCGAAGTGCGATGCCGATGTGTTGGTTGTGTTGAGAGTCAGTGTTACCTTGGGTCACTGCTGGGGCTTCTGCCATGGATCTTCGGGACTTGTGAGGTGCCAGTAGGGTAGCGCCTCATTGAATACCTTCTTCAACATCTTCCAGTCCAGTCCATATACCAGGAAGTCTTTTCTACTCTTCTGGAAAGAGGCCAAGGAGATGGGAGACGGCATGAGCTCAAGTCATGGGAGCTTTCACTCTCTGGCTTGAGCTGCTGAACCTCGATGACAAGGATGGCACTTCCCAGAGCTATCAGATGGGCAGCCCACAGCCACCCTCAGCAGCTGCCCAATGCCTCCCCATGCTTCAGCAGCACTTCTTCCCCAGGGAGGCTGGTGCCACCTCAAGCCCTGTCTTGCAATTACTCCTGGTGAGCACAGAATTTATCTACAATTCCTGTCCAGGCATTTCATGGTGCACTGCCACCCACCCATGGAAAAGGACCTTCTCCCAGCTGGGGATGGGCAGAGCTGTGAGCAAACCCACTGGGCTGTTATGCCTTCAAAGCTGGCTGGTGCCAGCTCCTCTCACCCCAGGGTGCCTCACCAAAATAGCTGCTATGGAAAGAGGTTTGTTGACTTTTTTCTTTTCCTTTTATTTTTCTTTCTTTTTTTTTCTTCCTGTGCTCAAACTTCCCCAGACCTCCTCAGAAGGCCCTGGCATATCATCCTACAGATGTGGCATAGGAGCCTTGGTTGCAAAATATATCCGGCACGGCAGTTGGTAGTGTTGTGCAATCTCCATCAACTTACGGAAACCACTGTGAGATACTATTAAAGAGGGACTCCAGCCCCATCCATCACTCCAGCCGCAGTCACGTGTCCCGCTGTCAGGCAGAAGGGCACAGGCAGTGCAGGGGATGTAGGCACCAGGAGAGCTTTCTCTTGTGTGGGCTGGATGTGATATGACCTCTCTTCCGGCACCCTTTGTTTTTCAGACCAGACCTGTTGCGTTGCTGCTAATGTCCTACCATTAGATATTCCCCTTCTGTGTCTGTCAGTGCTGCTAGTTTCACACCAGTGGTCAAAATCTGGGAGACTGTGAATGGCCATGGAAAGCTCATTAGGGAAACATGGCAGAGGTGATGGTTATAGTAGTCCTGAGGGGCCAGATGTGGGATGGGAGCAGGAAAGCTGCTGTTCAGATCTCAAGTTTCCTTTTTCTTAACATAGCAGAGCCCTTCCCACAGGCTCTGTGGCCCAGCTGTCTCCTGTGGCACTCAGTGCAGTGTGCTCAGCCACGCTGTCCTAGTGTGGGACAGCCTGGATCACACCTGACACCAGCAAACGTGTTAGAAGGAGCTGTGGCAGCCAGAGACCCCTGGTATCTTCTTTGCAGGAGAAGGATGTTGTGCAGGTGAGGGATGCTGTGAGACCTGAAGCCAGGTGAGGGAAAGGGATCACAGGTGTTGGCAGGAACAAGGGAATCCATGCTGTTCCTATGCAGCTGCCTGGCATTTTTTGAATGGGCAGCCCCAAATGGGGAGCAGGAGTCTACCTGCTCTGTGCAGAGAGTCTCCTGGAGGCAATGGCCGGGCTGGTGATGGGGCATCCCCGTCCCATCTGCATCTTTGTTCTCTAGGACTCTTGCTTGATGCACTTTCAAGGGGCCTTGGCTGATGAACCCTGCTCAGCATGGCCGGCCCTTTATTGCCGTGGCATTACTGCACCTGATTGCATGGCACCTCCTGGCCCAGTTCACTCTCTCCTCCCAGCCTGCCTCCAGCCCTTCTCTCCCTCTACAAGCATATTAAATCACTGAGGTCTGCCCAGGAGAAATTGCCACTGCTCCATTACCCTGCTGTCAGCATCCGCTACACTTGTGAGAATCAGGCTCTGCATCAGAAAATAATAAAGGCAATATTATGAGCAGAGGGGAGAGGAGATTAAAAAACCCTGTTTAAAGAGCCTTCTGGTCCCCATGCTGTTTATTGCACTTCGTGACTTTGGGTTATTTTTGTTGTTACTGAAGTTGGACTTTTAATTTTCCTCTGATCATCAAATGACTGGTTTGTAATTTCCCTATGGCTCCAGGGATTAAAAAAGGCTGGTTTTAAAAATACCAGTTGCCCCCCAAGATCAACTAGTGATATTTTCTCTGCTAGTTGGAGTGCTAATTAAATCCTTTATTTAGCCCAGCCACTGATGTGGTGTACAGTGAGTCCAGCCCCATGGCTGAGCCAGACTCACAATGGCAGTGATAGAGCTGCTTGGGGAGGACTTTGTGTCCCAGTGCTGGGCTAGTTCTGCTCTCCTTGGGATCTTGTTGTCACTCTTATGCTTGTTCAGGATTTTTTTTTTTTTTCTTGGACATGATTTACTTTCTGGGGTGTTTTGGTCAATTTTCACCCTTAATACCTTGGACTAATGAGCCTGTTGAATTTCACAGAATGCTTTTCATGCACAGGCATGTTTGTGCCAGTTGGCAGCAGTATAAAGGGAAGGTATTTAAGTCCTCCAGCCAAAACTGCCATCTCCTCTACCCTCATGCCAAATGCTTTATCTGTGATAGGATTTTTTTGGTGGTGGTGGTGTTTTTTTAATTAATGGGTACCTGCATACATAAATCCCATGAGCTGCAGAAGTGGTGCCGGGTGATGGTTATTGGGATGGTGGGGCTGTATGGGCTCATGACAGCCCTGGGAGAGGGCTGGAGAGTATGTGGTGTCCAGCACAGACATATGGCTGCTGCTGGGTGCTGCCTGCCTTGATGGCAGGACTCATATCTGTACAGGTGGGTTTGTGTTATACCTCCCCAGCCAAGGGGGATGAGGCTACATGGGGTTGTTTAACTCATTTTATTGCAGTGCAAGTCCTTGTCAAGCCTGGAGAGTTTCACCAGTGTAAGTCTAGGATCCACCACATAAGCAGCTCTGCCTGCAGCTCCAGGGGAGGCATTGCTCCAGCTGGCATGGCCACGGGAGAGGGAGGTCAGTCTTGAAGACGTTGGCTGGAAGCAGGTCCTGGAGGGCTCCAGACTGAGAGAGTAGGACTGTTGCTAGGGCTAGATCAGCTCAGCTCTGGCTTTGCTCAGTGAAGTCCTGCAAACCTCCAAGGATGGTTCTCCTCACCCCTGTGGGAAACCAGCCCATGATTGCACTCTTGTCCTGCCAACGGGAAGAAGGAGCAGGTAAACTTTAGAGCCATGTTTGGCACAGGGGTGATGGCAAACACCATTGATGTCAGGGCCTGATGGAGAAAGATGGGCCATGACAGATGTAGTTTCTGGCCTCTATACGGCAGAGCTGCTGCAGGTACTGCTGGGATGTCCTGTACACACCTCTGCATTGGGTTTGCTCATTGCCTGAGGTGTGAGTGCAAGTGGACCTGTGCTGTGCATGCACCCAAAGGGAGCAGGAGGTTAAGACCCATGGCAGGAGCTCCTGCTTCATTTTGGTTTGCCATCCCCTCTTTCCCAACCCTACTTGCTGCAGGTTAGCAACGGCAGAGCTCTGCCACCTTCCCAAAGGCAAAGATGTTGCCTGGCTTTGCTGGAGATGAGCCCAGGCTCAGTTCCTGCTCCTCTCCCACTGCTGCCTGAGAGCCACCATGGTGCTCAGCTAGTAGGGGGAGAATAGAACTCTGCCTCTCCTCAGGCCTATTTCCCTCCTCTCAGCCCCAGGGAGGGAGGTTTGGGACTCCCCCAGCAACAAGTCATGCTAGTACCAGATTAAAATTTAAAAAAAAAAAAACAAGAACGAAAAAAAAAAATTCCACATGTTTCCAAAGAAAACTCCAGACTGAGCTTTCCCAGCTGGAGGGTAGGGGACGGTGGCTTTGTGATCACTCCCAGGTTACTGCTGAAAATATCTTGGTCAGATTTTTATCAGCACCTTAACAGGAACAGCCTTGGAGGACTGTCTCTGGGGAGATTAGGTGGTTGCCTAGTACAGGGTTAGACGCTCCTGCCCAGCTGGCTGAGGTGCATTTGAGGTGACACTGATTTGATGTCTGGCTGGGGACCAGCATCCCTGGTGTTCTATGGCAGAGCTGGATGTCTGTCTGGCTTGGGGAAGGCCTTTAGCTGTTGGGTGATGCGCACAGCAGGTGCAAGCAAAGAGTTGACTACTGCTCATGTTGTCAAAGAAAGGTTGGGGATGCCCAGAGGCAGGTGGGATGAGTTTACCCATCCTTGGAACGGTGTGAAAGGAGAAGAGGTCAAGAAGGCTCAGGGCTGCTCTGTGGTGAAAGAACTGATACTACAGCTGAGATTTGAGCTGTGCAGAGACCTGACAGGGTCAGGATGAGCTGCACAAATGGGATCAAGGTGGGATTAGATGGAGTGAGGAGAGATGGGTTGGAAGCAGTGATGTTTGGCCTGTGGTGTTTCTAAACAGCTTTGGGACTAAGGTGGATCCCAAGAAAGTTACAGTATCCCCCAGGGACAGCGATTGGGGATGGGAGAGGAACCTGCACAAAAGGAAGTAGGTGTTGAAGAGCAAGAAACTACTGGTGCAGGCTGAGATGCATGTACAATGGACAGGGAGGAGACTGAGCTAGTAACCTGGAGGTGAGCCTGGGTGTGGGTCTTTTGTGATGGGAGGGTAGGTTGGAAGGCAAGGGGAATGAAGAGTCTGATCCTACCAGTCATTCAGCACAGCTCTGTGAGCCCAGACCTTTCAAGCATGAACCCTCTGCTTGGCTGATGCTGCTACGAACTGGGAGAGATCCTTCTAGATGTTCTTGATGGAGAGTGACTGCCCCACAAGCCCAGGCACCAAGCGGGGTGGGTTGGCTGGCACTCCCCATGCCCTCTGTGCCGACGTCATCTCCCACAGCCAGGGTTTGTGCCATTCCTCCCCTCTGCTTCCACTGTCCCGTTCTCTTCCATATCACCATGGAAAGAACACACAAGCACTTTGCTCCAGCAGCAGCACAAAGCACAGGGGGAGGGTGAGAGCAAGGCCATGGATCGCACGGGCCCTTGGCCACCTGGGCAGTGCTGGTCACTGGGCTGGGAACACTGAACAGCACTCAGGGTTTCCAGTAAGGCTGTGGCCGTGGCGGGGGGCAGGGACGGGGGCAGGAAACATGCAGCAGGCAGCAGGAAGCTGGCTGCCGCGCCGCCCGGCATTCCTGCGCTCTGGAAACCCGAGTCACGCTTCCTGCGGCGTGCCGGGACTGCCTCCACCCCGAGCAGCGTCTGTCACCGGGCTGGAGGCAGCCCCGGGGCTGCAGGGCCCCTGCTCTCGGGGATGGGATCAAAGGGGTGCTCGGTGGCTTCAGTCCTCAGTGGGGATGCAACCCAGCAGCTCTCCCAGGGACGCTCCAGGCACAGGTCCGAGCTGTGGTACCTCTGGTGGTGATTGAGCCCCGAAAGGGAGATGGTTGTGCCGAGGTGAGATGACAGCTGACTGCCACTGCAGACGGAAGATGCATGTTTTAGATGACTTCAGTGTGGAAACGAGCAATGTCTGATGACAGTGGGTCCCAGATGGAGCTCAGTGCCCTCATGGCAGTGCCCTGTTGCTCCTCTCCCACCTCAAACTTATCACAGCACGTGTCCTCCATGCTGTGCACCCATGCTGCCCAAAGAGATTCTGTTTCTGTGTGCATTTCTGCTCTGCACCTCCTGAGGTTTGGCCCTGGAGAAACTGAGCCACTGTGTGTTAGGACAGTTGGCAGCAGACCCATCTCTAAGGGACAGTGTTGTTTCCTCTCCTTCACTCACACATGGCCCACAGCAAGGCTGTGGCCAAGAGAAGGGCTTGTTACCATAATCCCTCCAGCTTTCCCCATTTCCTCCTGCCTATCCTGCTGCATGAAATCCAGGCAGGGGAATAAGACTTTGAGCTCCTCCCAAAACCTCTTCCACACCTACACTTTATAAGTTATTTTCTGTGTTAAGGTGCTTGTGTTTTAGCTAGAAAGACCTCAACTGATCAATAATTATTGTGATTCTCTTTGCTTTCCCTACAGATCTCTGTGATTCCACCTTGCTTATGTCTACAGACAGTTCCATTAATCCATGTGCCAATTAAACAAGCCTGGGCTCTCTGCTAGCACAACAGCATGTGTCCAAGGGGGTACCAGCTTTGTTGTCCTTTGACAGACAACCAGGTGAGTTCAGTCTTTCTCAAGATGCTACTGTCTGGGTTCACTCTTGTTCGAGAAAGACCACCTGGAGGCCATGTCCCGGTTCATTTTGCCTGGCATCGTGCAGTCAGGCAAAGCCACTGCTGCCCCTGGTTGCAATGTTGCTGCTCTGTTGCCCTATCCTTTCTTTCAGCATGCAGGTAAGAGTTCTGTTGCGTGTTGATATCCATTCTGAGTGGTGTTGACTGCTGTCTGTGGTTGCAGGAGCCCCTGCTTTGGAGCTCGGCTGGCCCAGCAAGCAAAGTGGGAAAGCAGATGGGCCCAGGTGATGAAAAAAGTTCCCACTGGGCAACTTTTTGGATAGACAGAGGGTTTTGCTGTACCTGTTTGAAGCTGATGCATGCTAACATGGCTTAATGGTGCAAACTGGAGCGAGTAAAGCCCCACAGTTCACAGCAGGGGAAAACAAAATATTCCCAACCATTGCTGTGAGGCCAGTGCCATGATTCTCTAGTACCAGAAAAATTATTTTTCTGTTCTTTCGCATTCCAGTACAGGTCTAGCTTAGCCTGGAGTATCAGACAAGTCACTTCACTGCAGAGTTTTTCCAGCACAGCTCTGCCATGGAGAGGGTCAGTGCTTCAGCCTGCAAACCCCCAGTGCATTTTCCTTGGCAGTCCTTGTGCTGGCAGCTGACCAGTGATCTCTGCTACCTTGGCTGCTTTTCAGAGCACACCTGAAAGCAGACTGATCCTTGTTGGAAAGCCAAGCTCCACCTATGACCTTCACCAAGCCCCCTGAGTGCAGCCCAGCCTGCGGGCTTTAAGGACTTCCAAGTCTCTCACAGCAAGCCAGAGGGAGCGTGGCCTCTGTGTTCCTGCCACCTCCGTCCAGCAAGCCCCCCTTGATAAGAAAGCCCCCCCTAAAACCCTACCACGAGCTTTCCCTTGGGCAATCACCCCCTGTGGAGGGATCAGCCCTCTGCCAACCTGCTGCCGTAGGAAGCGGGAGCGCGGCTGGCGGCTGCGGTTTCCCACGCGGCTGCTTTCCCAGCTGAGATTGCAGGGCTGGAGTAATGAGTTACCCAGCCCTCCGAGGAGAGGAGAAGGGAGCACAGTGGAGCCAGCAGGGTTTCCAGGGAAGGAAATCCCAGCGCTTCGTGAGCTCCACATAATCACAGGCAGCAAGGAGCAGGAAGCACTTGTTAGGAAGGAGCAAGGAAACAGAGCCGCTGCCTCGACCCAAGCACACTTTTTAGGACCGGAAAGTGGGAGTAGGAAGGCATAAAAGTGCTTTGAGCTTTCGCAGAGGGTTGCAAAGGGCAAAGGGTAAGGGGAGAGGGAACAAACACTGGCAGGCCTCTCGAGGAGGGGGCAGCCAGTGTGTGCGTGCTGCAAAGGGGACTTCACGGTGGAGCTGCTAATTAAATGAGAAAGGCTTGTCTCCATGCTTGTTAGGTTAACTCAGCAGGGATATTGCAAAAGCAAATTCCTCCCAGCAAGTGTAATTAGGGGGCCGGAATTCCTCCCGTTCCTTGTCCTCCCTGCAAATCCTGCTAAAGCCATCAGGTGAGGACACCGGGCGAGGGGGGAACACGCAAGTCCTGTGCAACAACAACCCCCCTTCCAGCATGGCAAGGATTTCAAATCAAGGTCTGACATTTTACTCTGATTATTCCAGGGTGGAAAATACCTACTCAACAAAACAGGCTCCCTCTCTAGGCTGGGTCACAGAGCTGCTTCCCCCAGGACAACACGCTCGCTTTGGAGGTGGAAAGAGGACTGTGAGAGGTCTGGGCAGGGCACTGGCAGCTCCCAGCCCACAGGATTTGGGAGGTGTCCACTCACAGCACGGTGGTCCTGGATGGTGCTGCTGACCTCTTGGTGATCTGCTTCATCTTCCTTGCCAAGGGGTGCACGGCTCTAACCCAGCACATCACCACAGCAGGACATTTTGGGGTTCGCCCGGCACATCATGGCATGTGTTGCTGTGCTTGTGCCAGTGCTGCCTATGCAAGCAAAGGAGGATGCTGGTGGGGTGCAGCAGTGAAGATCTGTCTTGCCTGGCACTAGGGGACACCAGGTATGTCTGGGAACCCAGGGACAATGGGAGTTGTGTGGCATGGATGGAAGGGGAGAGCCCAGGGCTGGCTGGAGGGGATGGAGGGCATGGACGGAGGGTGAGGGGTTGGGAGAGGAAATGTGGGGGGAGGAGAAAGGGTGAGCCTGGGACCTTAAAGAGCAATTAGTCAAAGCTGAGTTGTTTTTCTAAACTCTTAATGAAAACAAAGAGTAGGGCATGGCCCAGATGGTGCCAGGGGATCAAATAAATGTCGCACTCAGGAAGCAGCTGCTACTGGGAATGTTTCCTGCCAGCCCTGCTGCTGCTCACAGCCGCTTTTATTATTTGTTATTTTTCAGGACTGCAGCTGGGGTTTCCCTCCAGCTGTGTGGAAATATGCTTAAGGCTGATCCATGCAAAGGGCCTGCTAGGGCTGGTCCCTGGCTTGTGGCAGCAGGCAGCCCCAGGACATGCCACCTCCCTGCCTGGCATCTGGAGCCACCCTTCTCCATGGCAGGGCCTCTGATGGAGAGATCGCATCCTCTGGCTCCCACCCAGCCTGGTCCTGCACCATCCCTGGTTCGTACTATGCCTTTACCTTGTGGAGGGTTTTATCCAAGGGCAGTGTCCTGTTTCTTTGCCTTACCCAAACATCTGCTAGTGGGAGTTCAGCCTCTCTCTGCTCCATGTTATTGTTGTGAATGACCAGAATCAAGAAATTTGAAAAAAAAATTAATGTTTTGGATATTGTTTTCACCTGCCTTCTGGTTTTTGGAGACAGCAAGGTATTTTTTCCCCTCTAATTTCAAGGGCTAAAGTTGCACTTGTTTTTAGGTAAAAAATATAAATCCCAACCAAACCAAATCTCCCCCAACTCCATCCAGCCACTGAGATTTAAGAAAAACACCAAACCCAGCCAGACGAGCTTACTAGCCATGAGCTGGCAGCCATGCGAGCTGGCAAAAGGTAACTGAGAAGAGACTTGTGGCCCAAGCAAATCATGAAGGCTTGTGTCCCTTTGATGGATGGGATGGTGGCTGATTGGAGGGGGACTGTGTTCTGTCCCCCGTGGTGGCTGGTCTCATCCAGTCCACCAGCAGCCCCTAGGCTCCCTTTTCTGGGGGCACGAGAGCCCTGACTGTCTCATGCACGCTTTTCTGTGCACATCAGTTATGAAAGCTCAGGTTGTGCCAATCCCACGGTTTTTCTGGGCTTGAAAAGCCCAGAAAATGTGTGTGCAAAGAGCTGATCTCATAGAGAAAGGGGCCTGTTAGTGCAACCACAGAGGGAAAGAGACTCAATCCTTTATTAGCCGGGAGAGACTCTACATGGGGCTGCACTTATGTGGTACTAAATGGCTGGTACTGCATTGTAGGGCAGCTGCTCCCAGACCAATGTACTTTTCAGATGTAAGGAACATGGTGGTTGATGTATATCGAAGCACTTTATTGGGAGATCAGATGCAGGGACCACCGGGATCCTCCTGAGGAACCATGTGTTGGCTTCTGCCCCTTGCTTTTTATACATGTAAAAATAGATCAAATGTGCAGTGTTACAGCCTGATCTTCGAGGATCTCATTTTCCACCCAAGCCCTTCTCTGCGTGCCCTGGAGGACAAGCATGGACACTTTGCTGAGACTCCTGTCTGACTTTCCTTTGGTGTCCCCATCTAGGTTGGTGTTGGATACCTCTGCAGGCTCTGCTGCTCAGGGGTGGGGATTGCCCCAGACATCAGGTACGAGGGATGTGTGAGTTTCCAAACATGAGGAAGGAGCTGGGCAGAAGGAAGCAGCCCTGGAACAGTCAGCACTCACTTGGATGGTGAGGAAACTCCTATATGCCCAGGGTTCAGCAACACAGCCCCAGTGCTGTGGTCCAGCACACTGGTAGGGCAGGAGTGCTTCGCTACTGAGCCGTGTCCCGGGGGTTTTGCTCCAGCCAAACCGTCAGCTCTAGCCATTGTGACAATTTGGAGATGCCCACTGGGGGTTTTGGGCTGGGTCAGGGTGGGGGGCTGTTTCCCGGCTATGATGGCCATGGCTTTGCCAGCTCACGCTGGAGACACCCCTTCCCTGCCCGTCATAGCATGTCCTGGGATTTGTGGTTACGTCCTCAGAGCTGTTTGATCCGCTAAAATCGCAGCTGATCAAAGGGGCACTTTACGAGAACAAAACACTGGGTGACTTCCTCCAGTGGTGCCAGAGGCAGCCCTTTGGAGGCGAGATACAAGCAAAGAAGAAATCTTTTAACTACTAAGTGTCTTGATTTCTCAGAATAGCAGCTTCTGTGGGACAGCCCTGCTTCATGGTCCAGGCAAGAGCCCAGTGAGGGAATTTTTTTTTTTTAAAGTATATATATATATATTCTGATAGATAACTTTGTATTTTTTGTTTATACACCCACATTTAAAAAAATGTAAATTCCTACATTTCCAGGCTTGTGAGCAAGCTTGGCTGAAGCAGTAACCCAAAAGCAAAAACCTTTAATCACTGATCTACTAAAAAAGTGCAAAGCAAATGCCTGACGGACCCGTTAGGTTTGGGGTTTGCACATCAGTTGAGAGAGGGATATGGTGCCAAAAGTGGGGCCACTTGCCAGACAGCCACAATCCCCCCATTCCCTCTGATCCCATGTTTCTTTTGATGAATGTTTTGCTTGTTAGCATAAGACAACGTACTCAGACACATGATGGGGTTCTTGGGTTTGTCCTTCGCAGAGCCAGGAGTTGGACCCAATGGTCTTTGCAGGTCCCCTCCAGCTCAGCATACTCTGTCTCTTTATGGTTTAATTATTTTTATTTGGTCAGCAGAAGAAAGAAACTGCTGGTGACAGCTGTCCTGCAGCAATAAGCATGCAGTGGTTACCCCACATTGTCATCCTGCCTGAGGCACTGGGAGTGCCACCAGTGTGGGAAGAAGCTCGTCCCAGGTAGGTACTGCCAGGCTGCATCTTGGCTACAGACTTACCCATGTTCCCTGTGCTGGGTGACCCTCCAAGGCTTCCTGAGTCTTTTTGACCTATCTAGTGAACTGAGAGGTTTGCTATTGAGCAGAGACTGTGTTGAGCATCATTTCTGGAAGCTGGAGCATCCTCTGGGATGGTTGTACCAACCCTAATGGGCTCAGGAGTAAATGGGATGGGCTTTTCAGGAAGACTGTGTAGGATTGACCACCACTCCAGAGGGAGCTCAGGTAGAGCCTAGGAACTTTACTATGCTGGTCCATGTATTATCAGAACATCAACTGCTGAAAACTGAATTGACCCCATTGCACAGGAGTGGGAGGAGATGGGCAGAGAGAGCGGAAAGTCACCAGGCGGTGGGAAGCATTAAAGAGGGCTGGGCAGAGAGGTGTTCCCCACCCACCCTCCGTGCTCTGGAAAAAGCCTGCTCCCCAGGTGGAGGAGGAAGCTGACAGTGATGATGTGCTCCGGATGTCACCATGCAATCAGGGAGGCTATTTATAGGTCACTAATTGATTAGGGCAGTCACAGCAGAAGGAAATGACTTTCAAGAGGGACAGAAAACTGCAGTGCCCAGCCAGCTTTGGAGAGGTCTCAGAGAGCAGAAAGTCCTGAAAAAATCAAAACACTTTGGAAGAAGCATTTCTCTGCAATGGTGCCTGACTTGGAGTATGGCCTGAAGAGAAGCTGCACACCTTCCTGTGCTGTTTGTGGGGACTCCACAGTAGGACAGAGCTGTTGTTGGTCTGGGAAGCCCCGTGGAGATGCTGGTGGCTGTAGTCTGTGCTGGGGCATGAGATGGAGCTTTTGGCTCTCCCTGTAGCCATCCCCCAAGGGCCTTTCTATCTCTTCTGAGCTCCAGTTAGAGACTTTGTCCTCAGGAGGGGCTCTTAGGATTAACTAGTTAAAAGCTGATAACTAGAACTGATACCAGTTCAGAGAACACCTTAAATGCCAGGTGAAATCCTCCTAGGCAGAATGCTTTTTTTCCTTGGCATCTTGAGAGACGTATGTTCCCTCCAGCCAGGGGCTGACCTCACTGTTGGCCATTGGGCTACTTGAGTTAGAGCATCTCAGAGCAATTATACCTTTTCCTTACAGCCTGGAAGATGCAACCTTGATCTCAAGAATAAACCTGTACAACGTGTACAACGTCATGTGCTGTGACAAGGGAAGAGCGTGTTTTCTGGAGATCCTGATGTGAGATCCCAGTCTGCAAGGATGTGAGTAGTGGGGAGATGGTTCCAGTGTGCTGGGGCTGCCTGAGGCGAGTGTGCTGAGCTGGTGAGAGCTGCAGGAATGCACTGTCTCCGAGTCTGCTCATTTGGAAATGGTGCTCTTTTCAACGGTTCTGTTATCAGATGGAGCATTTCCTTCATCAGTGTTAATATCCATGTAGTGAAACAATGAAAGGGCTTCCTATCAGTTCCAAATAGGACGTGAAAAGCTCTCAGCGTTAAGAGTAGAGGATGCTGGAATAGGGCAATGGGAAACGCCTGAGTCACTGAAATGCCTCTTTGATTCCATGAGGCTGATATGTTCAAAAGGGAAGAAGAAAAAAATAAAAAGAGAGAGAGCAGAGCTGGTTAATGATCTGCAGGACAGAGGACAGGAAGGGCCAGCGATTGCAGCGTGAGCCCTGCAGAGGAGGGGAGGCACAGGAGGATGTCTGGCAAGGGCTTTGGAAAGTGGAGAGTGCAGTAGGGAACTGAGCACAGCGAGCTGCCTAGTTTGTTTTCAGAGAGGGGGAAGACATGATGGAGAAATCCTTTCCCAGCCTAACCCTGCAGCCCTTGTCCTGCTGCCTCTTGGTTAGTGAGTTCCAGCTTTGCCTTCCCTTGCCTGACTGCTGCTGTGCCTGTGATCCCAGATCAGAGCAAGGCTGTGCAGTGCAGCACGGTGTGGGGCAGTGAAACAGGCCATGACAGTGTTCCCCAGAGAAACTGGAAGGGCTGAACCTGTCCCCAGGTTGTGTGGGTGTAGAACTGAGGGGCATCTATTTTTCACATCCCCCTTTTCTACTGGCAGACCCAGCTGGGGCAAAGCTGCTGGATGGGCATGGAGGGGCTGCCCTCAAGCTTTGTTGAGGAGCATCAGCAGCACAGAGAGTCCTGGGGACTCCTGGTACATGGAGGCAGCCCCAGCCATCCTCTACCCCATGTGCAGGAAACTCACTTGCAAGCTGCCTCTGCAGCCTGTGGGATTTAGGCTCAGTCCTGCTCAATGTGGGACCGATGATCTGCAAAACAAATCACTTTTAAATCACTGTGATTTAATGATGCCTCAGAGCACTGTGGATTTGGAGTAGGGGAGGGGAGGGGAAAAATTGCTTTTCAAAGCATCTGAGGTCACCAGCCCCCAGCACAGAGGAGCTGTCCTGGCTGGGGTACATGCATGGCCGCTTGCGCCAGAGCTGGGCCCGCAGGCAGGAGTGAGGGATTTGCTGAGATTGGGTAGCACCTGCTCTCGTGGGGCAGAAGGAGCAGGATATCCCGAGCCCAGAGTGGGGCAGGCAGCCAGGGCAGCGCAGTGACTGGTAGCCCTTTGCTGGGACTGAAGGTCCCCCTGCCTGTCCCTGCTGGGCAGGTGTAAATCACAAGGCCACCGAACAAACACATGGGCTGTGACGTGTGCCAGGTCAAGGGCTGCGAGCAGAATTTTTGCTGTTACAGGAAGAGCTGCAGATATTTCAGATATAACCTGTTTTCTCTCTCTGTTTTGCAAACCATCCCCACTCGCCAGCAGGCAAACAGCCCGCTGGGCATTATAACTGCCTCACTGTCCTCCCTGGTGAAATTACTCAATGGAATGAGTTAAAAACTACAAAGAGAAGGAGCTGGAGGAGAGGAGAAGGTCAGACTTGCTCCTTCATGGTGGCAAGAACACTTGGCACTACAAAGCTCAGTGAAGAGCAAACTGCTCTGTGAGAAGTGAGTTTCTCCCTGCCCTGAGAAGCACCATGGAGGGCTGTACCCAAGGGGCACAGCTGCTCCTTGTGTGGGGTGATGGAGCAGTGCACACCCAAAATCCCTCCTCTCTTGCCTGCATGGCTGCTGCAGGCAGGATGTGTAGAGATGTGCAGGAGCCCCTGTGAGCTGACTTTTCAGGGTTGTATCCTGTGCTCCATCCTGGCTTGCCTCGCTCCATGGGGGAGCCCAACCTCCAGGCAGTGTGCAGCACGTGCCATCCCACTGCAGCTCCCATTCCCACACCAGACAGGGCTGCCCTTTGTGACGGGCAAGAGGGGAGGTGATGAAAAGCTGGGGGGAGACCTGCCAAGGCGGGAGGGAGCCCAGCACTGGGGTGGGGACAGCTGGGGGAGGCTCACACACAAAGGGCCGTCCTGTCTTCACACCTGCGGGGCTGCCGGGTGCTGACAGGGGGAATAACGCCACTGACAGAGGCACGTCGCTGGCAGGCAGTGGAGAGGCGCTTCAAGTAAAGGCAAGTGGCGCGGTGACAGGAGACATGCACAGGGGAAGGCAGCTGCCGTGGGCAGGGGGTGGGGACAGGGACAGGTGGAGGTCGGGCAGGTGCCTCTCTTCCTCTGCCTCTGCAAAAGCCTGGACAGCAATTTGGTGTGTGCTGGGATGTGTGTTGGCCAGGCTGTTTTATACCACTGTGGAAGGAATAGGTGGTCTGTGTGAGGAAGGGTTGGAGCCAGGGCTCGGGCAAAGGCTGGAAAGCTCTCAGAAAAGGCTCCCCCCATCTCCATTTTCTTGAAAATGTACAGTAGACCCCAGCCCATCCATCTGACCCTTCTAAGAGTTTTTTGAAGTCCCAAATCAGGAATAACTGTGTGTTTTCTGCTACTTCTACTAGTAACGTGTGACTGTGTTTAAACTCACCGCCATACTGTGCCCTTGGTTTTCTGTGTTATATCCAGACCACATCCCAGGACTGTGGGTAGGGCTAGGGTCCTGTGGGAATCAGTGTGGAGAATTCAGGTGGGCATTCAGCAATGTTTTGTCCCTACCATGCTTCGGTGGGACATGGGGCTGTGGTGGACACCCATCACCACAGGGTGATGAGCCCAGGCTACCTAGCCCTTTCCTTACAGCATGCACCAAACTGCACCACTTCTAACCCCAAAGTACCTATGAGGCCCAGGGCTGTGAGACTTGTCTTACACCTCAGGAGAAGCTGGATCCCTCAGGAGCTGGAGGACCTCCTGCTGTGGAATCGCTTCCTCTCCTTGGGATTGCTGGGGTAACATCTCTCGTGGGTCCTGCTTCCTCCTGCCCATTGTCACCAGTGTGGGGGCACTTGTGCCCACTTCTCAGGCATTCCCTTGCGCATGGGGGGCAAGCAGGGGTCAGGAGTGCTGGAGGAGGAGGGTCCGTGCATTAGAAAGCCGGTTGTAGATGTAAGCAGCTCTTACGTGCCTTTGCACAGCTTGTCGTCCTGGCTGCTCTGGGGACAGCCGAGCCGTGGCTGAGCCTCGGGAGCTCCAGGCTGCCGGGAAAAGCGGGTGGATGGTGCCCTCCGGCGGCCCCGGGACCGGGCTCGCCGCCAGCCCGGGGCGCAGCCACCCTGGACCCCCCAGCCTCTGGGCCGGGGAACTGGGATGTCTCTTCTGTTCTTTTAGTTTGTTTATAGAAATGCTTTCCCTCCGTTGGCCTCTGGTTTTCCCTGGCTTCCCGTGGCTGAACTCCCTTCCCTGTCCCTCAGCCCGGGGACAGCTGAGATGCTGAGCAGGCATCGAGCTGCTCCTGTGCTGTCCATACAGCCTCCTCCCTGGAGGGGAGTCGTTGAATCTCTCCGTTCCCAGCCCTTGGATACCCCCCGGACCCCGAGCCTGGCTGGCTCTCACTGAAGGGATGGCAACAGACCCTTGTCTTTAGGAGGTATGGGAGCCATATGGTCCTAGGTAGACATTGAAGGGAGCATAAAGGGATGGGTTGACCCTGAGAAGAGCCTGGCAGGATGGGCACCCTGGGGTGGGCTCTCAGTGCTTGGGTGTCCCCATCGTGGCTGCCAGCACACCCAGCTTGGGCCCTGAGCGGGACCCAAAGCGTCTCTTTCCTGTCCCAGCTGGGAAGGGCTGGGTCCCTGACAGCTTTCCTGTTTGTGTTACACCCTGCTGCTCCCCAGCAGCCTGTCCCTTGCAGGGTGGGGGGCAAGGGCAGCGCTGACCCTGCTCGCCTCTCGCTGGCACCAGTGACATCCCCTAGACCTCCTACAGGAGGGGGATGGAGGAATATTTGGGCTGGGCAGATTAGCCCCTGCTGAGGGCTGAGCAGCCCTAGAGCCCTTTGCAAGGCTCCCTGAGCCTTGAGTCTCTGGGAAAGGCACATCCCAACGGTGGCTTGCAGAAGCCTTTCCCTTCCATCTGGATTTGCTGCAGTAGAGGAAAGGGGAGGCAGTGGGGTCCCAGAGCCCCCCCCAGCAGGCTGTACTGGCTCACCCACACACTTACACCAGGCCAGCGGTGAGAGATGGCTCCTGGAGCTGTCACAGGACGACAACAGAGGACAGAGGCTCCCAGCCCTGCCCTGCAGATGGGCTGAGGCAGGGCTGCCTTCAAAGCAAAGCCTGCGTGCTCCCCAGCCTGCTGGGATTACAAAGTTAAGGGCTGGCATTGTTTTCCCAGTTTCAGAGGGGGTGGATACCAGGCAGGATTAGTCTGGCAAAGCTTCGCAATGTGCTCAAAGGGGCACAATAGAACCTTGAAGAGAAGAAGCTGCACTGATGACAGGCAAGAGGAGCATCTCTCAGCAGCCTGTGCCTCCTGACGCAGGCGGGATGCACTTGGAGCAGGTGCTGCTGCTTTGTTGCTCTCTCTCTGCCAGGACACCCTTCCCATGTGCCCCAGGATCCCCCAGTACCACCGGTCCTGTGGGCAGGCAAATGGGGCACCGGGCTCTCTGTGCCAGGGGGAGAGAGAAGAGGTGCTGGGGTGGTGACCTTGGTGCCTCTCTGCTGCTGACAGTCCCCATTACCCCTGAGGGTTCCCAGGGGCCTGTGCTGCCCATCCTTCACTGCAGACAGGGGGTGAGCCCCAGGTAAAGTCTGTTCATGGGGTATGAAGGTTTCTGTGTTGTGGGCCACATGTTTGCTTGTCTAGTTTTGGGTTTTTAAAATTATATTTTTTTATATTTAGCTCTAGGAACTAAATCCACTGGGGGACTCTGACAGTACCTTCGGGCAAGGGGAGCCCACCATGGCACAGAGCATTCCCTGTGGCAGCTTTTTCCCAGAGGATCTCTCTGTGCTACACAAGGCCATCACTGCCATCTGGAAACTCTGGATACCTCCGGGATGATGGGACGTGTGGAGGCACCAGGAGAACCTGGGAAAAGTGAGGACACGCAGATAAACAGGTAATGTATGCATAGGGGGTTTTCTTTTTCTTTTTATCTTTTCTTTTCTTTTTTCTTTTTTCTTTTCTTTTCTTTTCTTTTCTTTTCTTTTCTTTTCTTTTCTTTTCTTTTCTTTTCTTTTCTT
>JAYRBT010000023.1:12010753-12026925 GCA_036023395.1 Myiotriccus ornatus
CTTTTCTTTTCTTTTCTTTTCTTTTCTTTTCTTTTCTTTTCTTTTCTTTTCTTTTCTTTTCTTTTCTTTTCTTTTCAATTTGCAATTAGAAAGTAAAACCTAGAAAGCAACAAAACCCCCACCTTCCTGGGTTGCTGTTCCCCAGGGCTTCCCTGCCCAAAGACCCACAGCAGCAGCGCAAGGACTGCTCTGTGCTTGGTGCAGTTGCAGAAAGCAGGATCACAAGGGGACTGGCAGCCCATGCAGGCAGCCAGTGTTGGGTGGCACCAGCTGCCTGAAAATGGGTCCCTTATGGGCACAGGTGAGGGGCCAGGCCTCTCCAGGGGTCTGGGGGGAGCAGGTGGACTGGATGCAGCCCCAGGAGCAGGGCTGTGGGGTGTTGCTTGCCCGAAGTGCCAGTGGATGGCCCAAGCAGCCGCTGGGAAGAGCAGAGCCTGAGCCTGTATGTGGCATTTCCCTGGACTGCTCTCTTGCTCTTACCAGATTTTTGCTGTAGTCTCTGTCACCAGGAACCAAATTTAACTGAGTAGAAACATGTACCCAAGCAGAGCTATGGAGGTTGGCAAACCGGTGCCAGAGGCATTTATTGCAGTGTAAGGAGCTGTTCCATCAGTGAGCTGCAGTGATTGCCTGGGCTCCTTGCTGAAACCACAGCTTTGCCTGGCAGCACAACACACCAGCTTTTGTTTCTCTGTGATAACTTATTAGCTCTGATAACTCATTAAGTGGTGGGGAACTTGAGCATATGCCATTACCTGCCTGGCCCAGCTCCACCAGCGTGGGTCACACACAGTCTTGGCACCATCCTGCTCTGCAACAGCCTGTGCCTGGCAGAGGCAGGTGCCATGAGTGCACCCAAGCTGCCAGGAGAAGTCAGACAACCACCACAGAGCCTCTGCCTTGCTCACAGCCTGCCATGTGCTGAGGCACTGCAAACCAGACTGAGAGCTGAAGAGGCTCAACACACCTCCGACTTCCTACCCACCTGGCCTTAGGATGGCTGGCCTGCAGCAGAGACACCGGTCTCAGGCTGGGCTCACTTTGGGGTGGCTGTGAGGGATCTTGCTGTCAGCATGGTCTCATGGAGCAGCCGGAGCATCCGTTAGGCTGCATGGGGCTGGCATGCCGTGTTTGTGAAACCCGCTGTGCTTGCGGTTGACCAGAGCGCTGAAATAAGCCCGGCCGGAATTGGTGTACTGCTCTGTATCCTGATGTGGTGAGCAGCTCCGACTGGTGAGGGTGGGGGCAGCCCCACTGGGGTGACTGGTGGCAGCGGGACTGCAGGAGCCTGGCAGCACCGGCACAAGGACCACACGCAGGGCCCCGTCAGCACCCGGAAAGCTCAGCCTGGCACTAACGGAACTGTGATAAAAATGAACGTGACCAGGACAGCAGCACAGGGGAGATTAATGTCAGATTGTCAGAGGGGAGGAAACTAAGGCGGACAGCACTCAAACAGATACTGGAACACTCTGGGGGGGGCCAAGGGGTAGATGCTGCTTTTCCCAGCATTGCTGCATCTGCAGATCTGCATCCCCCCCTACAGCCTTTGAGGAGAGAGGAAGGGATGAAGGGTTTGCCCGAAGTGTGGGCATCACCTTTTTCAACACTGCCCTGCTAATCCTACCCCCTCTGCAGGTGGGGCACCTGTCCCTCTGTACCAGCCTGAACACCAATACCAGCAGCACTCACTGCCTGAGACACTGCTGCACATCTCTTGTGGGTCCCTGCCTGGGCTGGGTTTGGTGCTGCTTCTTCCCACCAGCAAAGTTTAGGTTGTGATGGCAGTGCTCTTGGCTGCAAGAAGGTCCTTCTCCATGGTTGCTCAAGGAACAAAGCTCCTCTCATCATTGATATCAGCTGCTCTGGCATTGCCCACATTGCCAGAGAAGCCTGGTTGTTCAGTGTCTCCCACACCATCTGGTCCCCTGGTATCACCTCGGTTTCTCTAGGACCCCACGTCTTCCAGCTGTACAGGTACAAGAGCCTCTTTGGAGCCTCCTTTGTTCCATCACCTTTGATGACCCTAGAGGTGGTTTTCTCTCTGCTCTCCTTGATGCTCTGTCAGACAGCATTCATGTCTGATGGTTCACATGCTGTTTCTCACTTGGATTAGGCAATCCATGTCCCTACCCAGCCTCCACTGCCTCACCCCTCTACTTGTTCCCTGCTATGCCCTGGGATCTTTGTATGTGTCTCCCAAAGGAGTATTCAAGACCTTAAAACCTGCCTGGGGGTGGCATCATCCCAAACAAAAGTCTCACTGTGTTAAATCAAAGAAAAAACAGCCACAAACCAGGTCTTAAGTAAGCAGCTACAGTTGCTGGGGTCCAGTGGGGCCGTGTCCACCCTGTTCGCATCTTTGCCCCATATCCCTCTTGCATCCCTCCCTTTTCTGCTCTGCATCTCTCTGCATGCCGAACCTGGGGTTCAGTTCTGTGCTGACCCGGCTGAGCCAGCAAAACCCCTCAAAATCCCAGCCCAGGGTGGGCCGAGGCGGGTGAACCAGGTTCCACCCCAGGAGGTGCCTCCGGCTGTCCCCGCGTCCCCGCGGCGGGCGAAGCGCGGGCCTGCAGGGACCCCTGGTGGCGGCCGGGAGCCAGGGGACCCTCGGGGGCAGGACTGCATCCCTAGCAGCGGGACAGTCAGTGCCTGCCGCCTGGGAGCTCTGGGAGGGAACCGCCACGCTGGAATCCTGGGATCTGGCTGGGGCACGGAGGCCGCTCCTACCTACAGCATCCCCCGAGCGGCCGCAGCTCCTGCTGCTTTTCTGCCGTAAGGAGAAGGAGAACCAGGGACCTTTCCCTCCCCTGGGCTGGGTGAAGAGTCAGGGAGAGGCATTTTCCGTCTCAGCTCTCCTCTGTGAGCAGTGAAGGGTAAATCCTGCAGGAGCGAGGAGCTGAGAGGAAAGTTGTGCAGTGCCCATGTCTGTCTGGGCTGCCTTGTCCCCCCACTCCCTCTGTTGGATGTCCAAGGAGGCTGAATACACATGATGTATTGCAAGTCCACTTGCAAGTCAACAGCAAAGAGCAAGGATGACAAATTTTGGTGCTGCCCTCCATCAGAATTGTTGCCTGTTCATAAAGCTGCCATGAGGAGGCACCCTGTGGCACAATACCTGCTGTCCCAAAGGTATCAAAAGCTTCTGCCTGTTCTAATTTTCTGTCACAGGAATGTACCAAGGTGGGACATACCAAATTTTGTGGGCAGAGCTGGTCTGGGGCCCTGCACTGGCTGTGCCAGTGAAGGCAGGGGGCACTGCGGGTGCAGGAACCAGCAGGGATGGGGTGAGGAGGGAGGGCAGGCAGGGTGCAAGCCCAGCTTGCTGCCCGTGGAATGTACGTCCTCCTTCTCTGTTCCTGGACTCTGTGGGATGAGGTAGCTGCTGCCCATGCTCTACTCTCGCCACCCAGGGAGGTGATGCTGTTCACAGGGTGCTCTCGGGCTGCTGGCTGAGAAAAAGCCAAGAAGTTTTTGCATCCACCCGCCTGCTGGAGATCTGCAGCCTTGTTCACAGTTGAGCTTCACTCATTCATTTACGTGGACAACGTGGAGTCCTTCAACTCCTGCAGTCCTGTCCCGCCAGCTCCTTTTCAAGTAAGCCTGGTGTTATATATCCTAAACAGCACCTCCTGTTCTGAGGGACCAGTTTGTCCAGGACATTCAGTTATGAAGCTCACTCTAATGCTCTGGTTAATTTACTCCTTTTTTAGCCTTAGCATATAAATAATTCACCTTCCCAGTGTTGGTACTCACTTGATCCTCCATTCCTGAGCTCACATCTTGTCCCTAATAACCCATACCATGTGGACGTGCTCTTTCACCACCCCCTCCTCTAAATCCTTCTCCTCATCCCTCACTGAATTCCTTCAGCTTGTACAATCTCCCCGGGTACCAAAGGTTACAATAAAAGTGTGTTGCCGTAAATATCAGTACACTAAGCAGCAGGGAAGAGTGGGTTTTGGCTGCCTGGAACCCTGACCAACTGGATCTGGCTGAGGACAACATTGTGCCTTTTAGAGGCAGCACCCCCAGGGGCTGGCCCCCAAACTCTTCACTGCAATTTCCTTCACCAGTCCCTTTGTGTCTTTGCCTAGCAGGTTTACCAAAGAGGTGCCAAGCATCGCCATCACCTTCCCCATCCCTGTTCTGAGCCGTTGCCACTGTGGTGCTGCTCTGTCTGTGATGAGCTTGAAAATTTCACCATGGGAGGATATTGGGTAAGCCAGCATCTCTGGTCTTTGGTCTAAGCCCAGCAAGCTCTGGACCAGTCCAGTTCAAGAGTTAGAGGGCAAGAAGTGCGTGTGGTCTTTTTGCTTGTGTATCTGGATGAAAGCAAAAGCTTGTCATAATGACAAGTGCTGGGCCAGAACCTTGTACAGTCAGGGACTGGGAAGGATGGGGAGAGAGCACCAGTGGATGAATGTGGCAGGGTGGGGTGGTCAGAGGCACAATGACATGGAGGCAGCCAGCAGAGCCCACATGCCTGGGCCAAGATCTCCCCTTGGTGAGGAGGGACCCAAAGCGATGTGTAGTGGGGCTCCTGCTTTAGTTCTGAGCTCATCACTTCTCTGATCCCTACCCTCATGCTCCCCAAGGTTTTAGGAGGGGGCTCCTCTCTTTTGAGTGCCCTGTGCCATGCCAGAGTCCTGGGATACTCTCGGGTCACTCTTGGCTTTCTCCAGCCTGCACTGTCAGGTTGAGGCAGCTGCATCCCTGCTGGCCAACTGATGCTCTGCACCTCACAGATGTGCCATATGAGCCACTGCCATGCACGGCCCCCATGTCCCCTCTGGAGGAGGATGCTCCCTGCTGCCTTTGAGGCCCCTGCCACAGCAGTGGATTCAGGCTGGGCACCACACAGAGCTGCGCAGGTGGCACCAGTGGAGGTGTCAAGCACCCCTGACACCAGAGCCGCCAAAGCTGGATCTGCCGTGGCAGGCAAGGCCCGTGCCAACCCTGTGGTGCTCCTCCAGCCTCAGTGAGCGTGGCTGCTGTCCTCGGGAGGAGGAGGCAGCTCAACAGTGCAACAAGGGCCCTGCGCAAGATGGCGGTGGGGCTGGGCGAGGAGGATGGTGGTCCCAGCGAGCCCGCCATGGCCCCAGTGGGATGGGCTGCCTTGGCTGTGCCTCAGGGCCCTGGAGCAGCCCCAGAGGAGCTCCCCATGCCCAGGGGACGTTTCCTGTTTGCTGCCCGTGCTGAAGCATCGGCCCTTCAACCGCCGCCACTGCTCCGCTTCCGGCAGGGGCTCCCGCCCGGAGCCCCCCTGCACTATCAGCTCACCAGATGCCTTTTTCAGGATACTGTGGTAAAACTGTGCCGGGCAGACGCTGTCATTTGGGGTTTTCTCTCATGTCAGCTTTGAAGACAAATTGGACAAGGAGGAGCGAGAGGGGGGGAAAGAAGAAATAATAAATTTAAACCAAAAAAAAAAAAAAAAGAAAGAAAGAATGATGCTCGCTGCCATTGTTGGCCAGGGCTGCCCCATGTGCTGGCGTGGCAATGGGTCCCCCAAGCGGCATGGCTGGTGGCAGGCTGGGCCAGGGCAGGCAGAGGTGTCCAGCGTTGGCGGTGCCGCATCCCCGGCACTGTCGGCCTCTAGTGGCGGTGGAGGCCGTGAGGTGCCATGGTGGCACCATGGGCCCCATGGGCCCCACCAGCATCATAGGGACTTTCTTCCACCCCTCCAGGCACTGCTGCCCACTGGGACATAGTCCTCATCCCCATGCTGCTGCCTGGTGGGATATGGTCCTCCTCTGACACACGGCCCACCCTGCACTGGTGAGGGAGGAGGTGCTGCGAGAGGGAGTACAAAATACCCCTCACCTCTCAGCCAGCAACAGCTCAGGGTGACCCCAGACCAGTCAGGTGCTCCCCAGGCCACTGGTCCACAGCCACAAGATGGTGCTGAGCAGCGGCCAGACTGGGCAGACTGGGATCCAGGTAGCACTGCTGGGGATGGGGGGAGGGACATGCCGAAAGAGCACGTGGAAAGTGTCCGCCAGGCCTGCCATGGGGCCTGGGTAGCTGGGGTGATATGTCCCACTGCAGGGATGGTCTGTGGGCAGCTGAAGGGTACAGACCACAAACGGTGTTTAACCTGAGAGCTTGCCAAAAGCCCCTGTGCTGGTGTGGGGTGTGCACAGGTGTGCATGCAGGTGCTCCCTGAGGCTGTAACGCAGCAGGAACCATTGAGGCACAGCTGCCTGCCTGGCACTCGGCATGTGCTCCAGCTCTGCTTCCTGGTACAGTGTCAGAGTCAGGTCAGCTGGAAGAGATGTTGCTAAAGCAGGCATGGTGTTGGATGTGCTTCCTCAGGGTGTACGGAGATGTGGCACCATCAGAACCTACCACAGACATGCAGGATTTGCTCTGAGTTAAGCCTGGTGATTTTCTTTTGTTGAATGAAAAAGAAATTAAAAAAAAAGGTAGTTGGTCCCTCTGGAGCAGAGGGGAGGTGTCAGCATGGGGAGGGGAGACAGGGTCGATGGCACAGAAGTAGTGCTGGGCTGTCCCCACCCATGGAGGATGGATGAGGGGCTGGCTAAGGCTGGAGGGTGTGGGTGGGAATTACCATGCACCTAATATAAAACCTGATTTTCTTTCCAGCCCCTGAGTTCAAGCATCCACTGGAGGACATGCTGGACCTTCTGAGCTGGTCTTCAGTTCTGTAGGTTCCCTTGGAGGACTGTAAGTGAGAAGCTATAGAGAGAGAAGTTGTTCTCTGTTTGCCTGGGACTCGCAGGAGAAGTTTTGGGTGTGAGTAGCACCCTGGTGAGGAGTGGATGTGTGGGGAGGCAGGGGGGCAGTGGGGAGGCAGGGGGGAGCAGGTGCCACCCTGTGCAAGGCAGGTGGCTGCACTGAGCTGGGGACCCAAAATCATGGCTGCTCGCTTTTGCTGGCAAATCTTGCATTTGTGTGGTTTCCTTTTCCTTCTTCTATGTACACTTTTTTTCCTTCTCACTTCATTTTGTTCCTTCTGCTGTGGAGGCAAGTTTCAGCCCCTACAACCTTTGGGTTCCAAACTCTGCACAGGAATAAAACTAATCATTAATTCCCAGCAGGGCTCAGCTTTAATTACCCGTGAGATGTTAATCTGCTGGAGGGTCTCAAGTGCTCCTATATTTGAGCCTTCCTTTTCCATCTGCTGCTCCACAATTCCCATGGCAGATGCCTCCCAACTCCTTACAGTCTCCTCAGGCTATTTTTTCTGAGCAAGATCACAAGTGAACTTTCTAGCCCAGAAAAGCTTCTGTGAAGAGCAGCAGCTCCCAGCTCTCTATTGAAGGCCTGGCTATTTTTGCAGGCAGCGGGAAGATGGAGGTGGTCCTTTCCATCACCTTGGGATTCCCTCTGCCTACATGTCCCAGGTTAGACTGGCCATGAGTGTGGCTGAAAGGAAGAGGAGCCCTCATGCCTGGATTCTTGGTGGCAGTGACTACATCCCTGCCCAGTGTTGCTGTGATGCTTTGGGAACCTGCTGGCTCTGGTTCCTCACACTTGATGAGCTGCCAAGCCTGGAGGAAATAAGGGATATCCTCGTAAAGCAGCAGCTGGAGTTCAGGAAGGTCCCGAAGCCAGCCAAAAATGGTGCCAGCAAGGCTAGCCCTGGCCAGGGACCTGCTGGACTGGCTCTGGTGGCAGAAGCCAGCATGGTGACACCGACTGGAGGATGCAGTGGCTGCAGGAATTAAGCAAGCACAGTCTGAGCCAAGTGCATGAGAGACTCAGCTCATATAGCTCCACTGATGGGACTCGTTCAGGCTGCTCTACAGCAGCTCCTTCCTAGGAAGTCTGTCCTCAGCAGACACCTTGGGACGCATATCTGGCAAGGGGCAGCTGCTGGGCATATCACGGCATCTGAGCAGGGAGGTCATTTGGAAACCTCCTTGGATTCATTTACAATTTGTAAAACCCCACCATAAGAAAGATTTTAAAGCCAGATCCCCTCAATCTCTTAGAGTTGAGGGGAAAGACAGCAGGAGATGGACAGCTGACTGGCCCAATGGCCCTCATAATTTTTCCCCCTCCCCAAAGATTGGAGGCTGCACCCTTTAAATTTGGCAGAGACAAACAGCCACACCCCTAATTGATCCATCTGCTGCTCCCAGG
This sequence comes from Myiotriccus ornatus, assembly GCA_036023395.1. NCBI lineage: Eukaryota > Metazoa > Chordata > Aves > Passeriformes > Tyrannidae > Myiotriccus > Myiotriccus ornatus. Next base: position 12,018,866 of record JAYRBT010000023.1, read on the forward strand.
CGTTGTTGCTCTGCCTCTTCCCCCCACCCCTGCTCCTGCGGAGGCTGAGCTCCTGGTAGGTGTGGAAGTTTTTCTTCCTTCTTTTCTTGTTTATTCTCAGGTGTAAATTTGCAGGAATTCAGAAATTGCTTAGGTTTCTAGGTCACGCTGCTGTGTGTTTTTTGAAGGGTTCCCTGATGTGTGTGCTGCTCTGGGCTGTTGTCACAGGCTGCCCCGTCACAGGAGCTCTGCAGGGAATCTGTGTGCTTTGGGGTGTGAAGTGCCTCCTCGCTGCAACTCCCCAACAGCTCTAGGGGTTGCTGGCACAGGGGAGCAGATAAAAAAGTTGGGCACCACTTTGTGGGATAAAAGTCATCCTGAGGAATGTCACAGCATGTGTGTCTCCATGATACTTCATAATCCAGTTGAAAAGGCTGTAGGAGCCAGAGCTTGCTTCTGCAGGGGTCTCTTGCCCAGCCCAAAGACCTGCACTGAGCCCCAGAGCAGGGACATCCCCAGGCCACTCACCCCAAATTGTCCTTTTTCTCTATGCGTGAGCTGGCCCTGAAGGAGCAGCGCTGGGGGCAGAATGGGCTCGGTGTGTGCAGTGTTGGGAGGCTGTGTCCCCTGGGAGGGTGGCAGAAGAGAACTGTGTGGAGAGGAGCAAAGTGTCACTCTGCAGCAGCTGTTTTATTCCTGGCCTCCGGAATTGGGGCAGCTCTCCTTGGGGACTAGAGGCCTTTTTAGCTGGGGCTGCCTGCATTCATCCTGCCTATTTATAGCTGCTGTCTTTGCAGATTTGCAGATGTGGTTTCCATTAACAAGCAGGATCTGGAGCTGCCCAGAAGCTTAGGGCCAAGGTGTGTGGTGATCGATCAGATCCCCTTGGGGTAGGAAGGGAAAAACGTGGACACACCAACAACCCCAGAGGGCTTTGTAATGGGCACTACAAGCTCCACCATATCATGAGGGGTCTGAGCTGCCTGTGCAGCCAAGGCAGAAGTGTGATGTGGGGAAGAAGGGGTGCCACTGCCTTTCCTCTGCCAGGGGATATGGAAAGTTAAGGGTATATTTGGGATCACCAGTTTGATTCTTCTTCTATCCTGGACCTGTTTTGCCTGGGTGCAACAGGCAGCCCCTGTCTGGGTTTGGATGCTCCTGGTACCCTCCAAGTACTTTGTGTGTGTTCTGGCTCAGTGGGTTAGCAATGATTTGATTTTTAGCTTTTGGTCCTCCACACCTGGTCAGGTGAGACTCTGATTTCAGGGCTCCCAGCAGCACCTGCACAGGGAGCAGAGAGTCAGGGATTTAGGCTTGCCACTCTGCAGAGTGAGGTTCATGGGCATGGAAGGGAGCTGACACCTGGTGCCAATGTGATGGGCACCTGGACTCAGGCCTGCTCCACAATACTCCTAACTACTTTGGAACCTGTGTGGCCCAGGGCAGAGCGCTCTCCCGAGGAGGAAAGCATCCCAGGAGAGGATAAGACAACTTTTATTAAGGGGCAGACACAGTTGGTCTGTGACAGACCTGGGCCACATAGGTCCAGGAGAGAGGGACAGGCAGTGCAAAAGGCTGGAAAGTGTCCAGCTGCTTGTGCACATCCAGGCATAGAGCTTGCAGGCAGCACTGGGCCACAGGGGCTATGTTTGCCCCAAGCCCAACGCGGTGCCAGTGCAGGTGCTGTGGCACACCTCCACTCCCCGGCACAGCCACATTTGGCAGTAGCATCCTCCTGAGCCACTACTCTATGGGGCAGCCCTGTGCTTGCCCTGTTTGTAGGCAGCCTCCAGCCCTTCTGCCCAGTGTGCTTCCCACAGGAGGCTGCAGGTGTCCAGTGGAGAGAGCTGCACACCTCTTACCACCCCTGCCCAGCACACCCACCCATGGGCAACTGCCTCTACCCGCAGCTCAGGGCAGGCAGAGGGACGCACAGCCCCTTCCTCTGTATGAGGATCTCTATCTATTTTGGTAAACACCTAAGCCAAAGGCAGTAGGGAAAATGCTGTCCCTGCAGCCAGCTCTGGGATGTTTGGCAGTGCACCAAGACAGAGGCACAGGAAAAAAATGTCTTATGAGAATGACATTAGCAGGGAATTGCATGCACCCCTGAAGGTATCCAGGCATAAGCAAGGGCCTACTTGGGCAGCATAAGGGATGCAGGGACTGTTGTCACATGCAGCAGGAAAGTATGTGGCACACTGTGAGAGCCTGGCAGGAGTTCTGTTGTGTGTTTTACTCCCTATAAGAGTGTACGTGCATGTACATCCCTAGGAAACAAGGGCTTGGCTTTCTCTCCTGCCTGGGCCAGGGCCTTGTGGGGTGGCAGAGCTCTGACCTCAAGGCACAGAGATGACAGGAAACGAGTGCTCAGGGCTGAGCTCTGCTCTGCAGGGAACTGCACTGCCTGGCCACAGGCAGGACAGGGCCACCCAGCCCTTCTGCCCCCCCCCACAACCCAGCACCACACGTACAGACGAGGCAGTGACGGTTTTATTTCAAAGTAGAACAAAGGTATCTTTTATTCTTTCCAGAGATTCGACATTCAGGTTTGCCATGAGCGTGCCTGTGCTCAGACTGGTTGTTTGTGTGTGTTTACCCAGAGCACATCTATACAGGGAAAACCAAAAGCAGGAGACTGTTTCATAACCTGGCTGAGTCTCACCTCTGGTAAAGAAACTCTGTTACCCAGCCAAACAGCATGATGGCATGGTCCCTTGCACAGCACGTGTTGCTGAGCACACAGGCTTTACAGAAAAATCTAAAAACAAAATGTACTTTCAGACATTCCACATCAACTTTTCCCCTAATTCTGCTGGGATGGAGTTTTGGCTCAAAGGTATGCACTCTCCTCTCCCTCCATACCTCTCCCTTCCACGTGATTACTAGAGCAGAGCTACAGTGCATCGAGGATGTTGTCAATTTTGGTGACCAGGTCCTGGCGCTTGTTGGAATGCATCTTCTCGTTCTCGATGTACGTGTCCTTCTTGAGCTTGCCCGCCACCAGCCGCTCGGCCTCCACCGACGACTTCAGGACGAGCTCCTTCACCTGGCCATCGAGCTTCTGAATCTCACTCACCTGACAGGGGGAGAAAAAAAGGCAGTATTAGAGGAGACAAAAAAACATCCCTAAAGGGGAGCTGGAATAGAAGAGGTGGTAAAAGGTGGAGCAAAAGATAAAGTCAGTGCTAAGTGGAAGCATCTCTGATCCCTGAATATTGCCTCCTGAGCCATCACCTCTCCCTGGCATCACGTTATGAGGAATCACTAATGCGTAGCTAAGCAGTGGAGAAAAAGGCACTCAGAGGACCCAGGAGCTATATTGGCAGGAGACTGTTAAAAGAGTATTTAATGTCTGATTTTAAAGGCTTGAAGCTAAATCACAACTCTGAGAGCTGGAAGATGTGTTCCTCCAGTTAATGTTCGCGGTGTGTAAGTGGCAGGTTTCTCCAGTTAATGTTTGTGGTGTGTGAGTGGTTAAAAGCCATGGCTTTTAACATGGTACAGTGAAATACTCCAAGGACCATCATGTTACCAAAATTGTGTCAGCACCAAATTCAAATGTGCAAGAAAATAAGAGATGAGGGACTAGATTTTGGTTTGACTGGTGTCAGTAGTGAAGTCAGAACTGATACTGTGTTGACAGTTTCCTTTTTTGCCTAAGAGTTACTGCCACAAGCTCAAAGAGAAGCATCAGGATTGTGTTACAAAAGCATTAACATCTAGTCATGTAGATGGTTCAAGGCCTACTTAGGAAACAGCACAAGCAGCTGTTTACCAGCAACACTTACAGGCCTGCATAACTGAGATTTCTGCAACGGTAACACTTTTCACACCGCCTGGCATGGATGAAGCCATTTTCAGATAAAAAAAGCCCCAGACTGGCTGCAGAAACTAAACCCCAAGTTAAAACTCATGTCAAATACTCAACAGAGCCAAGAATAGGAGAGCTTACAAAATAAATTTGAATTTCTTACTTTATCACATAAGTCAGAGCCTTCTGTCTTCAGTTTAGACTGCAGAGAGGCTATTTCATTTGTCAGGGCCTTGTGCTCCATCTCCAAAGACTTTTTGCCACTGTTCAGGGTGGAGATGTCCCTTGACTGCTTGTATTTATTCACTGCTTCATCAAAGTGACGGTACAGCCCAAGCCTCTTGTTCACCAGAGTAAGCACCTGCTCTGTGATGCAGGCAACCTTCATCCGAGCTTCAGCAGCTGGATCCTACAAGAGGACAGGAGGGAAGATCAAAGCAGTCATATCTTTGACCTGCATCAAGCCATGCCTGCAATCTGCCACAGGACTATTACAGAAACTGTTCCCTTTGCAATTAAGTCAATTGATGGTAATTAAGTGAGTGGTACAAGTTCAGCATTCAGCCCAGCCCAACAAATAGCTTAAAAAATAGTGAAGACACTGCAGAAGGAGAACTGCAGACATCCTGCTTCTCAGGGGGATTCCTTTTCATCCAGAAGGCAAAACAGCGATCAGCCTCAGGACACCAGTTCAAACCCTGCAGGAGTACCAATGTTCAGGTTCCATAAAAACAGGGCTCCATTTAAGCATCTAATAAAACATCTGACTGGGGGGAACATTTAGCGAGAATTACTGGTGTGAAAGATCAGCTGAGGAAGCTGCTAATGCTCCCACAGGGCTCTTCATCATACAGACCTTAGTGATGGAGAAATCCAGCCTCACGTAGACAATCACAGTGAAGAACAAGATGTAAAAGGCTCCAACCACCAACAGAGGCTCCTGCAGCATCAGGATTTTGTTGAACGTGTAGTGGACCTACAAGAGAAGTTCCAAACACTGAGCAGTGACTGATGTTACTGCAGGACGTAACTCCTCTCCTCAGGCAGCAGCAGAGCCAGACATGCAGTCCAGCAAGTGGTTATTTCTGGAATCTGAGTGTTTTGCCCATGCTGCTGAATTTGGAGAAGGCACAACACTCACCACAATGTCCTGGATGTGCTGCTCCACCAAGTTGCTCTTGTGTGCCACAATAACGGGACGTCCAAAAGTGTCCAGGTATGTGTAGTGCAGCTCGTCCGAAGCACGATTAATTTCATAGGGACTGTCCACATGGATGTTCCTGTGGACAAAACCAGACAGTCCCGTATGACTCTACACTGTCTGAGATGATGTAACCAAGGACTTGTCTGGCCAGCTGTGGCCTCTAGCACAAGTTCAATCATGCAGTTTCAGCAATGCTCTAAAAGGAAGCAAAGCTGTGTTCCAAGGTCTCCTCCACATGCACAGTCATGGTTTTGATTCACTGTCCTCAGGCCATTAGAGTGGGCTGGAGAATTGCCACCAACACAGCACTGTCTGCAGTAACAAGCCAGGAGTGATGACACTTACTTGGCACCTTCTGGCAGGACGATCTTGACAGTCAGAGAGTCCGTAACTTGTTCATCAAACACGTGGTCAACAAACCTCATCTTCAAGGCGTACTGATCACCTAAGAGTGCAGACCAGAGGACGGTTAAGCTCCTCAGAGAACAAGGGACAGCCCTGCAGCTCAGCTCCCAACTGATGCAGGAGCAGAATTCAGATGGATTAATTGTGCAGCAGGGGGCACTAGCTCACTCAGGTATACTTTAACCAGATGTCTACAAAAACCCCAAGGAAGCACAAAAAAGCTGGATTTGCATATTCTAGAAATAACAGCTAGCAACTGCTGTTGCTAAGGTGCAGCATACCGCAGCTTGCAATTCTTTACTGTACAGAAACCACCTTTAAACACAGAGGTTTCCTATTCCCTGCCCCTTGCCACTCACCAAGATTGTAGAGGTATTCGTAGCTTGGCAGGTTATAGCCAATGATGTAATGGGTTTTCCAGCCCCCAAAAAGCGGGAATCGGGGACGGATCTCCATCTCCACAGAGTCATCCAGGACAAGGAGGTGGCTGGTGGAGATGTTCCCAATTTCATCTCTGTAATAGACATCCTGAGCAGCAGCTGGGAGAATGGTCTGTACGGAGAGAAGCAACTGTCAGTGCATCAGACAGGACTTATTTCCAGTGAAATTGGCAAAACCGGTAATGGCTGTTAAGCCTTGAGAAACTGTGCTCCCTCATGAGACATGACAAAATGGCCATTCAGTTGCACTGAGTGGTAAAACTGTGCTATTATAAGCAATCACAGAAGTGGCCCCCAGCACTAAAATCACTTGGCCTCCAAATGAATGTGCTCTCTCCAGCCCAGTTTCAAACATCCCAGACAGCAAGAGATCTCATCCTGCCCACCAGGACAGCAATTCCCTTTTCACTCCAGCCTGCTGCCCTAGCTCACTGGGCTTGCTGGCTTTACACTCAGCAAAATGAGATTTCTGTTTGGCTGCACCACCTTAGAGAACTACATCAATCCTGGAGGCTTCAAGGAGAGAGAAAGGTTTTGGTTCAGATGAAAACACAATACTTTTCACATCTGGCTAGCAAAGCCACAGCTTTAATTCTTCTTGAGAGCTTTGTGAGCAAGAATTGAATGGCTGAGTTTCCAATTAATACTGTTCAATGTGATGAGGATATGGCAGAGAAGGCAATGCTGAAAGTAAGAGGGTGTGGATAGAATCAATGGCCCTTGCACAGCAGGAAACCAAAAGCAGAGCTGTCAGTACAAGGATAAGGAGTTTAGAGCGTGCCTGAGATCGCAGGGGTGGGAGTGTGGAGAAACACAATGTCCTAATGCTGTCTCCAAAAGCTATTCCTATATAGCATGAGCCTTCTCTGAATATAGATCAGAGCTTTAATATTCCCTTATTACTGGGGTATGGTTACCAAAGAAAAGACAAAGGAGAACTGTATTTTTTTTTTCTTCTGGGGATGTAAAAAAGGGGAAGCCACTGTTAAAAAAAATACAGGTGCAAAATGTCAACCTTAAAAGACTTGACAGAAGAGATCCCACTGTCTGGCTGTCTTTGGTAGTCGTATCTGGAGAAAGGCCCTTTCAGCACTGCTCCTGTGTGCTTTAAATCAACCGTCTCTTCAACTGCAATGTTGCCCCAGTGGGACACCTCGATGACTCGTGTCATGCTGGTGATGGTCAGGAAGGGACTGTTATTTTCGTAGTGCACCTTCAGAGTGTCCTAACAAGGGAAAAAACAAGATAAAACTATTAGACCTGAAGGAAGAAGCAAGGTCCCCTCACAACTATCTGCTCCATTTGCCACAGAGAACCCTCTACGGCAGATGCTGCAGAGTTGACTCTGACTGCATGGGAGGGTTTGAGCCACCCAGCCCAGTTCACACTGGGTACCTGGGAGTACTCACAGGTTACAACCTGCACATCTGGCTGTGTTGCAAAGGTGAGGGGAGCTAGAGAGGCAGTGTTCTCCACTGCTGACACACCTCTGGCAGAGCCACTTAGATACCAGCTTGGTTTGCATTGTAAAGGTGAAGGGACCTAGAGAGGCAGTGTTCCCCATGCTGACACACCCCTGCCAGTGCCACTTGGACACCAGCTTGGTTTGCTCTGTAGACACCAAGCAGCAGTCAGCAGTCCCATCTGTATAGGAGCACCTTGCTGGAGCACGTGTTCCTGGCCTGCATGTGGTCTAACTCAGGCTTGACCTGCGATTCTTACACAGAGGCCTCTGATTCCCACTCTCCAGCCTATGAGACACGTCCTCCATGCCACGAAGATGCTCTCTGCAGAGCCACAACCCCTTTGAACAGATGTTTACCTGGCTGTATGGAGGAATATCCTTGAAGGGGCCATACTCAATCATGTCCTCAGTGCGGGAAGGGTTTCCCAGCTTGGTGTAACTCTCCACATTCCTAGAGGCCAGTTTGACCCGAGTCGTTTGGGTCTTGGTGAAGTAGGGTGAGTAGAAATAATGATTTCCTTCAAATACCACAAACTGCTTCTCACTTTGGGTGATGTGGGTGGGGTAGGGCTGCAGGACATGCGTGAAAACCATTTCAACAGAGACACGGATCTTGGATCCCGGTGCCAAGGGAGATGGCAGCTTCACAGAAAAGAATTTTCCACTGGAAGGGAGAAGAACAGGTAAGTCATGTGAGATCTCCCCTGAGAGAGCATTCAGATCCATCCCCTGTGGAAGGGAGCCCATGTATCA
>JAYRBT010000023.1:12041302-12070619 GCA_036023395.1 Myiotriccus ornatus
GGCGACGGGGGGGGAGCAGGGGCGGCTCCGCCCCGGGCGGGGGGCGCCGCTGGCGGCCCCTCCCCGACCCCGGCGGGGCGGCGGCGCTGCCTCGGCGCGGTCTCTGCGCTCCCGGCGGGCTCCGCACCGCGGCCCGGCCCGTTTGCCCCCTCCACCTCGCTCACCGAGCTCCCCGGGGCCGGGCCCGGGCGCCCCCGGGACAATGCAGGAGGGTCTCCCCGGGAAGCGGCCCCTCCCCGCGGGCCTCTCCCGGGATGCGCGGCTCGCCAGCGCTTTGTGGAGCCTCCTCTGCCTGAGGGGCTGGCGGAGGCCTGAGCGGTGCCTGCCGGGGAGGGAGCGCATTGTCTGAGCCGTGCGGTGCTGCCGTAGCTGCTCGCGGAGCCTGGGGAGGCTCTGGGGGGACGCTGGGCCGGGGCTGTGAAATGCTGCGCTGGGGGTCGGCGGGTGTCGCTTTTAGGATGAGCCGGCGGCCCCGGGAGCGATTAATGTGACCGAGCAGGCGGCCGAGGGGACTGGCAGTTATTGCGAAAGGGGCTGTTGGTGCGTGTAAAGCCTGAGTCAGTCCGGAGAAGTACTGGAGTGGATGTTGGAAGTGCTTTTGGCTGTGAGTGTATAAGAAGGTAAATTAAGTGGTAGTTGCGTTATTAGTCTCCAGGTATATATAGGCAAATAATTATGGATATGCCTAATGGTTGTGCTGAAGACAACAACTGCACTGTCTTCTCTGTAAATAGAGGGGTTATTTTAGTAGTGAAAAGGCTGTCTTAATCCGAAGAGAGGTAACCTCAGCATCCAAATGAGTATGTCTTGCCTAGTGTCTCCAAACCCTTTGAGTCGAAACTGGAATTCTCAGTGTTATCTCCCTGAAAACTAAAAGTACTTGCTGATAAACAGAACTGTTGTGGTCTATGTGTATGAGGTTTTTATATGTAAACTGAGAACACATGACAGAACAAAGTCCTCCCAACTGTAAGGAAGGTGTTCTTTGTTTGATACTTGCCAGTATGGAAGCCTTAAAGCTTCCAGCACTTACCACTGTCTGGCCAGCTCTGGCCTGTGCCTAACACTTTGTATATCCGTGTGGGAACTGGGGCTGGGGGAAGTGCAGAGTTCTTATTTTAAGGGAGCGGTACATAACCAACTATACCGTGGTGTTTGGCTGGTTGGAACTTGAAGGCTGTGGTGGTACCACTAGTGTGTGATGGGAGCTGCATCCTGGCTGTGCTTCCAGTAGAGCCAGGCTGCTGGAGTCAACATACCCTGCTCTCTCAGGAGCTGAATTTGAGGTTAAAGTGGGTGGAGTCATTTGAATATTCCTTGTTAAATAATCAAGGCTCCCTTGCTGTACTTACTCAGGAAGAACAAGTATACTTGTCTCTCCCCCTCCCCCTTGTGACTCCCAACAGCTGACTGAACACATGACTGGCCCTCCATGCACTAATGAGTGGACCCACCATGCCTGCCCTGAGTCCTCAGAATTAGAGCAGCTCTAATACTGTTATTTTCAATTACTGCCTTATTTTTTTTCCTTTGTGTTGCTGTTAATACTTTACTTCTGGTGTAGAAAAGCTGTGAGATGGGGTTAATCTGACCCCTCAGTAGGGAAAACTTCTAAAATCCAATAGCAGTTTCTTGTTCTCCTAACCTGTGTTGAGAAGTACAACTGATAAGATGCACAGCAGTAGCTGCATTAAACTTTCTTTTTCCCTGTGATGTCATGCAGTGATCCTTGTCCTCAAATATCCTAATGATAGTTCAGCACAGAATCATAGAATGGCCTGAATTAGAAGGGTCTCACAAGGATCATCGAGTCCAGTTCTTAGTCCTGTAGAGGACAACGCCAGCAGTCCCACCACATGCCTGAGAGCGTTGTCCAAACACTTCTTGAGCTCTGATAGCCTTGGTGCTGTGACTGTTTTCCTGAGGAGCCTGTTCCAGTGCCCAACCACCTTCTGGGTGAAGAACCTTTTTCCAGTATCCAACCTAACCCCCCCACCCCGGATACAGCTTCATGCTCTTCCCTTGGGTCCTGTCGCTGGTCACCAGGGAGAAGAGATGGAGAACGTGGCACCCCAGGAGTTGTACCTTGAAGGTGCTAAGCTAAGACATTAAATAACTCTGTAGCAGACTACAGCCATCCTGACCCTCCTGCCAAAGCCAGGGAATCAAACTCTGAATCAAACTCTGAGTAGCACAAACATGTTACAACACTCATGAATCCTTAACTGAAAGTAGAAAATGTACAAGCTTTGCTCTGAATTGACCTGGGAATATACCACTTTGTTTGGTTTACTACCCAAAATGAGTGCTTGAGGGCAGGAGGGCTACCAGCATCAATTTCTGCAGCACCTTCTTAAAGCTCCTGTTGTAAGACTTGTGTTGGAAGGTCGCGTGTGAATTACCTGTTGGAGCAAATCTCAGGCAAAGCTTGTCCTTGAGGAAACATGACAATTACAATCAATCCATCTGTGCAAAACTATAAATAGCTCTGTCTCTAACATGTATGGGATTTTGGTCTGACTTCTGTGTGAAAATGAGACTAGTTTATGCAGAACTTAACATTTGGCTGTAAACCAAATCGCCTGTGCTTGATTAGGGTGTTTTTAAATGCTGCATCGAGAGACTGCCTGGCAATCCCTAGCCTGAGAATAAGAGCTATGAAACAGGGCACTTGGATGTTTGCATTCTCTAAAACTGGTGGATGATGTGGGCTCACAGGTACTTACTGGTGCCTGTCCCTGTTGTTATAATACAGCAATTTCTTCAGTAACTGGAGTAAATTGAGTGTTTGATAAATAAGTACAGAACCCTCACACTGTATGCTACCAGTGTTCCCTTATGTTTTCTGGGCTTCTCAGCTGTGACCTGACCTGCTGTTAAGCCCTTGTTACTAGGGCCTGATGGACCTACGAATTTCTCACAGAGCTGTAGAGTGATTTAAAGCTTGTTGCCTCAACAGAAGGGAGTCCAGAGAAGACTTTACCTAGATACTGAACTTGGCTGGGCACATGCTGCCTGGGTGCTGCTTGTCTGACAGCAATCTTGCATCCTTCAGATACTAAAATGCTTCATCCTTGCACAGCATTGTCTTGATAATTGCAGTTTAATTGCCTGATGAGTTAGAGTTGAGTTGGCTTCCCCCTGCAGCTTCCTAAAACGATCTTTTGTAGTTGCTGTATAACAGTCTGCCTTCAGAAGCAGTTGTGAGAGAAGATTGTGAGGATAAAAGGGTCACTCTCTGCAGCAACAATCCAAACATGAGCTGTGCATCTCAGAACTGAATTAGGTGTGGATAATTAATTGAATGACAGTATTCATATACTGTGTTCTGTTCTGCAGTTACTGGCTCTATTGAAGATCCCATTTCTCTTTAAATGCACCTTGAATAAAACTTGCGAATGAACGCCCAAGGTCAGTGACTGCACATGTGCTGCTCAGAAATAGCAGGTGGTGAAGGGATACCCCTCTGTCACATGGCTGCTCTCTGCCTTCCAGCATGCTTGTTGCTTTTGCTCTCTGTTCAGGGGGATGCAGCTCCCGAGCCCAGCGTGCTGCTGCATTTTCTGCTTGGTGGAGAACTGCCGTGGTGATGTCATTGTTGCTGTGAGTGCTGTTCCTGCGAGGCTGCTCCTCCTCTCCGGTGCCAGCAACCAGCGCTCTGTCCGTGGGGGAAGCTTTGTCAACACTGCTGTTGCTATCTCATGGTCAGTGACCCTGGGGAGGGAAGCAAGCTCATCGAGGCCACTGGAGTGTGTTGATTTGCAGCTGATCTCAAATAGCCTTGACTTCTCCTGCTGGGAAACCTGTTATTGAGGCCATGGCTGTCTTCACAGGGCAGTGAAACTTCAGGAGGGGTGCACTGCCTTTGAGATGAGATTGGTGTGTAAGCTTGTGGCACAGATTTCTATTTGTATAATTTAAAGGTGCTGATGTAGTGAGTGATTTGCTCGTGCCTCTCCACAGCCACTTAAAATGCCAACTTAAGGTGACTAATTGTGTGTAACTGTACGTGCAGGAGTTTCAGGCAGGAATTGCTAAATGAAATTGAGTAGAACCTTTAAATATAATTTAAAAAACCCTTGTATTTTTCTGTAGTCTGTCCTGTGTCACTTCATACTGTAACTTTGGTCAGTTGACAGACCAGCTGGACCAGTGAAGTGTGGTGGACAAAAGTGAAGGCCAGCAGCTGGAACTGCCTTTGGAGCCAACCTGCCTGGAGTACCTGGACCTTGGTTGCTGGGGCTACCAGTTTATCTAACAAGTCTGTGCTGAGCCCTTGATCTCTTTCCAGCTGGAAGCAGAATCCTCTTGAAAGTAACCTGCTTGGTGCTTGTCTCCCTCAAGTGGGCTGAGTCACTCAGCTCCCAGACACGGATAATGATATCTGGAGTCCAAACTGGCACAGTGGTGCCGGTGTCTCAGGCATGAGCAGTGAGATGGTTCTAACTGAGGCATGCCTAGGCCTGACCTCTCCACCTGTCTAACAAGAAGATGCCATTTGCCAGCAGAGCTGTCTTAATCTTGCTATGCAAGTGAGGTTTTTATTGGCCCTTTGTGGGGCTTCATCAAGAGAATAGCTGAAGTGATAAAGCTGAAGTGATGCAGAATCTGTGCAAGAGGTATGAGGGTATGAAGTATGAGTGTGAAACTGAGTATCCGCAGTAGGAATTCCTTGTTAGACACTGACTCAGCTGTCGTGGCAAGTTACCTGTTAGACCTTCATCCTGGGACTGGCACTGAAATACTTGTCCATCCTGCTCTACAAACTGTATTACCATAGTAAGAGGTATTGAGTGTGTGTAGGATCAAGAGTTCTGCTTGCTGATCAAGGTGTAGTTCTTAGATTACAACCTGTCCTTAAAGGAAGCTTCCTCTCTAGAAGACTCATTACTGACAACAGGACCTCCTGGAAGGAGGAGTAAGGTTTTTGCCATTAGTGTTGAGCTTGTACTTCCCTACGTCTGCTTGTCTGGCAGTAGGATCTCCCATCAGTATTTGTGTCTTCTCTTCTATTAATCTTCTCATGCTGCAGGAGAGACAATATTCACCCTTGGATCTGAATGTCAGGTGTAAGTTACAGGGTCTGGCAGGCCTCCCGAGGGCCGTCACTTGACTTGGTCAAAGTCTCCTTCCAGTCACTTGTTTCCTTCCAGGCCTCTAGGAACTGTGGCAGCTCACAACCAGGAGTGGATAACCAGGGCTTGTTTACCACTGCCAAGGTCCAAGACCTGTGCTTTGCTTACCACTGCAAAAGTTATCTAACACCTCCTATTTGTGTTTCTGAAACCGAAAGCATGACAAGAACATGTGAAAACTTAGGAGGCTGTAGTCAAAACTAGAAATTAATCTGAGCACTTGAAAAACACTCAGATACGGTAAAAATCTAACAACTCAACTGTTTCTCAGTGGCCTGGCTAACTTGCAATATTGTGAATTGGATAGTCTTATCGTCTGGAAATGAAGATTAAAAGCCAGCTGCCCCTGGCACTGTGCTTGGTTTATAGAAAGCAATGGGAGAATCGTCAGTGGGGACGTGAGAACTGTGCTGGGCCCTTGGTATTTGTGTCTGGGTTACTGAAACTGTTGGATGGCTCTGTGCCAAAAGGCTGACAGACAGGACTGTATAAACTGGGCTGTATGAGCACTGTAGCTGTGCTTCAGTTTGATTTGTCCTACTGATTGGAAAGCTGTCCACCAAGGAGGCCGTTCTGGTAGAGGCAAGGCAACATGGAAGCTGTGCTGGTGTAGCTGCAGTGCTTTGCGTAGGCAAGGCCCTTAGTCAAGACACATGGCTTGTTGCCTAGTGTCTCTCAGCAGCCAGCAATGTGCTCTACTCTCCTCCCACATCCTGAGATTGTCTCCCCCAGGGCAGAATAGGGGAAGTTGAGCTTGCTCTGATAAAGGGGGAGGGGTGTTAAAGCAAGCATGCCTGTTCTTGTAACAGCTTGATTCTTGGGGAGAATCTCCTGGGAACTACCTGTAATATTCTAGGATATACAGGGGAACTGCTTCCTCTGGGAAGGTAGCAGTACTGATCCTTGAATGACAACATGACTTGAGCCTCCAAGAGAAGGGTAGCTGAAGATCTTGAGACAGTTGCTATCAGTCTGGGCTCTGTATGTCTGCCCATTCCTGGGGGGAAGATATCCTGTGGAGTAAGGGTCCTTTAGGTGCTGGAGGAACTGGTGGACTAAAACTTCGTGACTGGAAACATCCATCTTTCAGTGAAGGTTGTGGATGTGGCTTTCTCACAGAGCTGTCTTCCTGTAAGCTGAAGACTGCTGCTTCAGCAGGTCTGGCTTTCTCTCTGGGAATCCTGGTCTTCTTACTGTGTGGTATTGGCTCCAAGAGGATCTTCCTGCACTCCTGTCCTGCCACAGCTGCAGTCTCCCAGTACCTGCTACACCTGTGGAGATGGTGATCATCTCCAGGTTCCTGAGGAGCAAAGTGTTCCACCTAGAGTAGCTGCCCAGCATAACTGGCTGCATTCCTGGGAACATTTTCTGCACTCCCTTCCCTGCCTCCCTTTGGCTCAGGGCATTTATCACCTGGAAGATCCTACATGTGCTCCTGTGATTTTAGGCTAAGCAGAGTCTGGGTGAAGTAGTGTTCCTGTAGACAGCAAGAAATAACCTCCAAACATTTCCCAGTGCTCCTAGACATGCTGGTGGTTTGATTGAACACAGAGAATCATCTGCCATGGTACTGTAAGCAAACGCTTCTTCATACTTGTTTTGCTCCTACTTTCAAACCACATAGCCAGATCAACATGATACCTCCTCAAGAGAACGTGGCTGTTGTGATACCTAAACAAGTAGAGATTGGCTTTTGACACCAGGGACTGGGGCTAGTCCTACATATTTTTGACTTTTCTAGGGTGGAGTCACAATTCATTATGGCAGCAAGAAACTTGTTTAGTTCCACAGCTAATATTTAAATATTGTGCAGGCATAAAACAACTCTGATCTGGAGAAATGCCAGGAGGTGTAACAGGGTTGTGAATCAGTGAGGCTTGGACTGAAGAACTTGGCTTTGAGAACTTAGGCTTTGAGCCTGACTGATCATACGCATCAGTGCCTCTCAGGAATGCAGGGCTTTCCAAATCTCAGCCCTAAGAGAGCCATGGCTGAGCTGAGACCTCAGGCAGGGCGGACCCCTTCTCATGTGCAAGTCCTGTGATTCCACTGCAGACATGGCTCCTACTGGTGACATTGCTTCTGCCTTCCCTGTGTCACCTGGACTCCTTGGCAAGCTGGCCATTGGCATGTCCTCTTCCAGTGAGCTCCAAGTCCTTGTCCACATCAGGGATGCATGGTAGAGCCTTCAGCTGGGTGTTGAGCGTATGTTTGGGGCAAGCTAAAGCCTTATTGCCACTGAAAGGAGTGTCTTACCCAGCAATGACTCTGGATCTTCCTTGATTGCACCAAGAGGCTATTCTGCCCAAAACTGTTCCAAAGCTTCTGCTTCCCAGCTGGATTTCCTATGTATTTCCTCAAGATGAATGTTGCCCCCTCGTTCTCTCTTTAGCACTGAGCTGTTTTAAGAGCATGTTGTCCATGAACAGGATGCAGCACAGTGCGTAGGCCTTGTGTCATTTCCACCTGGGAGCTGCCTCACAGACCATGTCAGTTGGCATTTAGCACCACGTCACACCAGTTTGGTGCTCATTTTGAAGCAGACAATGAGTAGAACTTGAAGCCATGTGGCTGAGCTACAGCTGGTGACTGCTGCTGCTGGTTCCTGAGCACTGTTTGGTTCTAGAGCAGCTTCTCCAGCACTGGAGGCTGTAACTCCACCCTCAAAATGAGTTGGAAGCTTACTGCAGACAGCTGTAGTCTAAAAAGCCAATTCCTCTGGGATACTGTAACATGTTTTAAGATTCTATTTTGATCTGAGCTGATGTGTTAGCAGGCATCTAAAGCTCTAGGCTGTTCTTCAAGCAAGTGAAGCTTTTTGCTTAGGACTCTCAGATGGGAGTGGGATATACTGGACAGCGTACTACACCTGACAGCTTGCAGTATAATGTTTTACACAAGGTATCAAAAATTAATTTGTAGCTGATGCTCCCAGCTCCCTGAACAGAGGTAATTTCTGCCTCACAGGGCTGGCTGGGAAAGGTACCAACTGGACAGAAGCCTGCTCTTGGTGGAGCTGCAGTAAGGAGCAGGCAGCTGAGCTGCTCCTCCTGAGCAGGGAATGATGAGCTGTGCTTGAGCTCTTGGCTGGGTACCAGCAGGAGGGCATATGTTGGTTAGAACAGCATCATAAATGTGTGGGGAGGAAGGAGGTGGAAGGTTTGAGATGCTACTGATACAGCAGCAGCTAGAGCGTACCCTCTGGTGAAGCTGTCACAGGAATATCTTGCCAGCGGTTTTTGGTGTGGGCTTCACTGGAACTGACTGCTGCTCTGTGGTACATCAGCGAGGTCTGGAGGCACCTCTGAAGCATCTCTGAGTGTATGGACTGTAGAGCCCGTTGCCCTAAAAAACAACCTATTTACAGAGAGCAGTTCTTGCAAGTTGTCAACCAGAATGACAAGATATTCCTAATTTCCTTTTTAGCCAGCATGTGTCCCCACTAAGTGTGAGGCTTTCCTCGATGGAATCTTCCAGTGAGCTGGGGAAGCTGAGCTACTTGTAGGCCTGTCATGAGTAGAAGAGAATACTGTCCTGCTTGTGCAGCCCCTGTCAATGCAAGATTCAACCTGCTGTTATAAATTCTGTGCTTCTGTAGTAATCCTCAGTGTGAGGATGCTGGGTACGTGTTCCACTTGTACAGCACTCAAGTGTGGTAAGCAAAATTTGCAGGCTTTGTAGCAGTCAAAAAAAACCAAAACAAAGGCAGCCTTATTTCTAGTTTCTTCCTTGAAGGCAGCTTGGCACCTCTTAAGCCATGTCGATATGAGATAATAGGCCCAGCTGATTGTTCTCTGGCTAATGCTGAGCTTCTGCCCAACTGAAAAGACAGGGCTTCTGCCCTGCTTCTGGGCTGTCGTGTCACTCTCAGGAGAATGCAAGTCAGACACTGAAGGTTGATAATCAGATGGTCTCAGGTATTTGTGTTGAACTGCTGAGGCTGTTACTTGTAGCTTTGTGTAGTTGTGTTACTTATAGCTGACACAATGTCTTTGTGACCAGCTAGTAGGAAACAAGATGTTGTTAAATTGCAATGGTAAAGCTGTTCAGCCCCATCTTGGGCTCCTGCTCCAGTGGGAGATTGAGGCTTCAGTTCAAAGGATGTCTGGACCACCTGGGCACTACAACCAGGAACTCTGATCCTGGTCAACAAATGCCAATCACAAACGATCTGCCTTTCCTCAGGATGAGGCCTTGCATTTTCAGAGTAGCTGAACTGGAGCAAATTCCTGTGTCTACTCAAAGCATTAACTAAATCATGGCAGGGTACAGTGTGACCATAGGGCAAGGGTTGTGTGCCAGGCTGTTGGTGTGCTTGGTCCTCTAAGAACAGGATAAACATTCAGTGACCATCCTATTTCAGTGGTTGAAGATCTAAGCAGACATAACCCCTTGAGGTGCCAAACATGCTAGGGAACTTGCTGCTTCTGAGAGGGAACTGGTTCAATCTGACTGAGCTGGTCCTGAATCATTTTTCCAGCTTCGGTTTCCTTGAAGAAATGCAGAACCCTTGCGGGGGGAGGGAGGGATTAAAAATAGCTCTCTGGTGTAGTACAGAGACGTACTGCTCTGCAGCCTCCCCCATGTAAGAGAACAGCAAGTAGAGGTGCTGTTTCTGTGTCAAAAGTGCACTTAGCTGCATTTTAGGGCACTTTTTCTGCTTTTCAGGGCAGAAGGTTGTTCCAGTATTCAGGTTTGCCTGTCTTCTGCTCAGTCTGGTCACTGTGGTGAGCCCACTGCCATTTGTGCCCTAATGGAGGCCTGATCTATCCAGATCACCTTGTCCATGGTGGGTGTTTTAGCTGAAGGTCCTGTGATACAGTGGAGAAGTGAATGCTCTGCTTATCAGCCACAGCACCCAGAACTGGCCTGCAGTGCTTCAGTTTCAAATAGGCCTTTCTTTGGAACACCTGCTTGCTCTTGTGCTGTCTGCTGGGTCAGGGGAGAAGTAGGTATCCGTAAGTGCCTCACTGTTTAGCTCTGCTTGATCCTTGCTCACCCACTGCTTTGTGCCTTGTTGGCATGGTGTTGAATATTCCTGGCAGAGGACACAAGGCAAGAGGTGCAGTCCAACAGCCTCACTTCAGCATTCAGCTGGCTTCTAGTGGAAGGTGCAGATGGCAGCCTGATAGATGTAGGACCAGAGAATTCCTGGTCAAACATCCCCATTCTTCCAACCTCTTTAAATATGTTAGGACTGTGATTTGAACTGATAAGGGTATGCTGCTGCTTAGGAAGCTCCATGAAGGTAAGATTCGCCCCAGGGCTGGATGCTTTCTAAAACTGTCCATGAGCAACCTACAGTGTTCCTCCTGCAAGGCCTACTTCTGTTAAAGGATAGCTAATCTAAGGTCTGGTCAATGCAAGCTCCTACTGTTCTTTGCTTGTACCAACCTGATTAATATTAAAATGCCTGCATTGTGACTTGACACGTAAAAATCTCTAAGGAATCCTTAACCATTCATTTCTGCTTTGAGTTAAAGCAGCTGTCTTAATATAGCAAGTAAAAGGACAGTTGTAATGTACTCTGAAGAAACAAGGGAAACCTAATTAGACTTGGCATAGGTTTTATTTGCTCTTGCATCTGTGATGCTGTAGCACTATGAAGCTTCATAGGACAGGTTTTTTTGACTCTTCCTTTCAGATCAGATAAGACAGTGACACTTGCAGGTCAGGTGTTATAGGTTCTCCCTTGCTGCTCCTGCAGGTGAGCCTTACAAAGGTAATAACGGAACTGTGGGAGAGAGTGTGCTGTACCAGCTTAATTTCATGAGGGTCAGCATAACATTAATGGCTTGTTTGCTTAGAGGATAGACATTAAAAGTCAAGTGGAAGGACTCCTCTCCTGTACTGGATACCACTGTGTCATTCCTTTGGCATCAGTTAGGCCAGGAGGAGGAATGATGCTGACTGGTCTCCTGGCTGATGTGAAGTATCTGGTGGCTCCTGAGCAGGGCTAGCTGGGTGTGCTGCTGGCAGGCTGTGTTCTGAGCAGCCATGCAGGTGATCTCACTGCAGAAGACTTCACACAGTGTAAGACACAACTGATGTCTTAGATCAATCTTAACAAACAGGTTTTTCTTCATGGTACCTCTGAAAAAGGAAGTGTTCAGAAACGCTCCTAGGACTGGATGAGAGTCCCGTGTGAGCTCACACACTGCCCTCTGAAGGGCGTGTGTGCCTGTGACAGGGTGCTGCTCTGGAGTAATTATATCAAATACCATAAAGAAAGACAAGGTGCCTTATATAGT
Organism: Myiotriccus ornatus; assembly: GCA_036023395.1. NCBI lineage: Eukaryota > Metazoa > Chordata > Aves > Passeriformes > Tyrannidae > Myiotriccus > Myiotriccus ornatus. The sequence continues at coordinate 12,052,689 of JAYRBT010000023.1, forward strand.
GTGAAGTACTCTTAGTGCTGAGTCAGTGGGATCCCAACTCAATTCAAGCCAAGCTTGTTCTTTGCAGGAGCATGGGGGAAACCCTGCACAACCAACATCTCAGTTTACCTCAATAAATTACCTCAGTAATTTAGTGTTTCTTGCAGGTATGACTGGAGAAACTCCTCATCTGAACTAACTGCTCCTTCAGGTATTCAAACCTGCTTCTTCTGTGAGCTAAAGCTGTGTTCTTCTTGATCTTCCATACTAGCAAAGCTCATCAGAAACGAGATATGTGTAGCTTAGAGTATGTATGTGGGCTCCCTTTCTGGGACACAGGCAGTAGTGACTAATGCCATGTAATGTGAGAAACAGCCTGTATTAACAAGAGAATATCGTAAGTTGCTTCTGAATTCACTTGAGCAAATCTGAGTACTGAACCTGACTCAAGGTTGGTTGCTTGCACCTTGTTCTGTTGACACAGCAACTATAACCGGGATTGACTGAGGTATTTCTGAACTTAAACTGTAAGGTGTGGAAACATTCTCTACCACAAAGGTGTTGTGTTTGCTATTGGCTTAGTATGAGCTGAAGTCATCAAAGTCTTTTGCATCATGTTAAGACTGTAGTAAGGCTTCAGTTACAGGACTTTCAGAGAGTACTGGTGTCTCCCACTCAGAGTACCTCAATTTGTTAAAAGCACTGTGTCTGTAAGCAGACATTGGAGGAGACCTATCCTGTCCTTGGAGTAGTTCGACCCTTTGGGTTGCTTCATAAGAAACCCTTGTTGAGGTAAGGAGGATGTCTTCAATCCATCTAGACTGGGGACCTCACTAGGACCAGTCAGACCTCTGTTCAACACAAACAGACAAACAGCTGCTTTGAAGCTGCTGTTGGAGGCCTGCTCAGCCACACAGAGCATGGGGAGGATGAGGGAACTAGCAGAGCTGCTGCTGTAAAGAGCAACTCGGTACTGCCTACACTTAGAGGAGGCTCCAGGAGCTCAGACACTGATATTTTCTCCAGGGTCTGGAGATGTGTTCTCTTGTATTAGGTCTTTTTATATCTTCAATGAGAAGATTAATAAGAGGGCTTGGCCCATCAACTGGCTGAACTTCAGGGCAGCATCAGTCAAGCCTAGTAGAACAGGGGTGTGAAACTGGGCAATGTCCACTGCTGGCCCCTGATGGGGCTAGAATTCCTCACTGTCTCATGGCCCAAAACAAATACCAAGCTGAGGCAGCTCCTTCTGTGCTCTGGCTCACATCCGTTGCGTCACCTGGATGGAAGCTGTGTCTCACCTGACTGGTGCTGGTGAGGCAGTGACAGCCCTTCACTGCTGGGCAGCCTGTCAGCTACGACAAGGAGGCAGAGTCAGCTCTGACTCAGACCGACTTCCTATGTCTGCAGGTGGCTGCTCAGCTGAGTTGCTTCCAAGGTAATGAGTCTTGACAGAGCAGTTTTCCCTCCCTTCTTAGTGGGACTTCAGGCTGTGTTGAACTTGGGTGATAAACATCCAGTGTGATTTAGTGTTGCAGTTTAGGGCTCTGCAAATCCCTCCCTAAGCAAGAGAACTAATGCCAGCTGGTCCAAAGCTGCTTCAAGTACCAGGAGGCAGTGAGCTGCAGCAGCCAGTGGCAAGTGATACTGAAAACACTCTGAGAAAAATAGAAGCAGTGCCCAGAAGCATGCTGGGTTCTGGCACGGGCACTTCAGGGTGAGTTATTTTCCTCTGTCCTGAGGAAATCAGGTGACTCACACTGGACCTGAACCTATACAGATATTTTTCATGACAGTTCAGTGTACATAGCTATCTTTAGGCTGTTTCAAAGCTCTGCTCGCTCACTTCTTGCTCCACCTGGGCTGATTGTGTTGCAGAAGTCTCTGGCTTGGCTAGCACAAGTGTCACTTGTGTTATGTGCGTCGCAGACACAGCAGGTGCAGGCTGCTTGAAGGAGCTTCCATGGTCTGTTCTCCCCCTGGCTGTAGAGGAGACAAGACACAGAGTGTGGATCTTGGCAAGAACAGGAGAACGACTAAATGTTGGTGTTGTTGACAACTTTCAGCTGATTCTGTCTCGGCTTGTATTGCTGGGCTGCCAGTTGGATCAATGAGCAGTGCAGTCCCTTGGAAGAGAGAAGTGTTTACACTTGGAGAAACTGTCCTGTACAGACTCTCTGGCATCTGTTAACACTCATCCAAGGGTAGCATGAGCCCTGTGTGACCTGTCACTGCTGCTCACTGAACAGCCCCTGACTCTTACCTCCTCAGCAGTGTTTCCCATCTAGATATATTACCAGATGCTTGAGGGCTACAAGGATGTCATGAGGTTATGCAGGGAGAAAGCCAGAGTGCAAAAACCCAACTAGAACTTAATCTGGCTACCGCTGTAGAAGACAATAAAAAGTGTTTTTGTACATTAGCAACAAAAGGACAGCTAAGGGGAATCCCCATACTTTATTAGATGTGGAGGGAAACAGTGACAAAATGAGGGAAAGCCTGCTATATGTCTTAGACATCTTGAATCTCGGGGTCAGTTTTGGGCTACTCACTACAAGACACACATTGAGGTGCTGGGGGGTGTCCAGAGAAGGGGGAAGGGGCTGGAGCACAGATTTGATAAGGAGCACCTGAGGGAATTGGGGTTGTTTAGTCTAGAGAAAAGGAGACTCATGGGGGACCTTATCACTCCCTGCAACTTCTTGAAAAGAGGTTGTAGCCAAGTAGGTCTCTTCTCCCAGGTAACAAGTGACAGGACAAGAGGAAATGGCCTCATGTTACTCCACGGGAGGTTTAGATTGGACATAAGGAAAAGTTTTTTCACCAGAAGCACTGTCAAGCACTGAAATGGGCTGTCCAGGGCAGTGGTGGAATCACCATTCCTGGAGGTGTTTAAAAGCTCTGTAGATGTGGCAGTGAGGGACATGGGTTAGTGGTGGCTTGAGAGTGCTGGGTTAATGGTTGCGGTCAGTGATCTTAGAGTTCTTTTTCAACCTAAATGATTCTGTGACTATGAGGTGGGTGCAGTCCAATAAGGTGTAGTTTTAAGTGCCCCACTGCTACAGTGGCTGCAGAAGTGCTCCTTCAGCTTCTGCAGCTTTCATGGATAGCAAAGGCTAAAACAGTTCATGACTTTTAACCCTCAAAGCTTGAGATGATTTAAGATCTTTTTCAACTGGGCTGCATCGAGTAAGAGGCTTTTACAGCTTGGAGCATGTTACCTCCTGTAATAGTGGGCTGAAGTGGGTGCAGTTCCCCAGCAGCTTAGGCTGTTGTGTATCCCTGGAAGCACATAGGATCCAGCTGCTTAGAAGACACAAATTCTGTGTTGTCGAAGTGAAGGCCTCCTTTGCTGAGAAAGTCAGGAATAGCTCCCGAAGAGTTATGTGGAGGAATTGTGTGGTACAGTGAATGTGGTGTAGCAGGATGGGAATTCTAGGGTAACCAAGTCCCCACATAAGGGCTCAATACCTGAAGCCTGTTGTCAAGGGTCTTTGAAGTCAAATAGAACATCTATAAGCATCTTCTGGTTCCTCTGGGAAAGCCAAGGAGTCCTTGTGTTGTGGACCAGGTCACGACCAAACCAGAGTCTGTGGTCTGATCAAGCCTGAGCACCTAAGAGTGGTTTGTCCCACCCTCTTCCCAGAGGTGTGGAGAAGGGTCTCCTAGTGGGAAGGATGTTCTCAGCCACTAATGGCAAGACCTGGAACTTGCTCTGATTGTGTTAAAGCACATCCAGAAGTGTATTCAGGCCTGCTGTAGCTGATGTACTTGTAGCTGCTTCAGTGGCCTGAAGGAGACCTGGGAGCAAGCAAGTGTGGAACTCTGGAGCTCAGCTCTCTCTTGCTAATTGAATGGACCATTAGTAGCCTGTTTGGAGCCACCTGCCTGAAAAGTGGACTGGAATCATGGCAGGGTGCAAGTGAACAAACAACTCATTTAACAGAGCAGTAGGCTGAATGTTGAGGTTTGCCACTGCAACCTTGTTCTTCCATGGATGGTGAGGTGGCAGCAGTCATTTTTGTGTGCCCACAGCAAAGCCATGGAGTCTGGTGGCAGTTTGCTTTGTAATTCACCTGTTCAACTGGCCTGTGTGGCTGTTGCAGCTGCTTAACCACAGCACGTCACTGGGATTCAGTACTTTCACAAAGCACAGCTGCTGGACAAAGCTGGCATACTTTTTTCTTATTTTTTACTGTGAAATGACTGAACAGCATAAAAAAGCTTGAGTGTGGCATTAGACACATGTCTGCTTACATCTCACTTCCTGGCCTGTGTAAGGAGCTGGTAGGATTTATTGCACTGCCTCCTGCAAGGCAAGGGAGATGACCTGGGCTAGTTTATCCACCAAATGGCCTGGAAATAGGATCCAGAAAGGTCTTGGTACTGTAAAAGACAAGTGCTTGGCTCATCTACCTCTTGGTATTAAGTTGCCTCTACTGGTCTGACCTGTGAACTGGGCAAGACACCTGGTTAGTGCAGCCTTAAATTGGAGTCTGGTTTCAGGAGTGCTGGGCCCTGCCTGTCACTGGCTCCTTGCTGGGAGTCAGGTTTCTCAGACTCCAAACTCCCTGCTATATTCCTTGAGGTATGTCATACTAATGGTTTCTGATGGCATTGTTCTTCCTTTCTAGTGTGAAAGATGACTTCTAGGAAGAAAGTGTTACTGAAAGTCATCATCCTTGGAGACTCTGGGTAAGTGGAGGAGCCTTTAAGCTGTTAATCTGTATCTGGATAGAGCAGTGCTCTTGACTAGTGGCAGCCTGGATGCACTGTAATAAACCAGCAGTGCTGGGAGGAGAGATTTTACAGCCTCAGATAGCTGTGTTACCTCACAGGTTTAATAACTTTTTACCACCCTCTGTCCTGAACGTGTCCCTGCAGTTTAATATCTTGAAGTCCTGCCAAATATTAAATGGGGGAAATGTGATGGACCAACCACTCCAGTAGCAGACCTGAATAGCCTTTCTGCAGGGACATCTGCTGTAGGAATGAGTATTTCACTTAACTGGAAAAAAAAAAAAAAGGAGTCACTAGTAAGCAATCTTAGGTGGCTTCCTAAAATTCTGCCTCTGTCAGAGACGCAGTCTATACTGAGCCATCTGCTTTGCTTCCCTGGTCGGGCTGGAGCCTGCCCTTGGAGTGAAAGGCTTTGCTCTGTGCTGTCAGCAAGGAGCCTGCTCTGCTGTCATAGTTTACTTGCCATGCAGGCTGTAACCTGATTCCTATGACATAAGGCTTATTTATACCACTGTGCCCAGCAGGCTGTTGTTCAGGGAGTGTTTCTCAGCCACAGAGAGGGCATGTGAGCCTCTAAGCTGGCTCTCTGGGGAGGATCTCCACCTCTGGGTGTCTAGCAGATGTGTATGTGAAATCTGCGATTGTCTGTTCCTTCACCTCCTTCTGCAGAGCTGAAGATACTGTTTTTGATGGGTTTCTCAGAGCCGCAATCTTCCAAAACTGCCTTCATGGTCATAACGTGATGCCTGCTCCTTGCCAAGGATCAGATTAGTGGCGGGGAAACAAGGTTTCTCAAGATGTAATCCTTTGTATCCTTGGGTAGCTAATGCTCTTACTCAGCATGGTGCCTCAGCATCTATTGGTGTGAACCCTTCTTGCAGTGGTGGGTGTGTTTTCCGTGGTTGAAAGCCCAGGAGTCTGTGGAAAGCAAAGGGCACTGGGACGTTCTGTTGAGGGTGGTTAATTCAAACGTTGTTGTAGAAACAGCCTACCAAGTCTTTTTTTTTGTGTCTGTTTCTGTACAGGGTGGGAAAGACTTCACTCATGAACCAATATGTGAACAAGAAATTCAGTAACCAGTACAAGGCTACGATAGGCGCAGACTTCCTGACAAAAGAGGTGATGGTGGATGACAGGCTAGTGACAATGCAGGTAAGGAGGGACCCTGGTCCCTGCTGCAAGGGGTGCCTGGCTGCTTAGACCCCACTTGTGTGGAAGCATCTGCTCTGGTGTAGTCCAGACTGGTGTAGGAGTCAGTGTAATGGGTGTGGACCTCGTTTGCACTGAACTTTTCTTGGCCATAAGTGCTTCTGGGCTTCTCTAAACTTGTGCGAGGGCTGAACAAGGGAGGGCAAAGATTAGTTTGGGCTCAGCTAAGATCAGCTTTGCCAGGCCCAGTTTGAAAAGCAGGGCTTGATACTGTAAGTAAACTAGATCTTGCTAGAAAGATTTACTTCCCTGGTGTTCAAGAACTGGAAAGGTTGGGAAAGGACTCCTAAGTCAAGTCAACCGCTCCCATTGCCCCAAGTCCTGTGGGTGTAGTGTTAACCTTCCAGCCTGCTTATGTCTCTGGTAGTTAAAGCTTTCATCTTTTCATCTGTCCATGGTGAGACTGACTGCAAGGCAGCAAAAGCCCTGTTGGAGCCCAGGTGCACCCAAGTGCTGCAGGCAGGTCACCTGCTGACCCTAATACCCAAGTCCTGCTTGCCCAGAACAAGGATATATCCCTGGCTGAGGTTGAACACTAAAAGGGTCAACTATCTTTAGAAGGTGTTTCTGGCTCTTGATGCTTAGTGCCTACAGAAATTCCCAAGCCTTCAGGTGCTGCTGACTGGGGACAGCATGTGCCTGGTGGGAGGTTTTGGAATTAATGTCCTAATTGTGGACTGACTGTGTCAGAGTAGAGCTGGCCTATCTGCCCTCTCTTTTGCTCCAGATATGGGATACAGCAGGCCAGGAACGGTTTCAGTCTCTGGGAGTTGCCTTCTACAGGGGAGCAGACTGCTGTGTGCTGGTGTTTGATGTCACGGCCCCCAACACATTCAAAACCCTAGACAGCTGGAGGGACGAATTCCTCATTCAGGCCAGTCCAAGGGATCCTGAGAACTTTCCTTTTGTTGTGCTGGGAAACAAGATTGACCTAGAAAACAGACAAGTGAGTACTGGACTTACTAACCTCCTCTTAAGAAATTGCTGGAGTGGGAGACCTTGTGGGAACATGGGAAGGCTATCTGGGAAGCAGGAGTGGGAGGTGCCTGAGTGTGGCTCAGATGTTCTCTGCTGCTGGAGAAGGGTTTCTCCTGCCTGGAGAGGTCAGACCCCTGGGCACAGCATGCTCCTGCCCACTGGTGGAAGGATTGCAGAAGCTTCCTGGGGCAAGGAGAGGAGCTGCTTCTCCTCCCCCAGATATGCTGAGAAGCTCCTATAGGAGAAGGCCAGTGCTCTGTGGGTGTGCTGAAGCAGGCTGTACCCTGTGGTCTCATCTCCCTCAGCCACAGTGCTCCTTGCCCTGGGGCTGGGTGTGTCTGGTGGTGGGCGCTGGTCTCCTGTGTTCTGTATCAGGGCTGTGGCTTTGAGGTCAGAGCTGCACAGGTTGGATATGAGGGGTCTCTGCCCTTGCCCTGGAAATAAAACCCCTCCCTGCGCAGCAGAAGGTGGTGATGCTGCTCTCTGTCCACCCAGGTCACCACAAAACGGGCACAAGCCTGGTGCTACAGTAAAAACAACATCCCCTACTTTGAAACCAGTGCCAAGGAGGCCATTAATGTGGAACAAGCTTTCCAGACGATTGCACGAAATGCACTTAAACAGGTAGGGAGGGAGCCGGTGGGTGGCCCTGCGCTGGTCCTGCCTGCAGAGCTTGCCTGCCGTGGGCAACCTGGGGCTCATCCGTAGCCTTTCACTGCCAAGAACGGCTCCTTGCATGCTTGGAGCTGCCTGCAGAGCTGTGGCACTGACTCCTCCTTCTCTCCCACCAGGAAACCGAAGTGGAGCTTTACAATGAATTCCCCGAACCCATCAAACTAGACAAGACTGACCGAGCGAAGGCTTCCGCGGAGAGCTGCAGCTGCTGAGGGGAGAGGGAGGGGTTGAGCACAGTCCTTCACAAACGAATATCACACTTAGGCCTTCAAACACACAGCCCCTCTTCTGTGTTTAAAACGAAATTTAAAAAAAATTGCATCTCCAGCTGCCAAAATCCACCCATCTCCCATGAGCGTCTGAGTCCTGCACTTCAGAGCTCACGTCCCCACACCATCCACATCACACTTCATGGTAACAGACCTTTCTCTTAGTTTAAAATGGAAACTCTTATGTATGTTTGGAACTGAATCTAATTCCGGGTGTCCAATGGAGAGAAACTGTTTACAGGTAATCTGTGTAACAAGTTACATACATTTTTAACTGTCTCGTGTTTTCCCCTGTGAAGGCTGCAACTGGAAAGGCTGATTACCCATAGTTCATTGCAAGCTCAGCACTCAGTCGACTAGGTTGAGTTTTGTATGTATCTCTGTTAATGCTTGTTACTTTTAACTAATCAGATCTTTTTACAGTATCCATGTATTATGTAATGCTTCTTTAGGAAAAATCTTATAGTACATGTTAATATATGCAACCAATTAAAAATGTATAAATTAGTGTAAAATTCCTGAATTACATGTTCAAGTACTGAAACACAGGTTGTGTAGAAAGTGAGGAGGACACTTGTGACCTGCAGTGTGCTAGCAACACAGAGTCCAGATAGAGGCAGTATTCTGTACAGTAGAGATGAACTATGTAAGCCTTCTTGTTTTGAGGCCAAAAAGGCTTCATCTTCTGGAAAAATCTGTCTGGCTTCCTTGTATCTAAATTCTCAGATTTGCATAACAGCATTGATATGCACACTGGATTATTGGATTTAAAATTAAATACAGCTATGAAATGACCTCATTTGTTCACCTCCCCTACTGCTTAACTCCTAACATCCTGGAGCAAGCGTGAGGAGCCAGAGCTGAGGTGTCCCTGTGGCTCTTTATGCTGTGGAAGGAGCTCCTCTCCCACCTGGGGTGTGGTAGCTTTTTCTTGATGAATGACCTGGACTATGAAGCTTCCCTTTCTTCTTACTGACTGCTAATCTGGATTTTTGGTATGGAAAAACTTGGCAATCTAGTCCCTTTCCTCTCTTCCTTTCTTCCTGGTATTTGTTCTTGCGTTTGTAGCTTGCTTAAATGGAGCCCTTCTACCTGTTTTCCAGAGGTCTACATTCTAGTACGTAGGCTGAGCTCTTATGTAAAGAGACAAACATGATGCCAATAAACTTAACAAGAACAAACCTTCTTGTTTACTCCTGTTTCTGACTCTCTTTTTTTCCTTCGCTAACATGCTTTCTTTCCTCTGTCTCTCATTGCCATTCTAGCAAGCCAGTGCCTGCTAACTGAAGGATATTTGTGCTTCTTTCTTACTATAAAGTTTGTACCTTTCAGATTGGTTTTTGCAAGTGGGGTGAGCTGGCCCTGCTTGCTTTGTTGGCTGGGGAAGTAAGAAGGGGCTACCCCTCTGCTTCTCTGGAAGTTGCTTGCAGGACCAGGAATGGTGCTGGATCAGATCCCTCCTCCATGAGCACAGACCTTCAGCCCCATCCCAAGACTAGGACAGTGCTGTTAAAGCTCTTACTGCCCTCCTCTGGGAGGGGCGGGTGAGAAGAGCAGGTTGACCCCTTCCAGCTCACCTGCAAGGCTGGCCTGGGGTACCTTGGAGTTGTACCGTCCCAGGCCCTTCCTTGGTTAAGCCTTTAGTTTCTCAAGGCTGGGCATGACCCTCTGCTTGCACTCATGAATGCTGAGCTGACTAGTCCTGTACCCAGAGGAAGATGGAAAACAAAGTTTAGAGAAATGAGGGCAGTTATTTCAAGAGCCTTCTAACACTCTTTGTGCTCCATATCCTATTTTATGGCTTTGTCCTACCATGCTTTTCTCACTTGACTGGGCTTTTGCTGTCCACATCAGTTTCAAATAACTGTGATTACAACGTGTCCTGGTGGGACTTTCCTGTCTGCTTCTTTTGAAAGACTTGGACCTTCTGCTCATCTCCATTTAAAGCATTGCTTTGCACTTGTTTTCTCTGGATATAGTTCTAATTTGGAGAAGGCCAAGCTGGGGGAGGAGGAGCAATAACCATGAAGTTTTGGGAAAAGGGAATGGTCTGAACTCTTCACCTACCTCTGCCTGCTTTGGCCTTGGGTGGTGGAGCTGAGGCTGAGCCCTCCAGAGACCCTGTGTTTAATGTCTTTCCAGTCAAATAAACTAGCACTGACCCAAGGCAAAGGGAGAGTTCTCCAGAGGGGGTGGGACAGCTGTGGAGCTCCTTGTCACAGGATGTTACAGATGCTAAACGAGAGGGGAAGATTCCGTTTGCCACCTACAGATCAATGTTTTTACAGGTGGGAATACACAAAAGTGTACAAAAACCAGTGCATCAGGCAAGCACTGGGGGAATTGGTGCCCTGCTGTTACACTCAGGGCTGATGGTGTCACAGATGGGGACTCATGTTCCTGCAAGAATCATTCATCATCACTGTGGTCTGGAGAATCTGGGACTGGAGAAGCTGGCTGGACAGACTGTCCCTGCAGGGTAACAATGCACTTAAAACCACTCCCTCCATCAATGAGGCCTCATGGCTTTTACTTCTCCCCTGACCTTTTTACCTGAGGCGTTGCTGGTGCAATGACAATGTGTGCAAGGGTGACTTGCTGCTTGGTGAATCCTGGAGGAAACCTGGCCCTGGAAGAGGCTGAGCTGTTCACTGGTTCATGGAGGCAGCTGAGCTCGAGGGCAGCAGGGAGAGACCCAAAGAAGGAGCTTGGCTGGGTGAGGGGAGGGGGTTGGTTTCCCAGTCCACAGCAAGTGCAACAGGCAAAGCTACAGCCAGCCCTGAGTTTGCAGGGTGGGTGAAGCCGTGCGAGGGCAGGGCAGGTGCCGAGTCTGGCAGCTGCGGCTGCTCTGCCAAGGGGCTGGAGCCGTCTGGGAGGCAGCTGTGTTTTGTGAGATGCTGGCACAAATATGAAAGCTGGGGAATCACACAACCACATCTGTGCTGCAGGGGGTGCATGGGGGGAGCAGTGTCAAAGGAATTTAAGGCTGACCACTGTTGCTGGCACGTGGGAAGCAGCACGGAGATGCCAAGCTGCGAGGCCCGGGGCAGGAAAGCTCAGTGCCTACCTTGGCAGTGGCACCAGGCTGGGCTTTAAGGCTGGACGTGTCCTGTGCTGCAGCCTGCCCTGACCCCACAGCAGGAGCCCTCCTGCCGCAGCCACTGCGGGTGGGCAGGGTGCCAACCCCATCCCTGCACACCTGGAGCCCCCAAACAGCTGCCACCACACCAGCCCACCCTGCCCCAGCACCCAGGTGTGCAGGGACCCCAGCCTGGCACACACCCCAGGGTGCTTGGAGGGAAGCGTGTGGTATAAACACAAAAACATGTTCAGGATGGGCACACAAAATGTTTTCAGCTAAACACCGGTGTATGTGGTTTCCATACTCGGAACACGCAGAGGCAGGAGTATGTGTATGTATTTATTTATCAGGTCACGTCTTCTGCGAGCTGGAGAGCAAAACAGCAAGGAAGCACAAGAGCACAAACAAGACAGCACAGAGTTGTATGTGTGTGTGTGTTGCTCTATTACACAGACACATCTCCCAAAGCTCAGAGACAGAGCACAAGTGAGTTTGGTTACAGTTTTCCATTTATGAGACATACGTAGTTGCAGCCTTACCCATGTACATACAGCAGCATAAAGTATTTCTTTCTTCATATACCCATATATTCAGAGGAGAAAAAATTCTCTCACACAGAGATATGTCTACCCTCATATCTATTTTCTTTATATATTTATATAAAAACAATTATGAATTATATAGATATACACATACATATTTTCTATCACCCCCTATATGGAGAGACAGAGATGATCATACACAGACACATTTGAAATTACTTTATAAATATATACTTTGTGTGTGTGCATGTGTGCTTTTTCTCCTTGTCTACACACAGAGATTTTTCTTCCACGTGCTTATGTGTTTGTGTTTTATATATATTTACATTTTTAAATATATATTATTTCTATATTTCTGTCTGGTTTATATAGAAAAGGATCATTTACATGCAAGTGTAGTTTAGCTATTTTTGTAGTTCTTTGAGAAAGAGAGGAGGGGGGGAGGTGGGGACAGAAAATTAAAGAAAATGCAGACTCATAAACAAATATTTAAATAAATTGGATGTAGAGGTGGATATGGGGGTACCTGTGTGTGAGTTGGGAGAGGGCAATGACTGGCCCCCTTATGCTTGCTCTCCATATACACACATACAGGCAGTCAGAATATATGTCAAGATCAATACATGCACACACACACACATAATGTATATGAGTCTTAGATATTATACGTGGGGAGCAGAAGAAAGGTGGGAGAGACCAGAGTCTCACACAGTTAGATACCCTACATGCATTTTTAGGGGTGAGAGGATGTCAGGGTGGCATTTTTTTACCATTCTCTGTGTAGGTCTTTCTCTCCCTCTTGGGGGAAGGATGGAAAGACAGAGGGAATGGTAGAAAATAGAGACACCCACACACACCCCCTCAGTTACATATATAAATAAAGGTTTAAATAAAGTGTATGTGGAGAAGGCTCAGTGTGTGAACAGTGCATTATATGCACATATGTGTGTGTGTGTATATAGTGAGAGAAAGAAGGAGCAGATCACAAGCTCACTGTAAGGATGTATGTATATATGCAGGCAGAGAGAGAGGGTATTGTGTGTCTTTAAGGATACATGTATAGATGCGGGGATATAATGTGTGTGTGTGTGAATATCTCTAATTATATATATTATAATATATGGAAATATATACTCATTTATATGTGTGTGTATATATAGCAAGAAAGAAGTGTGTGTGTGAACAGTGCTCTCTCTGTTGGTGAGTGTATATGTGTATATGCAGCAAGAGGTGAGTGAACAGATCACTCTCCCCTTTTTATATATGCATATATATGTGCCTGTGTATATATATATATATATGTATGTATATACACATATATATATTATAGCAAGAGAGGTGTGTGTGAGAACAAATCTCTGTATATACATATGTATCTATGTGTGTATATCTATGTATCTGTCAATGTATCTATATCTATCTCTCTCTATATATATCACATTTTGTGTGTGAAGAGCTCTCTATCCATTTCTATGTATGTGAGAGAATTGTGCAGATTTGTGAACAGCTCACATGTTCTTGCTCTGTATATACATATGAGCATGTAAATGGCACTTTAGTTATATATGTATATATACACCTATAGAGAATTATCTGTGTGAATAGTTTATATATATATATGTATATAGGTTTATCTTCTACAAAAAAGAGCAATGTGTGTGTGAGAACATATGTATATACATATAGAGAGAATATATCTCAAAATATTAACATATACCTGTATATGTTTATTCATCCCAGAGATAATATATGAGGGGAGAGGGGGGCAAGGGGTAGAGAAAATGATAAAAAATGTGTGTATGGGTGTGTGTTTGAAAATGTATTGCTCTTTTTCTTGAGTATATGGGTTAATGTATACTTACGTATACACATCCATCAGGAGAGGATAAATGTGCGTGAACAGCTCTCACTCTGTGTGTGTGTCAATATGTATGGCAGGAGAGACTCCTGTGTATGTATTTGTGCATGAACAGCTCTCTCAGTATAGATTTATACAAGGGGGAGGGGGGTGAAGAGAGAAGGGGAAAAAGTGTGAAAATCCCTCACTCTCTCTGTATATGTATGTATATGTATTTACATATAGACAGAGACTGAGAAAGGGGGAGGTGTCGTGGTGGGGGTGTGAACTGAACTCTCAAAGAATATAATGCCTATATATGTGTGTGTACACATAGACATTTTGTTTGTGTGTTTGTGAACAGTCTCTGTATATAAATGCATATATATGTGTGTATATATACATCCAAAAGTACTGTGTGTATGAAAACTGTTCTCTGAACAGCTCTTTCAGTGTGCATATATATATATATGAACACATACATATACACACACAAATATATATATGCAGTGGGGGAAGAGAGAGTGAGAGACCTGCTACCTCATCCCCCCAATATCTGTGTATACAGTGTGTGTGTGTGTGTGTGTGTGTGTGTGTGTGTAAAGCAAGAGAGAATTGTGTAACTGTGTGAGTAAACAGCTGTCTCTGTATATATGTGTATAAATATATACATATATTTATGTATATATCATATATGTGTATAAATTTATACATATATTTATGTATATATTACATATCTATGTGTATATAAAAGAAGAGAATTGTGAGTGTTAACAGCTCTCTATATCTATAAGGAGACAAGTGTGTGTGAGAGAGAAAAGTAGGCTCTCTAGAGTGTTTATATGTGTGTTTATATGCATATATATGTATTCATACAGAAAGAGAGAGGAGTATCATGTGTGAAAACAGCTTACTGAGTATATATATATATGTATGTATGCACAGAATGGAGTGAGAATAGTGTTTCTGTGTAAACAGTATGTCCTCTAATTATATGTGCATATATGTACATTTGTACATATAAAGAGAGAGAACTGTGCATGAACAATCTCTCTGGGTATATATGTATATATGCATCTATATATTCATATATAAGGCAAGAGAGAGTAGTGTGTGTGTGAAAATGACTCTTAGTATCTCTACTTATGCATATACATACAGAGAAAGACTACTTCAACATATGTACATATATATGTATATATTTATGCATCCCAGAGAATATACACGGGGAGGGGGAGAGGGAGAGTGATGGAAACTGTGTGTATGAGTTGCTCTCATACATACATATATGTATATATACACATACACACATATTTACATATGGCATATATGCATGTGCATGTGTGTATATATGCATATGGAAAGGAGGAACTTGTGTGTGAGAGAGAGAACAGCTCTCTCTGTATGTAGATGCGTGTATATATTTATATATCTCGCAAGAGAATCTGCGTGTGAACAGCTCTCTGTCCCTAAATAAATGTAATAAATATACATGTAGTGGGCAAACTACATGTGAACAGCTCTCTCCTCTCTGAATACACATATATATGTGTGTATAGTGTAAGAACTGTGCGTGTGAACACCTTGACTATACATTTAGTGAGAGAATTACATGTATGAGAACAACTCTCTATATAGGGTATATATGTATATATGCATATATATGTAATCATATAGCAAGAGAAAGGACTGCCATGTGTGTGAAAACAGCTCAGTATATAGATATATATATGAAGAGAGAACAGTGTGTGTTTGTGTGAGCAGCACACCAATTATATTTATATATATGCATTATATGTGAACAGTCTCTCTGTATACATGTATATATGCATCTGTAGAGATGGTATTGTGGGTGTGAGAAAAACTCACTTGCTCCCTACATATGTATGTCCATACAGAGAGAGAATATATATATATATGTGTGTGTGTGTATATATATATACATTCATGCACCCCAGATATTATACATGTATATGGGACAAGAGAGAGACAGTGATAAAAAATATGTGTCTGAGAGACAATAGGTCTTGCTCTTCTTCTCAGGTGTATGTGCATGAGTATCTGAGACAGCAAGAGAGAGAATAATGCATGAGAATAATGTGGCTCACTCTGTGCCTGTGTTTCTACGCATATGTGTATGTATATGGTGAGAGAGAACAGTGTGAACAGATTTGTGTGTGAACAGCTAAGTATAGATGCACATATGCAATTCTTTATATCAAGGGGGTAGTGTGTGCCTGATATCACACGGTTACTCGCTCTCACTGCGTGTGTGTATATATATATATGTATATGTGCATACAGCGAGGTCAAGAGAGAAAAGTGTGCCAGAGCTCATATACACACACATATATATATGCATACATTATATATATGTGTGTATAGTGAGACTACTGTGTGTTTGAACAGCATGTTTGCTCTCTCATCCCCCATTTCTATGTATGCCTATATATGTGTATATACAGTGACAGGGAACGGTGTGTGAACCTCTTACACGCTCTGTATATATGTATATCTACATATGTATATGAGAGATGTGTATGTGAACAAGGCTCACCCTTTGTGTCTATTATAAGTATGCATGTATGGGGAGAGAATGTGTGTGTGGTGGGGCTATTTTCTCCCATTCTCTGTGTCTCTCTTTCACACACACACACACACAGAGCCTCCCCCATACATTTAGCTCAAATATTTATACCTCCATATAGTTATATATGTGTGTTCTCTTCCCCACCCCCTCTTTAGGGGGGAGGAAGAGGAGCCTTCACACTGACACACCCCTGGTGTTCTGCGGGAGGGGGACTGGTGCTGGATCCCTGTGCTGGATGCGCTCCCAGCCAGCCAGTTGGGGTGAGATCCGTGCACTCACTGCCCAGCTCTGCTCACACACCCACCCACCCACATATATTGTATTTAAATATATATTTCTGTCAATATTTTAAAAATATATAGTTAGTTCTTTATGTGTGAGCATGCACTTACATTTATTTTAAATTTACATAGAGCTATCACAATAAATAATAACTATTAGATACCACTCATCTGTAACACAAGTATGACACACATTCCCCCTATACAACCACAACCTATAGACGCCTCAGCTGTAAGCCTCCATTCGGCTAGAGCGTTACCTTTACATGTCTGCAGGTATGTTTGTGTGTTACACACACACACACACGTACACGTTACACATCCCCCCGGGGACCGCCGTGCCGGGGGTGCCGTGTCCCAGGGGTGGGCTCTCGATGCTGCCCGTCCCTGGGGCCGAGCGGCTCCCGCTGGGGGGTCCCGGGGCCGCCGCCCCGCTCCGCGGGCTGCTGCCCCTCCTCCTGCCCGAGCGCCTCGGAGCCCCCAGAGGCCGGAACAACTCATCACAGGGGTGCCTGGCCACGGCTGCTGCGGGGGGCAGGACCCCGCTATTCTGGGGGGCTCTCTCCTCGGGGAAGGGGGGGACACACACCCCGCTAAGGGATGGGGACACACAGACACACGGCCGGGCAGGATCCGGCGGTCCCAGGGACCCCCCCCAACACCGCGGGCCGCTGGGGCTTGTCCCCTCTGCCGGGGGGGCTGGGCGAGGGAAATGGCGGAGGGAGCCGGGGGATGGGGAGAGGGGGAGGCGGAGGAGGAGGAAGGGGAGGCGGCGGAGCTGTGCGGGCTCGGAGCGGCGTGTGTGGGCAGGGGGCGGGGTGCGAGAATGTGTGCGGGTGTGACCGTGCGTGTTGTGTGTACATGTGTGTGTTACACGCGTGTGTTACATGTGTGTTATATGTGATACATGTGTAGGCGCGTGTGCCCGCCTGCGCACACCCCCGTGCTTGTTCCCCTCGTGTGCCGGCTGCGGGGGTGTCCCCGCGCACTCATACCCCCGGCCCACCCGCGGCGGGGGCACACGGATCCCACTTCGAAGGAGCGGGGGAGAAGGACCCCTCCAGGCCCGGCCCTGGGCACGGCAAGGGTGGTGTTGTGCACCCCCTCCCTGCCCCCCTGTCCCCCGAAGCCGCGTTCTCGCGGTGGGATTTGGGGGGTGAGGTGAATTGGGGGGGGGTTTCATAGCACCGCTGCTGCCTCCCCCAAGCCCACGCGGAGCTGCGCCTGCAGCGCGGCTCGAGCCCCTCGTCCCCCTCCCACGGCGCGCAGGGGTTGCGGGGGCGGCAGCGATTCGCAACCCACCCACATTCCCCCCCTACACTGAGCCAGGCCGGAGACCCCCCCAGCCTCCCTCTCCAGACCCCCGGCCTCGCCGCGCTCCCCACATCCCCCACTGCGGGGCGATGCCAACCGGGGGCGGGGCGGGGGGGGCACACAGGACACGCAGCACTCCCACATCGAGGGCCCCGCCCGGGCGGCCGCGGGGCCCAGGGTCGGTGGGGGGACGGCCCCAGTTGCCGGGGCGGAGACCCCCGGCCTCGGCGCGGCCCCTCAGCGCTGCTGCCGGCGGCCGCGGGAGGGCGTCTCCTGTGTTAGTTCCCTCCGGAGAACCCGGGGCCAGCGCCGCCGCCACCGCCCCCCGCCGCCCGCCAGCTGCTCTCCTGTGAATCCGCCTGCTGCAAGGCAGGGCTCAGCTCTCCCTGCATCTCTCCCCCAGGTTTGAATGTGTCCAGGAGCGGCTCCCTCTTC
>JAYRBT010000023.1:12078100-12095132 GCA_036023395.1 Myiotriccus ornatus
ACCCTGCCCCGGCCCCGCTCCCCAACCCTGCCCCGGCCCTGCCCGGCCCCGCTTCCCGACCCTGCCCGGCCCCGCTCCCCGGCCCGGCCCGGCCCCGCTCCCCGACCCTGCCCGGCCCCGCTCCCCGACCCTGCGCCGCGGCCGAGGAGAAGGGCTTTGGCCGGAGCCCGCCGTGGGTGTCCCGGCAGCGCCGCTCCCCACCGGTGCCCCGCTTGCCTTGCCCAAACCTGCGGCCCTCTCCGCGGCCAGCGGGATGCCTCGCCCGGGAGGATGCCAAAGCCTGCGGGCAGGGGGGATGATCCAAGGGAAAGAGAACCCCGAAGGGAAGGGCAGCCCGCATCAAGCGCTACCCCCTCTTGTGTCATCAAGCATCAGAGGGGCAAGGTGTTCCCCAAGTTGTTTTTGGGGACATGTCACGCCAGGTGGATTGCGGTCACCTCCTCGACAGGTTGGAGTGACTGCTGCAAACAGCGTTGGGCGAGCAGCCAGGCTCCAGTTTAAAGGTGATGTAGTTCAGCAATAACATCTCCTCATTAAACACTCAGCATAGGGTTTTTTTTGGTGATCCTGCTGCTGGAGCTCACAGCCTGGAGGGAGATAATCTGTACCCTGTGTCTTTGTATTGCCCCTGACTCCCCAAGGGAAGGATTATGTTCCCCAGAGCGGGGAAAGTTGAGCATCCCCCACTCGTGCTCAGCATCTTCACTCCCTCCACAGCAACTGGAGACCTGAAATGAATTTGAGATGAGCTAGTGACCTTTGGAAAAGCCTGATCTGCAGTTAGCACTCACCAGGCTAGGTCAGCTGAGCTGCTCATCCTGGAAAAGTGATGGCTGGGCAGGGAGAGAAACCTCCCGTTGTAGCTCCTGCAACAACAGGTACCAAGGTGACAGCCCCAGAGCCTGAAAATCTATTCTGCCAGGAGCTGCTAATACAGTGATTCTCTTGCCTCAAGTCGTGGTGGCAGCAATGAGGAGCCGGCTAGCAACAGGCTTTCTGGCTAGAAATCCTAATCCCACCCCAGCTTCGCATAAGTCAGGAAACCAGGGATCAGCTGCCTCCATAGCGCACCAGGGATTCAGAGGCGGATTTCGCTCCAAGAGCACGCGGGTCTCCCCAGGTGTCCATCCTGTGGCTCCTGCCCTGGCTCTGCTATCCCTCCTCAGAGACAAGCCTCACCTACAGCCACCCCTGCAGATCCCCAGGGACAGATGATTCAAAATAAATCCCCAGGGAGTATTTTCCACTGGCAAATGGAAATGCTCCAGCAATATGGTCCTGCCAGTACCATCAGAGCTCAGCAGTGAGTAGATGGGTCTTCCCCTCAGCACATGGAGAGGAGGTGCAAGCCCTGCCTGCGAAACAGGAGCAGTGGGGCTGGGGTGGGCAAGGGGGACACAGACAGGCACACGGACAAGGGCACTGCACAGTCTGCCAGTGAACCCCATTTTATTGTTTCCAATACAAAGGAAGTAAAGATTTCCAGCAAGGATTTCATCGTGTAAGGCTTTTGGTCTGTAACATCTGGCTCTGTTTACAAAATCCCTGACCTCAAAACCAACGTCCCTATGCTACTCTGTAACGGCACTTTGGTTATCTGGGCTTTAATGAATGACCTTTATGAACAAGGCAGAGTGCATCCCTCCACAGATCAAGGAAATCCTCTCTAAGTCTTCAAATCCCATTAACAAAATGATTGTACAAACAACGTGACTGAGACACACTGTCCCACCCCGCTGCCCATAGGGAAACCCGAGCAAAGTCCAGTTCCTCCCAGGCACTGTTTAAACATCTCCCTGTTTAGGAGCCACAGATGCATGTGGCAATGCTGGTGCAGAGCGGGATGACTCTGGCAGATCTTCCCAGCCTGGAGTTTCCTTATAATATTTACATCTTGTTTCTCTGTCCTGCAGCCATCTTTTGAGGGAGAGAGTATTGGAAAGGAATTTGTACAGAATCAGTGTGGAATTAAGTGGAAAAGAGGTATCGGTTTAATACCAAAAAAAGGGAAGGGAAAAGAAAACAGGAGGAGACATGAACTGTGAACACTGACAGGAGGCAGAAGCTACTCCTCCCTGGCAGGCTGAGATGCTTCTCAGGGCTTTATCTGTGTTTGGCACGAGTGACTGGCAGAGAGGGAAGCCAGCAGGTTATATTCTCTCCCGTCAGCACAAGACAAAGACAAAATCTTTAAAGACAAACACTAATCTTTAACAAAACACAAAGAACAGAGACAACAACCTAGAGCAGCGTACCAACACCTCAGAGGCTTGGACAATCTCAACATCAGTCTGCAAAGCCTTCCGAAAAAACATGACTCACTCTGCTTAGGAAAATCAGGAGGTAAAAGGATGGCCAGCCATCCCAGCTGGTGTCTAAGCCTTGTGCTTCTTCGCAGCTGGCTCTCCCTGCTTCCCCAGCCACTGCTGCAGGATATCTGCACTGGTTTTCTTGGGTGAAGGGCTGTGGATGAACTGACTTTTCCACTTGGGCAAATCGTTTTCTTTCTTCTGGGGAGAGCCCTCCTGGGAGTTTTTTAACCAGCCCAGCAACGCTCTGTTGCTTGGGGTGGCTTTGACCTCCTGGAGAGACAAAAGACAGTGTGGGAGAGGTCAGATGCACAGAAAGAGCAGGGCAGGCTGTAAGAGCTGGTCCAGAGCAGGATGTGGAAGCTGAGCAACAGCCATGTCTGCAACCAGGCACATCTGTGGGAGGTTCCCCAGGCTGCTGGGGAACAGACTTGTTCCAAGACCCATTTCACATGGAATTTGCCTCATTTGGCAGAGAAATCCTGGCAGGGGGTGACAGTTTATTTCTGGAAGCAGAGGGAAGGGAATCTGTCTAGGGCTCTGCACTCCAGCATCAAGCACGGGTATGCCCTGCAGTTGCTGCCTGCTGCCGTCCCTCTTACAGCCTGGCAGCTCTGTCCCAGCCCAGGGACACCGTCATGACCGAGATCCCCCCTGCCAAGCTCCCACCAGCTCACCTTCTTGGCCCCCAGCTCGATGGGTGCAACACACTCAGGCGTGTTGTTGCGGATGCTGTTGACAAAGGTGGACACTGGGTGGAAAACAATGTTCTCCGTGGGCTGGATGAGTTTCACGGCTTCTTGAGTTGGCACTTCAGCAAAGTCCAGCCATTTCCTGATGGCTTCATCCCCGTCCAGGATGGCTGGCATCCTAGGGCATAAGACAGTTGGAGCTAAAGCTCGGCACCAACACGGCAGAGCGTGATGGCAAAAGCCAGACTTGTAGCTAGCAAGGAGCTGGCAGCCTGGGGGGAACAGGGAAAACTGAAGCAGCAGGATGCTCTTCTGCAAGGCAGAGCACTCGCTTCATCAAAGTAGCTGCTCTGCTGGAAGAGGCAGAGGGGTTGACTGCCAGGCCCTGGTCAGGCAGAAAGTGATCCAACTCCAGAGAGTGATCCAACTCCAACTCCCTCCCGCAGGGCACAAAGATGGTGATTTATGGAAAGGGCATGAGCTGGTGACCCGAAACGAGCCAGTAATGTTGTAGTGTTTTTCTCTGAGGGCAGGAAGAGGAGGCAGGGCTCTCTGCCTGCGTGCTGCCAGGCTGGTGTCCAAAGGTGCAGCTCTCCTTCCCCGCCCCCCTCCACCCTGCAGCACCTTTGCCTGCTCTCACTTACCTGTGATGGATGAAGCTCACATCCTTGGAGGCATCCACAGTGATGATGGTGTAAGTGTACAGCATCTCCCCTCCCGATGGTGGCTCCCAGCAGTCGAAAATCCCAGCCATGGTGAGCAACCTCCATCCTTTCCACTCCTCATCTCCCTCTGTCCCCTCATCCTGCAGGAGAGGCCACATCACCTTGGTCAGTGCTGGCCCATGGGCAGCCAAAGCAGCACAGATTTTCCAGTCATAAACTGAACTAATCTGAGGGCTTTCCAGGAGCCTTTCTACTGATTTGAGGTAACTCCAGGAGAGGTACCGGGACCCTCATTTTCTCACAGGCAAGCCAGCACTCTCCTCCCCTTCTGAACATCCCAGCTACCGGCTCAGCCGAAGGAAAGAGGTAGTGAAACTCCCAGCCCAGTCCCCTGTGAGCCACATTGCCCACCCATGCAAATACCCGGCACGTGGAGAGCAGCGAGCGTGACGGTGAGGACGCCACGTCACCTTTCACAGCCCAGGGACTTCCAGCCACAAAGGGATGCCAGAGTGCCGAGCCCACTGCTAAACACAGCCCTATTGGCAAAGAGGCTCCCAGAGATGTGCACAGCTGCAGGGAAAGGGGCTTTTCCCCCAGGCAGCTGGAGGGAGCAGGGACACAAGAGTTAAGACACAGCAAAGGACTCCATACCACGGCATCCTTGGTCTGGGGGAAGTAAATGAAATACGGCTGCTTCCCCCCACTCTGCTGCTGCTGCCACTCGTAGAAGCCATCGGCCAGGACCACGCAGCGCTTGCCCTTGAGGAGAGCACCCTGGGGAGAGAAAGCACGAGCGAGTGGTGAGCAGCAGCCTCGGGCAGCCTGCGAGGGAGGACAGGGCTCCTGGGACCACTCAGCCCACTTGCTCCCTCTCAGGGCTTTCCTAAACTGCTCCGTGGGGTGCACAAATGCCACTGGTGCTAGGATGAGCTTCGCCAGCAACTACCCTTTCAGCTCTATTTTAATGAAATCCACCAGTTGCACAGTACAGGGCCTTGCTCCCCTCTGCAGCAGGCAAGTGGTGACCAGTACTCCCCAGGGAGATGCTTCAGCCCTGGTTCTGTTGACTACAAGATCTCTTCAAGTGGGACACAAAGACGGCAGCAGCAGCTCACCTTGTAGGAGGACTTCTTCAGCATGGTGTCACTGCGGCAGTTGGAGGTGTTGAACTGCAGTTTGGAGGGGTCGTCATTTTTGAACCAGGAGGGCACCAGGCCCCAGCGCATGTCCATGAGGACCCGCTCAGAGGAGTCGGCATCCTTTTGAACGAGACAGAGAAACACCCCAGGTCAGAGCCACATCACAGGGACCACGAGCATCCTCACAGCTTGAGAGAGGGGCTGTGGGAGATCCTGTGGAAGCAGCTTCTCCCCCTGCAAGGGGGGAATCAGCCAGCATCTCCGCGGAGAGCTGAGCTGGGGCTCACTGCCCCTCCAGCACTAACTCTGCCTCTGCTCTCCTGCAGGGATCACCCTCACAAGCTGTGCAGAAACAGCCACTGATTATAACCCTCTGCATTATCTTTAACAACTTTCCTGTAAGAATTAATATTCAGCAGAAAGCACAAGAATATTTTTCAGGAATAAATAACTCTGTCTCACTGAAACTCACGCGACAACTCTCTGGAAGAGTTAACACAAGTTCTTTTCAGTGGAAGTGGCTGGAGACATGAACTCCCCGGCCCCTGAGTAAACAGCCACGTCAGCCTGGTGTCACAATCCTCAATACCCCTTTGCTGACAGCAAGTGTCACAAACAGGGTAAAAGCCTCACCTTCATTTTAATAACGTGATTTCTGCTGACCTGGTGCACTTTCACTCATGCTTTGCATATTACCTGCCTTAGGACAATGGAAACAGCTTGTGGCTTTCAGTTCTCCCCCAGCTCACTCTCGCTTTCTGCCTGCATGAGCCAGCCCAGGCAAGAGGGGTCCCTTGGGGCCGTGTGCTCCCCTGGGACTGCAGTACATGCACATACATATACACCTGCCACAGGTGTGTGCGTGCAGGCACGTGTATGTGCCCAGTTTTGCGAAGTCTTTCAGAGCCTCCCTCAGAACAGGAGTGGCAAAAAGGGACATCCTGCACCACACCAGCACCATGACAACTTGAACAGCAATGGACAACCAAGCAGGTGTCCTGAATCATTTTTCCAGCCCCATATTCCTCTGCTCCATCAGCTTATTGCCTGTTCTCTGGGGGATGTAGGACCCCCAAGGCAGGAAAGGAGGGTATGAAGGACGCCTGATAGCACTTCAGAGTGGTCCCACTGAGGTGTCCCACCCCATCCCCTGTGGCGGGAACGGCTGCAAAGTGCAGCATCTCCTTCTGGTGCCCCACCAGCTGGGGAGGGGGTCCAGAGCAGGGTGTTTCGATTCAGCGCACCTCGTTTCACCCCACTGAACGCCAAAGAGCAGCAGTTGGCTGGGCACCCTCTTACGTGGAACCAAACGAGGTGCTCAGTCGTACAGGCTGCCCAGGTTGTCTGGGGGAGGTCGGGCGAGGCTTAAATTAGCCGCGATAACGGTCACCACAGGTGTACAGCTACTCTACAGCTCTGAAGTTGAGATTTTTTCTTTTTTCCACTCTCCCCTACTATCAATGTGACCTGGACACACGCAGCAGTGTTACGAAATGAAAAAAAAAAAAAAAAAAAAGCGCCTCAGGAAAGCCCATTAAAATGAGCAGAGAAATTATAGGCATTTGGGAAAAAAAAACACAAACCTCTACCACGGTTAAGCACTTATATACACATTTCTGCAGAAAACATAAACAATATGCTGGAAGCACGGTACCGACACCTCCCTCCCCACCGCCTTCGGAACACGTAAATAATGAGACATTTTTTCAATTACAAAATTCAATACCTGCCACGTACAGTGAGCAAAGCGAAACCAAACACGCCGCGGCCGTTCTGACCGGTTCCCCCATCCCCTCCCCGGGACCCAGCGCGGCCCCTTTTCCCACTGCTCCGCTTTGAGCCGCAGGATGCCCGGCACCCGCCCCTCGCCCCAAACGGCCGGGAGGAGGTACCTGGTGGAGGTGGCGGCGGGAGAGCAGCACGGGGCCGCTGGACTGCGGGCCCTTGTTGTAGGAGGGCTGGTACCGCTCCTCCCGCACCCACTCGGGCTGGCGGCGGCGGCCGCGGCGGTCGCGGTAGGCGCAGGCCCGGCGCAGGTTGTCGGCGCCCAGGGAGCAGGCGGTGCGCCCGCACATCCCGCCGGCTCTGCGGGCCCGGGCACCGCGCCGCGCTCCGGGCCGCCCGCGGGGAGGGGCCGCGGCCGGGGGCAGGGCCGGGCCGCGCCGCGGAAACGCCGGTCCCGCCCCCGACACAGCCAGGAAGAGCCACAACACGGTTTTATTGGAACGGCACCGGGAGGAGGACGCGGGGCGGCGGTCGGGGCCGCCCGCCGCGAAACGCTCCGGTTTCGCGGGGACAAAGCGCGGCGTAGGCAGAGCTTAAAAACATGGTGGTTTTATAGACAGAGCCCCAAGTACAGGTTTACTGCAGAGAACACAGAAGCTGCTCTAGAGACCGGGATTTCTATTCTGCTGCCAGAGAAAGAAGCGTTGCCCGCGGGGGCTCGGAGTCGGGGCAGTCCCGAAAAGGGGGTTTATCCGACGGAGGCCATGATCACATCCACGGGCAGCTCCTCCCCGCTGCGGGCCGTCACCTGCATCGTCACCGTGTCGGTCAGGACCAGACGAGACCGCACCAGGAGGTCATGGCCACCCCTGAACACACCTGGAAGGGAGAGGGGAAGGAAGGGGTGAGGTCGCTGCAGGCTAAAAATGAACGCTACTGCTTGGCAAGGGCAGGTTTCCCACAGGTAGCCTGGCAAAGCCCAGCACTGGGCGAGGAGAGACCCTCAAGCAGCATTATTCCCATTCATTATAACATACCTGGGACTCCTGCTACTGTAAAACCCATGAAAGCAAAGTGCAAAATAAACTCCAGGTGAGAAGAGATCCAGGCACTCAGCCAAGAGCTCCAGTACTGATCTGTTTTGCTGGGCAAGGCTGCTCTATTTCTTGCCCCAGACTAGTTCCAAATCAGGATGCCACAGATCACGAAGACAGTAAATTCCACCCAGCTCAGCCTGGCGCTGATCCAACATCGCCCCACAACAGCACCCTCCCTCATCCCAACACCAGCTGCTCTACACTGCAGAGACAGAACCCACAGCAGGCAGAAGCCTCCAAATCCAAGTTGGAGTGCAGTGGGTTCCAACAGAAACTCCTGCCCACTTTTCAACAGGCAGCTCTGTGTGACCTCCCACAGAGCTTCTCCTCATGCAGAGACCTCACCCCACAGCTCACCTGCCAGGTATAGGGTGTGAGAGTTCTTATTATCTGGCACTTTATCCGACCGCTCACAGGGCTGCATTCCCAGGAATTTCACGATATTGCTAACTGCCTCTGTTAGAAAAAATAAATAAAAGGGGCTCCATGTCACAGATATCTTAACAGGGGCACCTAAAGGTGACTCAAGCCTTCCCAACATGTTAGGGTTCATGTTCATTGTCCAGAGGGACACACAGCATGGGTCAGAAGGTGGTTTTGGAGGCCACCAGGGAGGCAAAGACAACACACAGAAAACCCACGGGCACGAGAGAGTTCTGTGATGTAGCAAAGGTGCAACAGAAAGAAGAGGGTGAATCAGTCAAAAAAGGGCAGCAGGAGAGTGCAGCTGGCTGCACTTAACTGCACAGCCCTGACAGCCTGCAGAAGGAAGAAGATATCCTGCAAGAGACACAGGTCTTCAGGAAGAATCTGAAAAAGCCTCAGGGAAGGTATTTCAAACCCCACGGGGCTGTGCAAGGGAGCACAAAGATGGTTACAGGACAAGGACACCCTGCTAAGGCATCAAAAGCACTGAGTTTTCAGAGGCTTCTCAGTAAAAATAGGACTCTTTATTAAGTGATGAAAGACAAGAGGGCTTACACCACCAGCCTGCCCACCAAAACTCATGTCTTCTGCTTTCTGCATTTTTTCTTACTGGCCTCGAGAAGAACAGTGGGAGCCCACAGCTGAACTATGGTCTGTCTGCTTGGGAGGGTAAAGTGTGAAAGCAAAGCAAGATATTCTATTGCCTCCCACAATCCTGGTTTCCGCTGGGCCCAGAACACTCATCTGTTTTTTTGAAACCTGAGCTTATTTGCTATCACAGTAACTGTAGCTCCACATTAAACAGCTGTGGTGAGAAGCTTATGAAGGGTTTTGCCCCATTAGCCTTTCTGTCAGAGCTCTAAAGTGAGCCACACTGGGCCTCCAGACTCTGCCTGCTGGAGGGAACAGTGCGAGCTCTGCTGTGCTCAGACACCCCCTTCCTTACCTTCAAGGGTTTTAATAGCAGATAAAGTAAAGGTCTCTTCCTTTTCAAACTCATCACCCACTTCATCCCAGGCTGCTCCAAAGTTTGGCTTCAGAACTCGCTGGATGTGATCAGCCACTGTTACCTCCAGGTCTTCAAGCTGGTGGTAGAAGAGGTTCAAGTGAAACATGGTTGTTCTTGACCCTGTTCTCCAGAGTGAACCTTAGACTGGATTCCCTGAGATCAGGTGAAGGCAGGAGGCTGCCTCCACTTCCACTTCTGGTTTGCTTGAGCCAACACCGCTTGTTTGAGCAACTGCTAGGCCTGAGAAAGGCACTGGTGATGCCATTTCCAGGGCTTACAAACCAGGTTCCCCCTCTGAGCACAGCCCTCGGCCTGACAGAGATCAAAGCACTGGACAAACAGCCAAAGCAGGAGGAAACCCAAAAGCTTAGAAATAGCTGTTTGTGCTCACACAGATGCAGTATTTTTCCCTGAAATGCACAGAAGTTTGTGGTTTCCTTTTCTGGCTTATCGTTTCATAGGTTGGTGCAGTGAGACACTGTCAGACATGCTATCACCTAACACTGGCACTGGGGTAGCTGAGCTGCTGCTGTGACTACACCTGTGCAAGGCAGAACTGGGCTGGTCCCTCCAGAGTGCATACTGAAGGGCAGGCAGTGCCAGAGCTGGCTGGACACCAGCCTGCACTCATTTCAGCAATCGTTGCAGGCAAGAATCTCCTCCTGATTCCAGTTGAAACACATGGAAGAGTTTGTTTAAATATCACTCAGATGCCTTGGTGACTGGTGGGAAGCTGAGAGAGGGGTTAACCTTGCACATTCCATTGAGAAAAACCCTCCTCACTCCTGCGGGAAAGACAGTGACTCACTGCACAGCAGTGCCTCTAATCAGATTCACAGCAGTGACAGGCAATGCATAGAAAACAGTCTCTGGAGCTAACAGGGCAAGCTGAGGCTGTGTACAACATCCCTTCTCTCTGAGGAAGAGAGGTGCTTCTGCAGCATTGGTGCTTTCGGTAGTCTCAGTGCTGGGGAGGGAAGAGCCCCACCTTCCCCAGAACAAGAACAAGGATGGTAACTTCCCTGTACCAGGCACGCTTCTAGACAATTAACTGTGCCACCACGGGAGCAATTCATGGAGAACAAAAGATGCCCAACAGCCCTCTGTCTCTGCAACACTGAGTGTGCCATTGCTGGAGTTTGTAGGGCACAACCAGCCAAACCTGGGGGATGCACCGTGGCCTCCCAAAACTACATATCCTGCATATTCACGTGTCCATCTGGAGAGCAACAGGAGAATACTCCGAATGAGACAAGGCAAGCTCTGCGAACCTCCATCTGCATCCTTGGCCAGATACCAGGGACAGCAAGAACTCTCTCCTCACGTGATGCTGCCCACATCAGTGTCAGTGGTCACATCGCTGCTTGCAGGGATCCAAGTTCAGATCACAAACCCCATCAAAATGACAGCAGTTTCCACAACCAAGTACATGCCCGGCTCCTTACCACATACTCATCCTCGTAACCCTCATCGTCTGTCTCCCCCGTGTTCGGGTCACAGTCCTTGACAGTGAACTTCATCATGCAGCTGAAGGTACAGGCCACTGGAGGCAGGGAGACAAAGGCAAAGCCATGTTACCACCACATCCTCACAACCCTGCAGCAGAAGGGGCTGGGAGGTTTGGGGCAGCCAGGTTCTCCCTGTCACTGTCAGCAGCACAGGCTTAGACAGTGACCTAGAGAGGGCTCTCCAACAGTTTCTGTCTCTCATGCACGAGGTATTTATTTGTAATATTAAGGCTAGCAAACAGTGATAAAGACAGGCTCATGATGGTTGTACAAGACAATAATCCTCAGATCAAGTGCTATTACTGATGATCCTCATGTTGTGTTGGGAATACTAACGAAACATGTCCCACCAGCATCCTGTGAAGAGGCAGGATCTGTATCTAGGGATGGGTTCATGCGCCTCTGATATGAAACCACCTTGCACTGCAATGCTGCAGCTGATTAATACCACTCAGCTGGGAGAGGAAGCGATGACTCATCCCTAGAAACTGGGTACTGCTGAGTGAACAGCAGCAACACACACAGGTGAGCAGTGCCAGAGCACAAACCAGGGAGACCAAAGCACAGGTAAGGCCTTATTCATGTCCTGGACAGTGGCAAATGGGGGGATGTTCAGTTCAAATAGGCATCCCTGAAATTCTGGTGGTTTGTCTGAAGTACCTCTTTGCTCCTCAGAGCATCTGGGGGCTAATAGCACTTTATAAGCACCAGCCTCCCCTCAGCTAACATAAAGACAGGCCGAAGAACATGCCAGAGTGCATGGGAGAGAACTCAGCAGAGAGCTGAATGCTCAACTGCCAGCTCTCATAGCCTGACTTGGCAGTGCTACAGTACAAGGGAACCAGAAGAAGAGAAGGGAGGCCTGACAGCCCACAAACAGCAAAGACAAGTCATGCTCAGCATCACTCAGGGTGCACCCACACACAGGCTATAAATATCTGGCTAGGATGCACAGCAGAATGTGTGGGGATGAGCAATACAGGAAAAACAAAGTGCAAACTGTTTACCTGCTGTCGGATCCTCTTCAGACAGTGCCACCAGCGTGTAGCAGGTTCCTGGCTGGTTGTACACCAGGGTTTTGGCAGGTACATAGCCAATGACCTCATACCCCTCTGTTGGCTCCATCTGCACTGTGACATTCTCCAGGATCTGATCGTTCAGGGTGTTTGTGCAGTCAAACTAAACAGGGAAGAGGAAGGCAGCAACAGCTTGAAGCTGGTCACTACTCATCTGATAGCAGACTCAGCTTAGGCAGAGTGGGAGCGTGGTGTCACTCGGTGAACCCCCAGCTCTTTGTGTTTCCACGGTGCTCCTTGCTATCAGCTGGGCAATCACAGAGCAACTTTACAGGAGAAACCAAAACCCTGATGGGGAGTCCTTTTTCCTCCAATCCCCTGGATAGTCATTCCTGGATTAACTTTGCTCTGTGGAAATGCAAGTACTGTGTTGCCTACATCATCCCACCCAGTGCTACAGGGACACAGTGCCCCACAGCAGGTGGGAAGATAATCCTTTGCATGGCTCAAATTAGGGATAGCTTGAGCAAGTTTCAACAAGCTTTATGTTTTCAGCGAGTCTGAACTTTCTGATTAGTCTTTGTTCCGGCTGCAGTGACACGTCCCCTAACCTCATGCAATTGCGTCTCGTGGATGGACAACAGAAACAAAGATCAACCCCTGTGAGGGCTGTGTAAGCACTTCTGAGCTTTTGAGGAAGGAGCTGGCAAAGTACAAAACACAGCCGTTCACAAGCTACCGTAGGACTCGCTGTGTCTCAGACTCCCTGAGGCCCAGGCAAAGATGTTGACACATCAATCCCAACACCTCACATGTACAGCCAAGGCCAAGATGTACAGAAAACAGCAGAGGCTACAGAGGCTAAAACTAAACACAGAGGATGAAAAGCTCTCCTCTCCCCCCACCCCCCGCAGTGTCCCTTTCTTGGGTATCCTTTTCAGCTTCTCAGATGTAGCAAGCTTTGCTCTTTGATGCCTAAACCACGTGCTTGGGGACTCTAAGGGAAGAACACAGCTCCCCTTGCCAAATGCTCAGTGAGAACAGCCCCATCTAGTGCTTGTTGGATTTGTTTTGACTGTACCTGTAAGCACTGTTCAGCCACATCCCCTCCCACCCCTCAAATTATTAGTTTTCTCTGGGGGCTCTGCTGCCATGGATAAGAAACTAAGGACTCCTCACTGCAGTGTCCTGCTTTGAACACAGATACTCCTGAGATATTTCTTCCAGTGGAGCTTTTAGCCACTCAGGAGCTTCTTTTCCGATAGTTTTCAGCACCTCACCCCACAGCTACCCACCTGGAACACCATGTGGTTGACAAACGTGTGCTTGGTGCAACGAACCACATACTCTGTCTCCAGCTCTGTCAGGGCGACAGGCTCTGGGGAAGACTTGAAGAGTGGGCCCAGACCCCGAAACTCTGGGATGGCCCCCAGTTGCTCTGAAACAGAGGACACAAACCATTGTCTTCCTCACAGGAAGGTGTCAGCAGATTCAAAGCCCTCGTTTCAGCTACCAGAAGCTGCTACAGCAAGGAACTATCCATCAAATACCCATAAACATTCCCTGGTGACTTTTAAAATTAAAGGCAGAGTCATACTTTGCCCACATCTACCATAAGGTAGAATGAACAGGACTGCAGGCACCTCCACCCCCCAGGAGTGAACAGCTCATCTTAAGATGGGAGCCCGTGTCACTCCCTGCAAGAAGATGAGAGAAAGCCAGAGGGGCTATGGCAGGCTCAGCAAGAGGTGGCTGCAGAGTTCTCACACACGGCCACAGGAGAAGCCTTGCATCGGTTTACCTTGGAATATTTCTTGCCGTGTTGCTGCCACCTTCTCTGGCTGTTTCACTACAGCAGCAGGGGCATTTTCTGCAAAAGAAAGAACCAAACATACAAAAACAAACCCAAAAGATTTGAAGGTGAAGAGTAAGAAGTAGCTAAAACCAGATCAATGTCTGGAGAATGATTTGACTAAGGAAGGGAAGGGAGCTCATTTCTCATCTTGATACAGACTAGACCCCTGTATTTGGCTTCCTAAACACCTTTAGAACTGCAGCAGCTACAGTGAGGATTGCCAGCTACTACTATTATGAGCAGCTGGACTAAACTGAAACACTAGTGTGGGAGCAGTCAGATTTGCTGGTCTTAGTCTTTACAGAAGTAATCCCACAAAATTCAAATAGGATGGAGCTCAGAAATCCCCAGCAAGCTCAATGCAGGGAATCACTAGCATCCAGGGGACTGTTCCTCACCTGCTCTTTGCTCAATGATAGGAGCTGTTGCCAAAGGAACGGATTTCAAGTCAAAGGGCTTCTCGGAGGGCTCCAGGGTGTACTGATGCAGAGCCCTCTCCAGGCCAGGGATGGAAACCGTCAAACCTGGGGATGGAAGGGACAGGGCAGTGAAACCACAATAATGCATTTAACTCTTGTTAAACCAGGAAAGAGGCGCAGACTTATTTTTAGGCCTTCCTGTAGTACCATTCAGGATGTAACCAGCATTGAGGGCTTTCTGCTTCTGCTCCAGAACATTCAGGTAGAAGGTGGCTCTGTCTCTCACTTCGTTGTCGTCATCCATCACACACCTGAGAGGAAAGTGCAAAAATTTCTTCAGAGTCCATGTGAATAAATCCAGGTGACCAAGCCACTTCACAGGGCCAGAAAGGACATGCCACAGAAGGGAACCAGCAATCTACTAGTAACTGTATTGGAAAAGCAGTAATCTGCCACACGTGGCTTCTGTCCACTATGTGGTGCTGAATGCAGTGTGATCCCATCACAGGATCCCAGGTACAGACTGCACCTTCTCAGATCCACAGCCAGAAGAGACTAGACGTGCATGAGGATGCTAACAAGATCTCATGCAAACAAGGTTTTTCACCTAGGATGCTGAGAAACTCTGAGTTACAACTGACCTTTTCAGTAAAACCAAGATACTGGGTAACATCTCCTCATTCTGGGCTCCAAACTTGGCCAGGGCACTTACAGCACCTGTAAGCAAAAGTCATGGAAACAATTAGAAAGCAAAGAAATCAGATGAAGTTTCCTCCATTTCTTGGCCTTAATCAAATGCCATATCAGAGATGCTACATTAGTAAAGCATTTCTGTGACTAGAAAGAGGCAGAGTGCCTGCAAATATCTGTCTAGTTTCAGAGCCAGTGCATATCCCTTCCCATTTCTCAGCTGCAGGCCACCTCTTCCATAAATACTAGTGCAGGATCTTTGCTGTGTAAAAAGATCTGCTAAGGCCTAGAGCAAATCACAACCCTCAAAGGCAGAGGTGTTCCTACGCTATAGTTCCTTGAAGATCTGTCATAGGGCAGGCAGCTTTGCAGGTCTGTCCCTTACCTGCCCGGACTTCTTCATGCTCCAGAACAACCCTGTTGTAGATGAAGCGAATGTATTTGGAGGGGTTGTTGGTTTTGGGCCCTTCCTGCCCCAGGAGGTGGAGGATTCGTGTGGCCAGCACAGTGAACTCGCAGTCCTCGATGAATTCGCACAGGTGAGACAGGCCTGTCTCTTTGCTCTCCGAGTTCTCCTCAATGATGCTGATGATGCAGTCCACGATGGCCCTCTTGTATTCAAAGCCGCCCTAAGGAGCAAAAGGGAACTGCTCAGCTGGAAATCTCAAAGTATTTTAGAGACTGAGCTAGCCAGACGGGAAAAAAATTCCTTTTAAAAGGTCACTCACACTCAGTGCTTTTAATCTGTGTTTTAAAGGAGAAGGGTGGTAATGTTGCCCCCATTTTTGACCCTCTTTACACCCAGAGGGCCAGCTAATATTCAGGCTCTCTTGCCAGCTGCCTTCAGAATGGCTGCAGTGAAGAAAAAATTCCCCAAGTCCTAAAGAGGGTAAAAGAATCCATCTGCCTGAAGAGTTTATATCTCCTTCAAAATCCTCTGCTGCTAGAATTAGTGCTTAAAAACAGCCATATGGGAGGAGAAAAAACCCAACCCTCTCCCCTTTAGCACCAGACATCTGAGGATGAATCACAAGAGAAATATATGAAGGATCTTATCTGCCACAGCAGGACGCAGCAGATAGCCCCATTAGTGTGGGATGACAATCAATACGTCCCCAGGTACAGCCCATAACCTGACATGCCAGTAATGCTTGGTTCTCTTCAGACATTATTTACAAGTGTCCTCAATACACACCAGGGGATTAAACTGCACGCCATCCTTTGCCAATTACATGCACAGTGCCGGGCATTTGATCTTTACGGAGCTACTTTGGATTAAAAAAGCTTTAAAACAGAATGGTTTGAAGCACAAAACCACATTCAAAACGATACCATCCACCCACAGAAAATCTGGGAAAGGAGAATGGTCCATTTTTCACAGGAGCAAAATGAAATGCTCTGGTTTGTTCCCAATAGAGAGGCTGTAATTGGCAGAAAGTGATGTCAGAGCAAGCAGTGGTGCCAGCTGTGTTGCAGGCATGTTTGCTCATTTAGAAATGGCCTCAGCAAACCTCTGTAAAACTGTCTTTCTGCCATTTATGTCCGACTGAATGCAGAGAATGGTTACAGGTACTTGTAGATCCCTTCACTGCCACAGCACAGACACCAAAACAAAAGTGGTCACCTGTCATCAATAAACAGGTTGTTACTGAATCTTTGTGTACCAGACAAAACTTCTTGGAATTTGCTGTCAAAGTATAAAAGAAAGCTGGTTCAAATGTGAAACACACATGGACTGCCAAGAGATCTGCTGTTGCCTGCATTTGCTTTGAGAGTTAATAAACCCTCAGAAAAAAAAAATAATCAAAGAATGAAAATCACACTAAAAATATGCCTGTCAATATGCTTATAACTATCATGCACAGCTGGGCATATCTGCAGTTAGACTGCAAACCTTTTAGAGAGAGGCTTTTACTGCACAGCATTATCAGCAAAGGTGTGACTCTCACAAGGGCCATGGTTCATGCACACAAACAAGGAACACATGGTTGTCCTGCAAACTTACCTCCTCCCGAAGCATGGTGAAGAGAAAGTTCATGAGGACGGCATGTTTGCGAGGGTACTTCTGACACAGCGCGTTGATGGCCTGCACCACCACCACCTGGGGGAAGAGGGCAGCGAGTAAAAAACAATTCTGTTTCACCAGGCAGGAAAAACTATCTGAATTGTGTCAACTTTACGCTGGTCCCTGGCCTGGAAACCACGATTTTCTCTTTAGTTACCCAACGAATGCAGTTCCAGGAGATACAGTCCTAGGAATTGGAAAAGACTGATCTTTATGCATGGGTTAGCCCTGAAAAAAAGCCCACACCCACTGGAAAGAAGGAAAAGATTTGATTCTCAAAGGGCATCACCCCAGAAAAGAGCATGTGACTTTGGAGCTAGGTGCTGTACAACCAAAGCATATAATAATAATGGCCAGTCTTCGCGAACGAAGAACCGGGGAAGGTCTTTACACCTTCCAGCCTGCGCATTGGAT
>JAYRBT010000023.1:12095232-12129424 GCA_036023395.1 Myiotriccus ornatus
GGCAGTGAGGTCCTCAGGACGTAGATGGATTGCCTTACAGGGCTAACGGGCTCCATCTGCCCGGGAAGTGGCCCTGACCAGGAATCGAACCCGGGCCTAGCTTCAGATTATTTCTCTTCCTTGCAAGTATTCCATGGTCCAGCTGCTGGAAGCAGTTCCATACAGGTTTCAGAGTGCACACACAAACATGGGCAAAGACCATGGGGCTTCTTCAGGAGCCTGGGTGTCCCTCCTCCTCCCACCAGTTCCTTACCTTGAACTCATCTGAGATTTCTGACATGAAGGAGGAGATCTGTTTCATGAGCCGGTCAATGCTGCTCTCACTACCAGTTTTCAGCAGTGTGGTGATGGCCAGGGTGGCGATGCTGCGGTTGGAGTCTGTCACAAGGTTCTCCAGGTCCAGATTACAGGCAGTCACAGCAGAGGGATGCTTCATGGCCACCTACAGCAGAGGAGGAACAATGAAAATAACTCAATAGATGCAAAAGGCCCAACTGGCAAAACCCACCAAAACTCACTCCCTATAGAAATAAATGGTGTAGACTGTACATGAGGGGCATCTCAGACAAACAGCTAATCTGGAGCTAAGGTAACAAGCTCTCATTTCCTGCAGAATTCCACCCCTTGCTGGAAGAGAAGCAGTAGTAAAATAAACAATCTTTTACCATTTTTAGCTCTTTCATTCTCCCCCATATAGAAAGAAAAGAAAGCTATGAACGCCCAACAAAAATTCAGCCAGACTAGCTGGGCAAAATACCTCTGTGGGTGGAAGCACAGCAGTTACCAGACACTGACATTTTCTTTTATAGACTTTGTAAGGTGAAGGGAAAAGCAAAGACTGCCATGGAGCAGGCAAGAAGCAGCATTAAGGTTTGATCCCTGTTTTACAGGGAGCTTCTTCACTATGGGAAGCTCGGAAGTGAAAGCAGTAACACCAAGAGCAACGACACTCTAAGAGACCTGTGAAAATTATTGGTTTGTTTTTTTTCTTCCTTCTGTAGAGTGTTCTTTGAGGTTTTATTCCACTCCGAAAGCAATGAAATGTAAGGCTGTAGCCACAGAGTAGAGGTTATTCACACAAAATCATCACATAATCTGGCCCTGTTTTCTTCTGAAGTCTGCACCTCCCTACACAAGGCACTGTGGGAGCTCCCAAGGGACTGGCTCCTACCTTGTTGAGGGTACGGACGGCTGCATACCTCAGTGCTGCCTTCGGGGAGCTGCAGAACAGCTGCAGAACTGCAAGGTGGGAAAAACAACAAAGGCAGACATTTGGGCACTCTATTATTAAGAAGTGTTTCATACGTAGAGAAGAGCTTCAGTGAAAAGAGACAGCTGCAAGTACAAGGTAACTAGAAGCGGGCTTAAGAAGCAACTGTGAATTTACCACCTTCCTCCCTTCTTGTTGTCAGCTTTGCCACACATCCCTGCTGACAACTTGCTCTTACCCACCTCCTTCTTTTTCCATGGTGCTGCTGTCCTTCATCCCTCATGAAAGCCAATGTCATCACTTTGTCACCTTTCCTATTAAGTCAATTTGAACTGCTGTTCTTCATTTCCTACAAACCCTGCTCCTTTCCCAGGGCTGGCCCATGAAGGGCACCCTCCCTGTGCAGAGGTGATGTACAACCTCCCTGCCAAGTCCCAGCTCAGGACAGCCTTTGGACTGGACTGAGCTGGTAAGGCAGGACCTCAACACCTTGGCTTCTTGCACAGTTACACTCAGCCTAAAGCAGGGACATTTATCAGTTATAATTCAGCCCTGTTACACAGTTAAAAAAAAAAAAAAAAGAGACCCCTCTAGTAACCTACACTTGAATACACCAGGAAATACTTTCATATAGGAGCAAAGCTATTCACACACACCAAAGGCTCTCAGCAGCAGCATGAAGCAACAAAGAGTACAGCAGAATTACAAGCCTGAAACTACACAAGGTCCTTGTTTCATGGGACAATCAGCAGGTATTCCTATTGCATGCCCCATAATTTCATGGCCAGGAGCACCACACTTACCTGAGACAGCTGGAGCCAGCTCCTTGGCAGTGCAGTTGGGCAGGTTAACGATGGCAGATGCAGCTTCATACACCACCATCTCATGCTTGTTCCTTAGGCAGCTCTCGATGAAATCAAACAGGGGGCTATCGCGGCTAAGGGATAAAATACCCCACAAGAATGAATTAGAGCAAAGGTACCAACAGAAACAGAGAATTCAGAAGCAGAAATGGGCAGGTACCATAACCTGTAGAAAGGTAAAAGCAGCCCTAAACCCACTTCGTCCCCAGATTTTGCAGTGGTCATTATACTGTACTTCCAGCTTGCTTGAAAGTCAGGCTGCCCTCTGAGAAGACACCCTCTACCTTACTGAAGGGAATCTCCCTTAACCCTCTCACACTGAGAACTGACTGTACACACCACAACTCTTATCCAGGAAGCCACACTGGATACATGGTCAACAAGCAATTACAGAAGAGAAAATTAAGTAGAACATCTCCATAAAGAACAGCTGTGCAAAACAGTCCAGAGAAACAAGAAAGCATGCAATGTGCAAGCACATAGACAAGACTCACAGAAGCCATCTCAAAGCAATGAAAGCATCCTGTATTTTCTCTGCTTTTTGACCCAACAATAAGAGGACAGAACCTGCATGCTGCTCTTCAAAGACAGAAGTAATGAAACGGCAAGGGAGCCTACAAGAGGAGATGGAAGCAGGACCTAAGGAAATTGTTCCAGCAGGGCAAAGGAGCCCTCTCACCTGCCAGCCTCCTCCTCCAGCAGCTTGCTGGCTATTCGGATCATCATGCAGTAGGCAAATGGGGACTTGAGGCCGTGGCGCGTGAACTTGCTGAGCATCTTGTTGACTGCCAGGCGGTCGTTCTTCCGCACATGGTAGAGCAAGCCCAGAGCGTGGTACTGTGCAGGGAGACAGAACGTCACAAACCCTTTCTGTCCTCTCTGTTGCCCAGAGGTGGCTGGCTGAGCTCTAGCAGCTTGATCCACTCCCAGCTGCTGCTGGCTATTGCCTGTGTTTCCTACCTGCACCATGATATTGTCACTGGAAGCTGCCTCCTGAGCCTCGTTCACCCAGCGTTTCACCACATCGTAACTGGTCTTCAGCAAGTGCTGGAGGGAGATGAAGCCACAGACAACCCATGAGGTAAGGAATCTTTGGAAATTGTAGTTCATATTAAGAAACAATGAGCCTTCCCCATGAGGGTGCTGGCAGCAGCAACTTATAGAAGAGCAAGGGATCAGCACACAGAGACCTGGACATGACAGCTGTGGCCTCAAGAGCTCCACGATCTCTCACAAAGTCAGCACCACTCCCTCACTTCACAAAGACAGAATAGCAACAAGGAAACCCTGAAACTCTCAAGGTGTCCAGTCCCACCACAGATGATTTTTCAGCTTAACAGAGCTTCAGGCCTGTGCTGCAGGGAGTACATACCAAGGAAGACACGAGAGCAGAGCTGGATACACTTGGCACTTTGTCAACAATTGCCTGCTTCATGTAGCGCTCAATGGCCTGCAACATGGTACTCTGCAGGGAGAGGGAAACAAGAGCTGATATGGAAAAGCTGTTAGGAGTGTGAAAGGGGAGATGCAAAGGCATGAAAAGAAGAGTGGAAGGTGGGATGGGGTGAAGTAGGAAAAGGTGAAGGGTTTAGGGCCGCCCCAAGGGAAAAGCAACACTTACATCAGTGATCTGACAGAGCGCTCTCACAGCGGGGCCTCGGTAATTGTCATCCTTCCCAGTCATGTCTTTGGTTAAGCTGGGAAAACAGGAAGCTCTCAGTACTGCACTCCTGAGCCAGTAGCTCTCAGGTACACACACAGTGCACACAGAGCAGCAGGCAGCCAGCATCACAGCTGAATGCCAAGCAGCCAACTGCAGGCCTCGAGCAAGTCCCACCAGGGTGGGCAGGCAGGAGGAGAAGATCAGTACCCAGTTCCAAGCCCATCAGCAGCTGCACAGGCTCCTGTTCACCAAGTGAGGCTGGAGGACACATACCCCCCAAGGCATTTGCCTTCCTCCTCATTCCTGCCCTTTCCCCAGGGTCCTGGTCAGTGTGAGAATCAATGAGCCCTCAACAGACCCTATACCCTCAGGCTCCTGACTCCCCACAGGGCATTTCAGTGGGATGATCAGCAATTCAGGAATGAATCACATAGGGAATTTTGTTCCCTGGTGTAGTCACATTCTGGGCTGCTCCCGGAGCGGTAAATCCTTGTCTACCTGTTGAAAACCTTGGGATTTACGCCAGAATTCTTCAAAAAGCTTTGAGGCATTCAGACAGGAGTTAATGAAACAGCCTTTTTGCAAAAGGGGAAAAAACAGCAGTGCTGCCATATCACGTAACCAAAAGAGACAATCCAAACACCCATGGGCATAGGATATGGGGACACAGCACATTTCACGTACATCACTATGAGTCCAGTGTCTGTATTTTAATGATCTTTTATAAAGGAAAAGTTTTTCCTCATCAAGGTCATTCCCTATATAAGCTCACCCTCCTTAGGGACTACAGTCATCTCCAAGAGGTTGGACAGACACTGCTGGAGGGCATGTCAATATAACAGTAAGAGAAGTGAAGTGACTGACCTGCTGGTAACAATGATCACATCTTCTGCAATTGAAGACATCTCTTTGATAGTCAGGTAACACATCCTGCGGAGAGTTGGCTGACAGGGAAAGAGGGAAGAAAGACATCAGCTGAGATGATCCCAGATAGGAAGGGATCTCAGTTTTCCCTGCTTGCATAATTTTATTGCAAAGATCACAAGAACCTGATACCTTCAGAGAGCCCCATTCCCCAAGTGTAAAAGACGTACAAAACCCATATTGATTAACAAAACACCTCTTCCTCTTCTAAATCCCTCAGTCTTAGGGTGAAGCCATAGAGATACCACTTAGCTGGATCTACAGTTTCATTTTCGACTTGTCATTCACATGAACAAGGAGAAAAGCTTGAAACCATTAGCAGAAAGCACTGTGTTACTTCAAAAGCAAGAAAGCAAGCGATTTGTATTCCTGAGTCTGGGGATTTCTACACTGGTCTCATGATTTTAATGCTTTGTGGTTTGGGGGACAACTAGTGACAGTACTACTGCTGTGGGTAGGCACTAATTCCTGGCCTCCCCCAGGACATGCAATCATTGACTATCAGCAGGAAGCAGGATCTTTTAATGCTGGGCACAAAGCACAGAAAGTTCCAGCAGATCACATGCTTTATCTGTGCCTAGCACAATCTCAAGAGTTAAACATCAATTTAGAGGTAGGAATCTCTGTCTCAAGAGCAGAGCATGTTTCAGTTAAGCTGCTACAAGGTCTGGGAAGGGCTAGGAAGCTGATCACTGTTTCTAAACTTTCACCCTACTCTTCCCACTCAGATCAGGTACCTCCAGACAGGACAGAAAAGCTGTGTATAAAAATGCACATCAAAAGAGACAACTTGTCCTACCAGGTAAATGCAGAAAACAACAAGCAGACTTACATCATTGGACTGAAACAGCTTTGTCATAGCAAAGAAGGATTCGGTAGCTTCCATGACACCAAGGTGCTCCCCCTAGAAGACGTTTGGAAGGAAGGAAGTTAATCCAAGTTATCACAACCAGCTTTGGGCCTGATGCACATGTCTGTATATGTATACATTTTCTCTCTTACCTGGTTTATGAGATACAGGATCTTGGTGAGGATATGAGCACATTTTCGTGGGTTTATGGGTGTCTCATTAAACACTCGAGCCTGGAAACAAAGCATAGACCAGGATGCTGACACCAACACCCCCTTGTAAACACTGTCCTGTCGGGTCTTTGACACTGATACAAACAACACACTGTGAGGTGATGTATGGCAAGATCCTCAGTGACTTTGGATCAGGTTTCCCCTTAATTCCTGTTAAACTTGGAACTCTTTTAAACAGTGGGTTTTGCAGTCTGGGATTGCAAATCCAAGTGCAATGAAGGTTTAAAGGCTAAATCCTCCTGACACTTTCACCCACACAAGTCTGGATTGTGTGCTAACTGAAACACTACTCTTCTGACAGACAAACAGGAGCTTGGGAGCCAACACCATTCACAACATCACAAGCAAACAGAGAATGCTCAAACAACAGGGTCTGGGGATAGAGACATTTATCTGCTTTTGAACAGAAAGGCATTTTTTCAGAGGGAATCATAGACTACTCAATAACCACTCACACCCCACTCATTAACTTTGTCATCCACAAGACTTTTGGGGTGTTCAAGGCCTATTTTCCATACTTCCTGTTTTAGGGTGAGTTTTCCCAGATATTACATAATATAGGATATATATATAATATATCCTTTTATTACCATTTATAGTTCACAGTCTTTGATTCGTTACAGAGACTATTTCAACCTTCTCCCTTCCTCTGTCCAGTAATAAAATAAGAACTGTTGTCCATTTCTTTTAGAGTTAGCAGGACTGTAACAAACCCCCATTTCCTTGCTGAAGTTCTCCAGTGACCTACTCAAGAGAGGGAGAGAATCAATCCAGAAGGGGGTACAGAAAAGAAACTGTCTGAGGATTTACCTCTTGCAAGACTGCACTCTTCTCCAGGTGCTGGAATGGGTTGGAACTCCCACCTGCAAAATAAAGAGAGTAAAAATCTCTCCAGGGATAGTGCTATGGGGAAGCAACTTTCTAACCACGCCCATACTTTAAAAACAGACTGAGCATTTTGGGTTGATTTTTTTCCCTGAACACCAAGAAACCAGAGCTCCCTCTTTAAGTAATATTAATTAGATGTCTTCATGGCAGTCAGGGAAGCCAGAGCAGACACAACATTCTTCAATTTGTCATCCCCTCCAGAAGTAACTGACTTTGAGCCAAGGTAGACTGATTAGCTGTAAAATAACTGTGCTCCACTATATCCCCAAAGACCTATTTCCAGCCCCTGGGCTGGGAGCTTGCTGACAGTTAGAGCATCAACAAGACAGGCCTAGAAACAAAAGCTTAGACAAAAAGAGGAATTGCTTGCCAGACTGGTGAGTCAGGAGCATTTTATGCCTCCCATATAAACCAATCAGGAATCCACCAGTAAAGTATTTTTGGCTCTATCACTAATTAAGATAACAAAACAGCGGACTAGATACACTGGACACAGAATAACTTTCATTGTTCCACTTAACAAAATAAATTATACTATATAATTAAAACCCTCACCAATTAAGGACAAAATAATCAGAGGGAAAAGCACTATCATTCTGCATGGCCTCGATTAGCTTGCCTCCCAAGCATTTTTGAGCTACAGGTTTTCAAAAGCTGCCAGTTATTGATAAGTAGGTTTTAATTAGTACCTATGTTCAGCCTGGCCCTGGGACAAAACCCAGCCGTTTTCATGGCTGTTCCAGTGTTAGTTCCAAAGCCTGATCTGCCAGAGAGAACATCTCCCAGGGCCAGATCCGAACTGACCCAGGCTTGAGGCATCCTAGGCTAGTGCCAGGAGCCCTGGCAAGAGTCAGCCTTACACCCAAAAGCAAACACATCCGCACTCCAGCTCCTTCCTGGTTCATAAACTGCCCTCCTCTGGCTTAGGAGAAGTTTGCAAAGGCAGGAGGTGGCTGAACAAAGCACGGACTTTATGTGCGGTTGAGAAGAGAAGAAAACAAGGGAAAAGAGCAAAACCACCTCTAGTGTGAGTATGAAACATTTCTAGTATGAGCACGTGAATGTGTTCCAAAAATCCTGTCCAGCAGCACAGTATTCCCACAGTCCCTAAATCAGCCAGGAACAATCAGCCACAACATCAGCTCTTCATCTTTCACAGCACTAAGGATCTTGAAATACATCATACAGGAGGTCTCAGTCGTCACAGCACCTTGTGCCGAAGTATTCTTCCATAGAGAAGGAGAAAGATGCAGGGAGGGCAGAGGCTGTGTGTTCAGGAAGCTCCTGCTATTGGATGACCAGCAACAATTTGTTTTAATTTGTAGAGAGACAGTCACTGGCGGAGCAAGGATCTCCGAACAATTTTATGCCCAAAATAACATGTCAAAGCGCATTTCTGAGCAGAAGCAGCTCATCCCAGGCTAGCTAAACTATCCACGGAAAGCAAACATACAGAAGCAATTAAGTGGATACACTCATCTCAACAAAGACTGTCCTGTTATCCTTTACATGGAGAGAATGAGAATACAAGGGCTGTAAATTCGGGGATGATGCACTCCCCCTAATACTGAGAACAGCAAGCACTCAGGATATACATTTTGGACACAGACACACTCCACAGGAGAAAGGCAGGCACAGTAAATGCTAAGAGTCTTCATTTGAGACAGAAGCAACAGGATGAGAATTAAATGCAATAGCAAATCAAAACTGCTGTGAAGCCACAAGCAGCAGTGGCAGAAAGAATAAGGGAGGGTTCTGTGAGCTCCTGGTATGAACAAAGCCAACAAGACTCATCACCATAATACAAGGAAGTGCATCTTTTGCCAGCCTTGGCCATAGGTAACGTCAGTACCTTGAAGAGTGTGGCAGGTGCAAATGAAGAATACCTCCCAAAAGGAAACTCAAGAGCAATTCCCTTCCAAGAGTCGCCTCACTAAATTCTCTGCTTATCAAGACGTCACTGGAGGCTTTGGACGAGGAAAACAAGGACAAAGCATTTAATGCACATTAAAATAAAAAGCAAGCAGAGTCACTCAGAACCATCACCAAGATTTACACTGAATCAATTAGCTGCAGGACGCGCTGATTTGTTATGCAGAGCAATCTGCACAGAAAGTTTCACAGGAAGATGAAAAAGATGGCACAACCATGAAAGTAAACACTGTCTGAAGCATCAGTTCCACCTGAATTACACACCACAGAAAATATCAGACTTTTCCTTACTACTCACCCTAAAGTTCTGAAAGGTCAAGCAATCACTTCATGTTTCTTTGGTGCGCTCAGCTTTTCCTGATCCACTGAAAGTTGCAGTGATTGCATTGGAAGAGCAGACCATGTGCTTCAGAAAAAGTGCCAGAAACTACGAATAGGATTCTGCCTGGCTTTAGCACCTGGTTTGAGAGCTGGGCGACTGTGCACAGAGCTAATATGCTCAGTGTTTAGTCTCAGCCCCTGCCTCTGGTGATGTGGCCGGGTAACCCCGGCGTGCTGTGCCAATGCAGCCAGTTTAGCCTCTCACTACAGCTGTGAGGAGACGGCAGCAGACTAGTTCCAGTGCTCCCACGGCGCTCCCACGGCGCTCCCCACTGCGCTCCGTGCGCGCCAGCTCCCGCTGCCAAGCTGTCGTGGGGGTCTCCCCGCACCGCTCACGGGAGGGCTCCCGCCTCACAGACCCCACAGGAGGGGTCCCCCCGACACTTATGCCCTCGGCAGCCACAGGCGGGTCCCTCCCCGCACAGCTGCCCCCGTGCCCAGAGGAGGGGTGTCCCCCTCACAGCCCCCCCCGTACCCACGGAGGGCTCTCCCTGCTCACAGCGCCCCCGGCCTCCCCTCACCCGACTCCTCGTCCTTCTTGTCGAACTTCTTCAGCATGGCGCTGCCTCGCTGTGGCCCTCCCGCACCGTGGCAGTGGCGGCCCCGGTCCCGGCCTCAATCCCGCTATCCCGGCTCCAATCCCGATATCCCGGCTCCAATCCCGATATCCCGGCTCCAATCCCGATATCCCGGCTCCAATCCCGATATCCCGGTCCCGGTGCGGGCGCCGCCCCTTCCTGCCAGCCTGTCACTGTCGCCGCGCCGGCCGCACTGCGCACGCGCCAACCCGCCCCTCGACGTGGCTCGCCGCGGCGGGCGGGAGGGGCGGGGCGCGGGGGGCTTGATTGACAGGGAAGGGGGCGGGACCGAGCGGCAGGGGCGCGGTGTGATTGGCGGAGAGGCGGGGCTGGGCC
This sequence comes from Myiotriccus ornatus, assembly GCA_036023395.1. NCBI lineage: Eukaryota > Metazoa > Chordata > Aves > Passeriformes > Tyrannidae > Myiotriccus > Myiotriccus ornatus. The sequence goes on from JAYRBT010000023.1 coordinate 12,105,091, forward strand.
GGGGGGAATGGGGGCAACTCTGGGTGTGGAGCTGTACTGGGAATACTGGGGGCACTGGGAGTGCAGGGGGGACACCCCGGGGACTGGGCCTGGTGCAGAGGGCACTGGTACCAGAGGAAACGCTGGGACTGGGGAGGGGGCCACCGGGATCCTTGGGGAGACACTGGGCAGGGGAAGGGACACTGGGGACAGAGGGGGTTGGAGGGTGGGGGTACACTGGGACTGGGGACGGGAGATGGGGCGCTGGGGCAGGACAGGGGAAGGAGATCCTGGCAAGGGCTCAGCACCCCGGGCGGCAAGTGGGGGTGGTAGAGGGGAACCCCCCTTCTCGCGATGGGCAGTTGTCACCCGGGCTGCCTGCCCTGGAGCATCCTGCTGGGATCCACCACCTCTGGAAGCACCTCCTGAACCCCCTGTCCCCACTGCTACCGGCATCCTGTACCCTGCACCCAGAAACCCCAGGCCTAGCCCTGGGGCACCCACCTGCTGCCGTGGGGTGTCCCCAGGGGCCAGCGCTGCCCAGGCATCCCCTGAGCCCCGGGGCAGGTAGGGGCGACAAAGGACCTGTTGGCCACCTCACCCCAACCCACCATCTGCTGGCACATCCCTCCACCAGCTACCGAAATACGTCCCTCCCATGGAACGTGGGGTCAGCTGAGTTGCTTGGGCCCACTTTCCAAAGCCAGCGTCCGCTCCAAGGCCAAAGGGCTCACTCACCCTGCACCAGGTACTCCCCGAAGAGCATGGCCGTGTCCCCCACCAGCTCCAGCGGCCCCCCTACAGGTGTTCCCCGGCCTCTGCCTTGCCTGCACCACCCTGTACTTTGCACGGGGCGGCCGCACTCTGCTCTGTGCTGCTCTTATCTCCCAGCTGTGCCGAAGACGGCATCTCTGGTGGCACAACACAACGTCCCTGTTGGCCCAGAGCTGCTGTAAGCTAACTGGGCCAGGGGCTGGCGCCGCTGCTGGTGCTGCTGACACCCCTCAATGAGCTCCTGTGCTGGACCCGGCCCAAAACATGCCCTTGCTGCAGCTCTGGGGAAAGGGAACACAAAATGGAGGTGTAAAGGGGTGCAGAATCAGTATAAACCAAAACAAGTTGCATTTGATACCATGTTTTATTGTGCACACTCACCAACTCAGGCTCCAAGGCTCAGCCAAGCTCTGTGGAAGGTTTTGTGTGCTGCAGTCACCCAGGGAGAAGCAGCACACAGGAAAAGCTGCCTGGCTGGATGCAGCCCCTTTGGAGACATCCCAGCGGTGGATGAGCAGGGAGCAAAGCCAGGAACAGAAATCCCCGTGGTTCCTGAGGCTGGAACTTGGCTGTGCTCCAGCGCTGGCCTGGGCAAAGGCAAACCCAGCTGTGTCTTCTCGTGGTGCTGAGGTGATGGTTATTAAACCAAATCCTACCGTGGCTGCTGCTTGTGCCACGAGCACCGGGACCAGGGGGATGAGATGCTGTGTCCACAGCCCCCTGCAGGCACACCAGTGCCACTCCACGCTTTCTTCCCTCTGTGCCCTGGCAGTCCTGCTGCGCTCTCCGGCCCTGCCTGGGCAGACATGTTCCAGCCAGGGGAGTTCATCTCCTGCGCCCGAGCCGGGCCATCAGCTCGGCATTGGCGGCTGCCTTGTCCTGCTGCTCCTTCTCTCTGGCCAGGTCGAGCAGGACTTCCAGTAAGTGTGTGTGGACATCAAATGACAGGGACACCTTCCTCCCCTTTTTCCCGGGAGCAGATCTCTTGGTGGCCGGGCTCATGGCCCAGGGCAGTGCTTTCCTTGCTGACCCCTCTGGCAACGGTGGGCTGGCTTTGTCTGGATGAGACCCTTCCCCAGAGCCAAGGTCACCCCTCCTTATTTTGGGGAGACCTGGCAGCATCTTGTTCGTGCTGGTGGTTTCCTGGCTGGTCAGCTTACCTCCATCCCCAGCTCGGGGGACTGGTGAGAGCCGCTCATGGCTCAGTTCCTTCCGGGCTCTCGCTGGTGGCCCGAGGACCACCAGGAAGGTGAGCAGCATCCTGCCTCGCAGTGCCGCCGGGAATGCCTGTGGGGAGCACATGGTTGAGCACTGCCCCCCATCACACTGCCATGGCCCCACAGCCCCCCAGGCAGGACACATCCCCACCAGGGTGCCACATGTAGAGCCCTGCTACTCCCCATGACAATGGAGGAGAGGTTCACCTCCCCTTCGGGAACACCTAATTTTTCCACCTTGATTTTAACCTTTTCAAACAGGGTGGGAAGTTTTGGGGAGGATGAAGGGGATTTGGGAATCAAATCAGCAGGGTGCCCCTGTCCTTTCGCACAGCCCCTGTCCAGCCACTGGCTGTCAGCTCCATTTCACACTCTCCAGCCCTTTGTCACCCAGAGTAGCGGACATTCCCTCTCAGGAGGCTGCCTGTGGACTGTGGCTGCTCCCCAACCCATTACTGCCCTTTGGCCAGGGAAGTGTGACGTGCCTGGGCTTTTGGGGCTGGGCAGGGTGTGAGGCTTCCTACACCTTCCCCACAGGGTTCCTAAGCTCTCTGGGGCAAAAGTCAAGCCCCCTAGGAGGGACATGAGCCACCTGACCCAAAATACACAGCAGATTGGTGGCAGGGGGGTGACAAGGGCATGAGTTGTGCTGAGCCTTCACCCCATCCCTCACTCTGGTCCCAAGGAGGTCCCTGGGGGTTTCAGGGTGTTGTGCTGCAGGGTGGGGGTCAGAGCAAGTGCAGGAGCACTGCTGCACAAATCCTGCTGTATTGCTGCCTTTCCCCCAAATCAGTCACCCAGTCAGGTTTGTCCATCTGGAAGGTGAAAAGTGAAAGGCATCCAACCTCCTGCAACCTGTCTCCTGGGTGAAACCCTTTGGAAAGTCCCAGAGCAGGCAGCCAGAGGTGGTTTAACTCACCTGGAAATGAGCAATGAAAAACATCCAAACCCCTGCAACCCGTTTCCCAGCTAAAACCCCCTGAAAAGCACCACTGAGGGCGCAGCCTCACCATTTCCAGCAAGTCCTCGTCTCCCTGATGTTCAGGCAATGCTCTCACAGTGCTGGGACCACAAGCTGGGGATTTACCCTGCTCCCTGCCAAGCCCGTGCTCTTATCCTGTCCCAGCTCCACCTCTGACCCGCAGAGGGGGTGACGGTGACATGGGGAGGGGGGTGGGGAGAGGAATGTTATTAATACATTTTGCCTAATAGCAGATGAAATCATCCTGGGATGTGGGTGGGCGTGTTCCCCCTTGCATTTAGAGGGCATTTCGGGAACCTGGGGCATCTCAGTCATAATTGTTTCTTGTCTGACTTTTGAGATGTTTTTTTCTCCATCTAATTATACCTTCCTGCTCCTATCAGCCTTAAGGCAGGGAGAAAACATGCAGATTGGTGCTGGCCAGTGGCCATGGCACTGGCTGTGAGTGCCAGCCCTCTGGGCATTGTGCCTCAGGAGGCTCCTAGATATCTCCTGGTACTGGTCTGATGCTGTGTCCTGATGGACTTCCTGGCCCTGGCCAGGTGGGTGGGAGACATATCTGGAGAAATGTCACCTCCCTGCTGTTCCAACTGTTTTACAGCCCACCTTCACCCAGTCTAACTGCCATGCCACTGGTTTGCAGCCCACCTGTACTAGTCCAGTCTGGCCCAACCCCTCTTCCAGCGCCGTGATAGGTAACAGCCTGTAGGCATTTCTGTGGGGTGAGTCCCACATGGAAGGGCTTTGCCCCAAAGTTCCTCGCTTAGGGACTGTGGGAGCATCCCAGGGCTCTCAGGCCAAGCAGCAACCTGCATGAGATGAGCTGGTGAGTGCTCAGCCCAGAGGGCTGGCCAGGGCAAGGAGCCAGGGTGCTCTGGGGTCACACCACTGGGGGTCTGCCCCCCCCATGGCCGCAGGGTGACCGATCCTATGCCACCGTCCCCAACAGTGGCAGAGAGTGGAAATAATGCTGGCTCTGTTCCTCCTCCTGGGAACAGCCAGGAACTCACACCCAGCAGCCAGAATTAGCACTGATTCACGCAGCACATCATGCAGCACCACAGACCCACGTGCCGACACGTCAGGGCCTGGACAGGAGGTCATGGCCTGGCTTGCGTCAGCTGGGCATGTGCTGGGCACAGGGATGGGGCACTGGGATCCCTCAGGGGGGTGAGGAACCCCAGCCAGCGCTGCCAGCAGTGGGCAGCAGGAAAGGGCAACCCAGCTGGGGTGGGCAGGGGACATGCCTGACTCAAGAGCTGACCCCAAACTCCACGGGCATCTCCAGTGGCGTGCCAAGAAGCGTGACATCCCCCTGTGAGCACAGCTTTAATATCACATCCCCCCCCATTGGTACACATATACATTCGCTGTATACAGATATACACAGAGAGCAGCGGTATGTGGGGGAGCCACAAAGCCCCCCGGCAGCCCCTCAGGCCCTGGGGCAGTGAGGGGCACATTCCTGTCAGCCCTGGGGTTGGGGGGAGGCAGGGGCTGCGGCCCCGGGAGCTGACATCGCTTTCACAAAGCCTTTGAGAATAAGCATGGGCGAGCAGGAACCTCTTCTAACATAGCACCATCCTCAGGGTTTCCCTGACAGGCCAAGGGTGCAGGCGAGTACCCCCAGATTACAGACAGATGTGCTGCTGGCAGGCGTGTGAGCTGGGGGCAGCACATGGAGAAAGCCTCCGGTCTACCCGCAGGTCATTGCCAAACCATCGCAACCACAAAAGGGGAACTGGGCCCCAGCTGAGGTTAAGGTGAAATTTATTCAGATAGAGCTGGTTGCAGGGTGGGGAGGGCGGGATGATGTGCAGGGAGGTACTGCCTGGCCAAGGGATGCAGGCAGCTCTCCCAGCAGAGAGGGGAGGGGAGGGGAGCCCAACCCTGCCAAGTCCTTCTGGGCTGCCAGAGAGGGGGGACAGGGATAAGAACTATCCTGTTGGCAGCAAATAATTTAAAAATCAAACTGGAACAGCCCAGGAAACCTCCATGCGGTAAAGGGGGTTCAGAGCCTTGGTGGGAGGTGGTTTCCCATTTGATATAAATTTCACCTTAACGACAATAAAAGTGGTGTGAAATGAAAAACCCATGAGCAGCATAAAGACACGTTAGAAATAGCACCAGGTTCCTGCCAGGGACTGGTGGGTACGTGGCCCCCGCCACCGTGGGCAGCCCAGCCCCAGCTGGGGTGGCAGCCGGGCCTCACGTCCAGGCAGCCCTGCCTGCTGGGACACTGCCCACGCTACACCTTTGGCTGCCCTCCCGTCTTGCCTCCGGCAACATCACGGGCACCTGCGGAGAGAGGTGAGGAGGTGTCAGAGCCGAGGTGGGGCACCAGCATCGTGCCCCCAGCTCTGCACTGCCGAGCCCACGGCACCAGGTGGGGATGCTGCCAGGCCTGTGCCAAGCCCTGCCTACCTGCCCCTGGGCGCTGCCTGCAGTGCAGCTCACACTCCTCCTTGCTGTCGAAGCGGTTGAGGTTGCCCCGGCAGCCGCTGTAGACAAAGGGCCGGCACTCCATGACTCTTTGGTTGTAGTACCAGCGCAGGGTGTAGTGCTGGCAGTGCCCCTCGTCCAGTGGCAGGCTGCAGGGCTCAGCTGCGGGGGCAAACAGCGATGGTGAGGGCAGGCAGGAGCTGGCAGCACACCGGCCGAGCCCACAGCCAGGCACACTTGGCAGAGGAGGGGAAACCTCAGAAAGAGAAGGCAGGGGATGGCTCCCAGCTGAGCATGGGCAGAGTTTGGCTGGAGGGGCCATCCCTGTGCTCTGCCCAAGTGCTGGAAGTGAGGGCAGGAGATGCTGCTATGGGCAAGCCCTCTCCCAGAGGCAACTCCCAGCAAAGGGCTGCAAATCCTAAATCCCCACAGCCAGAAGGCATAGGGACCCACTGCCAGGCAAAGGCCTGGGGCAGCCCTGGGGTCACCCCAGGTCATCCTCAGTGTCAGGGAAGCTCACCATCCATTGCAGGTTGCTCCGAGCTGTCCATCTCCGGGGCCTCATCGAATTCCTCCTCCTCATCATACATGCTGTCGTAGTCGAGGTCATCTGTGTCGAGATTGATCTCCCTGTCCTGCCCTGGGAGACAGCACCAGGCATGAGCAGCTCTTGCCACACACATGGAGCAGGTAAAAAAGAGGACAGGGAGATGACAGACCCTCCTCCTCTTCAGTGTGAGACAACTTGAGCACAGGGACTGTGTGAGCGCTGCCAGCAGAGAATGGCTCTGTGAAGGGGAAGAACATGGCACAGGCATCAGGGAGGAGGCGAGGGAGTCTGGGGCACTTTCCACTTCCTTCCCAGGGGAAACCCATGCCTGTCAGGTGCAGAGCAGTCCAGCACTGCCTCAACACTTCTGCAGCCTGAGAGGATACATGGACAGGGGTTGGGGACCTGGGAACACCCCCTCCTGTCTGTGCACCACAGACCAGGGCTGCCAGGGGCTTCTGGAGAAGGAAAAGGCAGAAGAAGCCTGGGGAGACAGCACCCACTTGGAGCCCAGCAGGATGGGGACAGGGGAGGGAACTGGCAGGCACACATGCCCATGGGGCCAGATCTTGTAGGTCCTCTGGGCTCTCTGTCACCTGTTTGGCCATGCTCCCTCTCCTGGCGAACGATTCTTCCTCCTCCCTGGGCGGAGTGGAAGCTGCTCCTGGCCTGAGCCCCCCAGCCTCCTTGGAGAGAAAGCACCCACCTCATCCCAGCCCACCCCTTGCTTCCATCCCTCCAATCCCACTCCTCCACCCCACCTTCCCTTCCAGCATTCCTGACCCCTGCAAGATCCCTGCCCCAGCTCTAACACCCAAGCATGGATGGGGTACAGTCCTCGTGGTCCCTTCACAAATTGGGCAGACCCTGGCAGCACCCAGACCCCACTGGTACCATCGTGAGCCAGCTGCCCTTGGGGATCCTGATGGACCATCAGTCCTGCCACACACCATCCCTTCTCCCTCTGCACACTCCCACATGGATGCTGACCCAGACTGAGGGGGTCATGGAGGGTCCAAGCCACATCCAGCTCCCCAAAACTGGCAGCACCCCTTTGGTGCCACACGCGTGGGGCAGGGGGGTAGAAAGGAAAAGCCGCAACCTGAGTGCTCACGTGAATCCACGTGCCGTGGGAAGTGGCCACCGCAGGCTGTGGGAGAGACAGGACGGGGGTCAGGGGCAGCAGAGCCAGACCCCCAGCCCTAGGGCAGCAGAGGGGGATGCTCACCACAGTGCTGGCTCATCTCCTGCCTGACGAAGGCACGGATCTCATCCTCCTGCCGGGCACATGGAGGGGCAAAGGTCCCACGTTGCAACAGGGGATGGTGCAATTAAAGAGGAGGAAAAACCCTTTCCCCAGGCCCCAGCAGAGCCTGGAGGTGGGGCAGCCCCTCCATCACTGGCAGTGGGATGGATCCAGTGCCCCTTCCCACCCCGGTGACCCAAGTGCCGTGAGCCTATGCTGGCTCCCTCCTGGTTCCTTACCGTCATGCCTGGCTCCCCCTTCTCCCCACGGAGCCCATGGGTGCCAGGACTGCCCTAGGGACAGCAGAAAGGAGGTGGGACACTAGCCCTGGCTGGGCTTCACCAGGCAGGGCCAGGCACCCACTCACCCACCTGCTCTCCTCTCTCACCGGGGATGCCAGGAACGCCGCGTGCACCTGGCACTGACTGTCCAGGGGGGCCTCTCTCCCCCTGCAAAGGACATATGCTCAGGATCTGGCTGGTGGTGCTAGAGTCTCTCTGCTCTCCTCATCACTATAGATGTGCTGCTTTCCCCATCCCTGCACCATGGGGATGCCTGTGCAGGTTGGGATGGGGATGGGTCCAGCTCAACTCAAGGACAAGCAGGGTCCCAAACCCCTCAGGCTGCTATCCACTGGGCAGAGGGACACAAGGGAGGACCCCAAAGCCAGCGAGCTGGCAGGGCAGGACAGAGCCGGGACATAACTTCAGATGCCACCAACCCCTCCCCTACTCAGGGGACTGAGTCGTCCCTTCCTAACAGCCCCCCGAGAGAGACCAGCCCCCCATGGTGAGAACTCACCTTCTGGCCCTGCATGCCCTCAGGACCTCGTGGGCCAATGCTCCCTGGAGGTCCAGGGGGGCCAGGAGAACCATCACTACCCCTGGGACCAGGGCCACCAATAATGCCAGGGGCACCCTGCAGGAGAGCAGAGGGGGAGACCAGCAGTGTCAGAGCCCCTGACCCCAGAGCAGGCGCCATGGGCATCTTCTGACCCCACAGCTGGGCATCCCTGAAGCACCAGCACTGATGCCTTCTTGTAAAGAGTGGGGAGAGTTGTCATGCATAGTTTAGTGATATAATTTACAGCAACGCCAAATGACTCTTCTGGGAGCATCAGGCTCTGATGTGCTTCTGACCAAGGCCATATCCTGATACAATCAATGGGGTGCAATGCATCCCATCTCTTTCCAGCTCACTCACCCGGTCTCCTTTCTCCCCCTGATCTCCTTTGGCTCCCTGCTGCCCGTCAAATCCCCGGTCGCCCTGCAAAGAGGAAGGGACAGGCAGCGGGGGACAGGCAGCGGGGGACAGGCAGCGGGGGACAGGCAGCGGGGGACAGGCAGCGGGGGACAGGCAGCGGGGGACGAGCAGCTGGGGACAGGCAGCTGGGGGGTTGAAGTGCCAGCACAACTTTTCCCAGCACTGCTCTGACCTACCTTGGGTCCCATGAGCCCTTCCTTCCCGGGGATGCCTGGTGGTCCCGACAGACCCAGCTCTCCCTGGGGGACAGAGCAGATGTCCAGCAGCAATGGGCCATGTGTTCCCATCCCACCCTGGTGTCAGTGCAGTACTTACCGGCTCGCCTTTCCTCCCTGACAGCCCTGAGCGCCCCGGGATCCCCGGATCCCCCTACAGTGGGCAGGAGAGAGGCAGGGAAGTCAGTCCTGCATCCGTCAGCACTCACCTCACAGCCACAGACTGAGGAGGGGACCTCATGACCCTATTGCAGGGTCAAGGTCCAGCCTCAGCCATCTCCCTGCTCCCGCTGGCTGGCAGAGGGTATCCAAAGGGCCACAGCCTCCAGGCAACATCCAGGCTCCTGCAGCACCCTGCGGGCACCCACTCACCTTCTCACCCTTCTCCCCATTGAGGCCACAGGCACCTTTCATGCCCCGGTCACCCTGTGAGGATGAGGAGGGGAGTCAGAGCCATGCCAAGCTGGCACTGGTCCTGGCCAGGAGAGCCCCAGAAGCCAGAGAGGACAACCCACCTTGAGGCCTCGCATGCCTATGGGTCCCATGTCCCCCTTCTCTCCCCGAGCTCCGGGGATCCCATCACGGCCAGGCTGACCCTGTGGGAGAGCACACAGCATGACAAGGGTCCACTCCTGCCCCTCAGCAGGGTGACAGCACCACCAAGACGCAGCTCCTCACCGGCTCACCAGGCTCTCCCAGCGCTCCAACCTCTCCCTAGGGAAGGCAAAGGCATCGGTCAGGGCAGGCAAAGGGGATGGTGCCACCAACATCCCCCAGCAGTGGGGGGAGCCCAGCTCCTTACCTTCTGCCCACCAGGGCCACGTGCCCCAGGGAAGCCTGTGGAGCCCTTCTCGCCTTGCTCACCCCTCATCCCCTGCAAGCAAAACCCCGGATCAACACAGGGCAGGAGGGAAAGCTCCAGCCAGCTGTGGTCACGCCTGAGGCTGGATCCAGCAGCTCTCCTTGCACCATGTCAGGGTGCCCACAAGCATCAGCCCATGGGGCACAGGGATGCCGTCATGCCCTGCTCCCTCTTTCATCGCCTTCTCAACAGCCCTCCATGGTCCCCAGCCCAGCTGCCCCCAGTCCTGCACAAGTCCCCCCAGCCCTGTACCTTCTCTCCGGGCATGCCTTGCTCCCCCTTGTCCCCCTTGTCCCCTTCTGTGCCCTTCAGGCCTCGGTCTCCCTGCGAAGGGGGAAACACAGGAAGGGGTCAGGGGATGGGGAGAAGCTCAGACACACATCAGGGTGGGGGGGACAGACCCCCGTGGGCAGGGACAAGGGAGTCCATGGCCAGGCTGAAGGAGAGGAGAAAACATGCTCTGCAAGGGAGGGTCCCTCAGCAGGAAGAAGCTCCCTCAGCACTTCCCAGAGGGACAGGGAGGATGGGGAGAGGGAGGTTAGGGACAGCTCTTACCGGCTCCCCTTTGCTGCCCCGTGCTCCAGGCGGCCCCTCCACCACCACAGTATCGCCCTGTACACCCAAAGGAGAGAGAGAGGTGGGGATGAGCAGGGGGGGCCAGGGCTGCTGTCTGCTCCTCCCACCACCCTCCCTGACCCGAGGACTTACCTTGTCTCCTTTAGGTCCTGGGGCCCCAAGGTCCCCCTGCGAGGAAGGTGAGATGCTGCAAGGATGCACAGCGGGGAACAAGCAGAACCTCCCTGGAGACCCCAATCCCTGGAGGTGCATCATTTGCCCCCTCAGCTCCCCAGCTCTCAGATTCCCTTACCTTATCCCCACGCTCCCCCCGGTTCCCAGGCAAGCCCTGTGGGAGAGAAGAGAGGGGTGGTCAGGGAGGGGCCTGGATTGGGGTGTAGCTGGGGAAGGGGGGTACTTACCACTGGCCCACGATCCCCTTCTGGCCCTGGGCGACCGTCTTCACCCTGCAAGAAGGAAAGGATGCGAGAAGGGGGTTTGGAATGGGGGCACCCCAGCATCATCTCACCCTAGGAACAGGTGCAGCTCTGGCTGAGTCCCCTCAGGGCTGACAACGTGAGATTTCCTGTCCCTGGCTGTGGGGACATGGGGGGCTCGGGCAGTACCTACCCGTGGCCCCGGGTCTCCACGCTCGCCTCTGGCTCCTGGCAGCCCAGCTCCTGGAGCGCCCTGCCAGGGGAAGGCAAGAGTTCATCTCTGTCCTCCCAGCCCTGCCATGTACCCCCCATGCCAGGGGACACCCCACAGTCCCCAGCACCTCCCCAGGTGCCTGGCACTTGTTCAGGCTCCCATGTGTCACCATCCAGCGTGGGCTCAGCACTCTACTGGGGGAAGTGGCTGCAGGGACACCCCACAAGAGAAGCAGCCTCACACCCCTCATGCTATTGGGTTGTCCCCATCCTACCTTGTCACCCTTCAGGCCAGGGGCTCCTTGTATGCCCTAAAAGAAAGGAGAAGGGTGAGCAAGCCACAGGAGGAAGACAATGCCAGGCACACTGTGAAGCATTCCTGAGACTCCCACAGCGGTTCTCACCCAGTACCACAGACCCCGGCAACCCCCAGGCTTAAGGGCCGAGGAAGTGCAGGGTGAGTCTCTGTCACCTTGTCTGAGCCAGCAGGGGAGCCAGGGCAGAGCCTACAGACCCAGGACTCCTGTGGCATCATACTCACAGCGGGCCCTGGGGGCCCCACAGGTCCTGGTGGTCCAGCAGTGCCATCTCTGCCTGGAAAGCCGATCAAACCCTGGCAGGGAAAAAAGGGTGAGTGGGCAGGGACTGCGGCTGGGAGGCAGTGGGGCTTGCAGAAACCTTGCTGAAACAGCCCAAGGGTCCAAGGTTACAAGTTCTGGTTGTAGTCTTTACCCTCTCTCCTGGGGGACCTGGAGGGCCAGGCTGCCCACTGTCCCCTCTCAGGCCTGGCTGTCCTGGCGTCCCAGCAATGCCTGCTAAGCCTGGGGGTCCTGGTAATCCTGGTAAGCCAGTGTCCCCCTGAAGCAGGGAAGAAAGAGATGGGGCCCACGAAAACAGCCCCTTAAGACTGTGTTTTTCTCTTGGCCAGCCAAGCTGGGACAGCACCTGGGCATTGGGAATGTGATGAGAGCCAGGCTGACATGGGGACAAGAATTACCTTCAAACCTGGAGGCCCATCCTGTCCTGGTGGTCCCCGCGCACCGACACCCGGTGATCCCTGTGTGGTGGCAGAGAGCATGTGGCACATCCCCTGGCTGGTGGGCACGGGGGTGCCAGGAGCACTGTGCCACCCAGAGCATCCCCCCAGGGCTGGGGAGCCCCTCTGGGAGCAGGGAACATGTACCTTCTCCCCTTTGGCTCCAGAAGACCCCTTGGCTCCCTGTGAAGAGACCAAGCCCCCAAGAAGGGCTGGGCAATAGGTGACAAGGGCACAGATCCCACACCCCGACAGCAGCCACTGCCCCAAGCATCCGCCCCAGCATCCACATGCCTCCTACTCACATCTTCCCCAGGATCTCCTGGCTCCCCGAATCCTCCTGGTTCCCCCTAGCAGGATAAAACAATGAAAAAGCAGGTGTATGGGACAGTGGATTGGGGAAACAACTGCAGCTGAATCCCCACACTACGGTCAAGCAACCAGGAAGCCGGTGCCCCCAAAGCCCCCTCCCAACTATCCTCCAGGGTAGCACCCACCTTCTCGCCCTTAGGGCCTGGCAAGCCTCTGTCACCCTTGGAGCCCTGTGGGGGGAGAGCAGTGTTAGGGGAGGGGGTGGCCACAGGGTTGGCTTGTCCCACAGAAGGCAGGGGTGGTGGGAGGTGGGGATGAAATTAATGGGGGAGACAAAATTAACGGGGGGAGAAAGGTTAATGAAGGGAGATTAGGTTAGTGTGGGCGATGAGGTTTTTGGGGCCAACTCACAGGCTCTCCCAGCACACCTTCCAGCAGTGCCGGCTCTCCCTGCAGGGACACACAAATGATCAGACGTGCCCACAGCGGATGCCAGCAACCTGCAGACTCCTGCCCACCCCAGCCCTGGGGCTTTGGCAGCTCCCAGGGGTGGGGGTTCCCCCACCTCCCACCCTGGCTCCTTACCTTCTCGCCTTTGGGGCCGGGGGGGCCAGCGATGGCCTGGGGCAGAGAGGGAGAGGGGGCAGGTGAGCAGGACTGCATGGGGATGCTCCCCCTCATCCCGGCCAGGAACACCGGGCAAGGCAGCCCTGCACTCACCTGCCCTGGGGATCCAGCATCCCCTGGCTCTCCCTTGGGACCAGCAGGGCCTGAAGGTCCTGGCATGCCCTGGCACAAGCAGCACAGCCCTCAGCCTCAGCTGCAGACACCCCAGGCTGAGCCATGTGGGGCTCCCACTGGGACAGGGTGAGCAGCAACGTACCATCTTCCCAGGCATCCCCGCCTCGCCGTCCTTCCCTGGCACACCATCCCTGCCTGGCACACCTGGCTTCCCACTCTCCCCCTGCAGACAGTAAGAGTGGGGCTGGGCCGTGGGGGTCCCACAGTCCCCCAGGCCAGCTCTGAGCACCCACAGTGATTGCAGCCAGGCAGGAGGGACACAACACACTCACCACTTGTCCCGGTTGCCCGGGGACACCTGGTGGGCCCTGCAATGGAGATGAGCAGAAATCAAGCAGCATCCCAGGCACCAGGAATGGCCAAGGAGCAGGTTCAGAGGGTTGCAAATACCTACCCCTGGGCCGGGGGGGCCGGGGGGCCCTGGCAGCCCCATGCTGCCCTGCGGACCAGGCAAGCCCTGAAATGGAAACAGCCACATCAGAGAGGGGACGGCACAGCCAGGACCTCAGCTGCCCCCGGGGGAAGGTGTGTTGTGGGGGGATGGCTGATTTTGGAGAGGCCAGATGGCTTTGGAGGGGCCGGGTGGGTGCTGGTAGGGATGGTGTGAGTACTCACACGGATGCCAGAGCCAGGCTCCCCTGGATCACCCTGAAAAGAATGCACTTGCATCAACCCAAACCAGTTCCAACCCACCAGCTCCCACAGTCACAGCCATGTCTCCACACCTAGAACCAGGCTGAAAGGTCCCTCCCTCCAGGCCCAAAACTTCCCAAAATGTGGTCCTCCCTCCAGCTCTCAAATTTGGCAAGGCACCACTTCCCTATGCCAGGTTGGAGATGGCAATGCCAATGCAGATGCCAATGCCAGTGCCATACCTTGGTCCCAGCTGGGCCCTGGGTCCCTGGTGGGCCAGCGCTGCCCTGCAAAGAACAAAGTGACATTATTGGGGTGCTGCTTGTTGCTGGCCCAGGACAGGGAGAGGGCAGCAGGGCTGCTTGGTCCCAGCACTGCCATCCCCCCACCGCTCCCTGGGGGAACACCCAGCCTGGTTGACCACCCCCTTGCATGACAGTCCCCTGCATGTGGTGCAGGGTGGCACCTTACCGGAGGTCCTGGGGGTCCTGGGTCTCCCTGGTTGCCCTGAAGGGAGAAAGAGATGAGGTCACTTCAGGGAGGGGTTTCCCCCAGTGGGATCATGGGTGAGGAGACCCAGACAATGCCAGTGGCTCTGGAAAGCACCCACACCAAGTAAGACAAGCCTAGATAGCTCCTGCTAAGATGCAGGGGGCCAAGTACCCACCCTGGCAGCAGCATGAACCCACAGCTTCACCAAGAGCTCGTGGCCAGGAGCCCCCAGGTGTGTGCTGGGGTGGGGGAGGCACAGGGACATGGGGGACACACAGACACCTACCGGGCGTCCCAGCACTCCAGGGAAGCCTGGCAAGCCCTGCAAAGAACCACATTAGAGTAATCAGGCAGGTAGGAACACCCCACCCCCACACAGCCCTGCCTCTCCCCCAGGGATGCTCCCCATTCCTGGCGTGTGGTACTCAGCCAGGGTACTCACAGGGGGGTATGTGTGTGGGGAGGGGCCCCTAAAGGTCTGCAGGGCCTGCATGGGGTGGGGGTTAAGGAGATGAAAGAGGCATGAATGCTCCCACTGGTGTTGGTGGAGGCTGGTACGGGACCACAGGACCTTTCCCCGCTCCCAGCCTGCATCCCTCCACCATGTTGCCACTCACCGGCTTCCCCTCAGGGCCAGCCAGTCCTCTCTCACCAGGAAGACCCTGGATCAAGAGATGGAGACAGAGTCAGTGCCAGGCGTGGGTTTGGGGTCAGTGCCAGGCAGGGGAACAGTGCAGTACTCACCGGGGCACCATCCCTGCCCTTCTCGCCGGGCTCCCCTCGGTCACCCCGCAAGCCACCTTCCCCCTGCAGTGGGGACAGGCACAGAGTCACAGGACAGGCAGGGACCTTCCTGTGATGCTCCAGGGCCTGCTGACACCCAAAGAGGGGTGCCCCCAGCAGTGCCCCCATGCAGGGCTTTGCTCCATGGGGCTACTGCTTTGGCAATGGGAAAGTTATGACCTCAGACCTTATCTCCTTTGGGTCCCCGGTCGCCCTCGACTCCGGGCTCACCCTGTGTTGGGAAGAAGACAGATGCAATCAGCCCCTGCTGTTCCTCTACCCTCCTCAGCCCCAGCTGATCATGTTGCCCTGGCTCTGTTGCCTTGGCTGCCCCTCTCCTCCCTGCCCAGCCACACACCTTCGCTCCCTTGGGTCCAACAGGGCCGCGCTCGCCAGGGAAGCCCATGAGGCTGCCCTCTGCCAGATCCGCCTGTGGACAGGGAATAGTCAGGGTCAGCACCCGGGGACCCCAGGAAGGTCCCCACAGGGGCACAGCCCTCCCCAAGTCCCTGTCCCAAGGGACTGGACGTGACCATCCATCCCCAGAGGTGCAGGCTGGCACCTGGGGGATGGTCACCAGCAGCAGCTATCACCTACCTTGGGTCCTGGGGGTCCTTGGGGTCCGGGCAAGCCATCCCTGCCCTGGGAAGGTAGAGAAATAGGTTGAGCACCGAAGGGGACAGCAGGGCAGGGGGGAGCAGAGCCATCCTGGTATGGCCATTCCTGGCCTCCACAGGGCATCTGCCAGCCCATCTGAGCACCCTGTGTCCCCTCAAGTGGGGCACAACACAAGGGGAGATGGAGTGGACCATCTGCCTCTCCCAGCTCACCTGCTCACCT
This sequence comes from Myiotriccus ornatus, assembly GCA_036023395.1. Lineage (NCBI taxonomy): Eukaryota > Metazoa > Chordata > Aves > Passeriformes > Tyrannidae > Myiotriccus > Myiotriccus ornatus. The sequence continues at coordinate 12,120,723 of JAYRBT010000023.1, forward strand.
CGGTCACCCTTCTCACCCCGGTCGCCCTGTGAACGCAACATGATGGCTGTCACAGCGCTGTCCCCAAGCCCCCAGACCAGGTCCCCCAGCCTTCCCCTCACACTTCCACACAAACTCACCTTCTCACCGGGCCGCCCGGGTTCCCCCAGCTCCCCAGCCCGGCCTGGCACCCCGGGAATGCCTGGCTTGCCAGGCTCCCCAGCCTGCCCAGGCGGGCCCTCGGGACCCCGCTCACCCACGGCCCGGCCCATGGGGCCCTGGGGGCCAGGGGTGCCTGGGTCCCCCTTGTCACCTTTGGGTCCTCGTTCGCCAGGGAAGCCTAAAGAGCCCTGCAAAACATAAGCCGTGCTGCAGAGACAGCCCTGCAGATGTCAGCCCCCCCAAGCCCCACAAAGCTGAGTTGGCTGCACATCCCTCCCAGACAGAACAGGTAGCAGGAGTGGGGCAGCATGTTGGGGCTTGGCATCGAGCCTGGCTCTGCTCACCTCTCGGCCTGGGGGCCCCCTCTCCCCTGGATCCCCCCGACTGCCCTTCTGGCCCCGCAGCCTCTCGGACACTGGCAGAAATGAGTCTGAGCTCCCATCATAGGCACCTGTGAGCTCCTTCAGGGATGAAATCTGGGAGGAAGGAAAGACCCACCAGTCAGGATATCAGTGCAACCCAGCAGTGGCAGCACCCCACAGCCCTGCTAAGCTGCCCTGGACTGCTCCAATCTCCCACCACCTCCCATGTCCCACTCCTGCTGCCACATGGCAGGAACAAACCCCAGCCCAACAGTCGGGAAATACATACCTTGATGCCAAGTGCTTCCAGGCTACGTTCAACATTCTGCCGTAAAGACATTAAAACCCAAATGAGCGTTAGCCTGCTCCCACTGTCGGGGCTGTGGACAGTTCTCTGTCCCCCAGAGCTGATGTCCCAGTCCAGCAGGAAGGATGGGGACTCACCACTGCAGTCCCAGGGTCTCCACGTACTCCAGGGCTGCCAGGTCGCCCCTAGGTTTGCAGAGAAAGAGGGAATGAAAAGATGTGCAGAGGTGCAGTAGGTGAGGTGAGCAGTGCTGGTGCTGCTCTCAGAAGGTTTCAGAGTTAACACTTTTGGTGTTGCCTGGACAGGGGCTGTGGTTGCCACCACCCTGGGGTGCTGGCAGCTTGTCAGGCTCAGTGCTGGATACTCACGGGCTCTCCTTGCAGTCCGGGCTCCCCTGGGTCCCCCTGAAACACAGCAAAGGGGTCAAGGTGGGGAGAGTCAGGCTGCCTGGCACCAACTGCTGCACCAGGGTCCAGCCCTGTCATCTTGGGAGCCTGCCAAGGACTTGTTCCCTCTGGCACAGGGTCCCCCAGACCTTTGCCTTGAGGGGCTCTGGAGCAGGAGCACACTTACCTTTGGTCCAGCCACCCCACGAAGGCCTGGGGAGCCCTGGAAGACACAGAGGGGACACAATGGCACCCAGAACCCATGGACACAGGGCAGCGCCCTGAGGGAGCCATGGACAGGGGTCCTGCCTGGCTCACAGTAGCCTGGACGAGGGTCTGGTGCTGGGTGGCACCGTGGGCTCGAGAACTACTCACCTGGCCTGGGGGGCCGACCTGCCCTGGGACACCGGGGAGACCAGGGGGGCCGAGAGGGCCTGGCACACCTCTGTCCCCCTGCTCACCCTTGGCACCACTGCGGCCCTGACGAGAGAGCTGTGTCACCCCCAGGACCTGGGACCGAGGTCTGTCCCTGGCAGGGACATGTACTCAGCACCCCCTATCACCACACTCCTCTGCAGGGAGTACTCACCTCTCTGCCAGGTGGTCCCATATCACCTTTGTCTCCCTAACCAGGAGAGAAAGGAGTTAGAGGGATGCTGCCCCATTCACATGCCCCAAAATGATGTTCCTGGTCCAGGCAGGGAGGAGCCACCAGGCTTGTGGGGATCACAGGGTGACCATGCAGGGACCACACAGAGACCACCCGTGCGTCATCTCCTTACCTTTCTCCCATCCTCTCCTGGCGTTCCATCTTCTCCCTGGGGACAAAGGCTGCCAGTCAGAGCCCGACTTGACCATCTCAGCATGGGGACCACACAGGACAGGGGTTGGCTCAGAGCTCTGCCACATCCTCCCCTCGCTTTTGTGTTGTACTGCGATCACTGTCCCTCAGCCCCCCGGGAGAGCTCCAAAGCCCAGCCCTGCTCCCCCTACTCACGTTCTTGCCGTTGAGGCCGGGTTTGCCATCCTCACCACGTTTGCCCTGGGAGGAAGAAAAGGCAGTGAGAGAGGCCCCCTAGCTCTCCACCAGCCAGGGGTCCTTGGGCCCCACTGCAGCCCCAGGGTGCAGGGAGTGGGGAGCTGGGCACAGGGTAAGCCCCGGCAGATGGATCCGGCAGGGATTCAGCAGAGGGCATGGGGCTGGATGTGTCCCCAGGGCGCAGGGTGGCTGGTACTTACAGGGATGCCAGGTGGTCCCAGTGGGCCAACTGGGCCAGGTAGTCCCTGATCCCCACGCAGCCCAGGCAGCCCCTGCAGGGAAAGAAGATGGGGGGAGCATAGGGCAGCAGGACATCCATCTGCCCCAGCCAGCTCTGGGAGGAGGGAGTGTGACTGGGACAGTGGCACCCTGCTGGGGACAGAGGAGGGTCCTGCTGCACTGCCCCCAAAAGAATGGAACAGGACATCAGTCCCTTGCAAATACAATGGCCCCAGCAGGAGCACAACCAAAACCCACCCTCTCCAGAGGTACTTACATCCCGGCCAGGGTCCCCCTGCTTGCCTGGGTCCCCCTGCAGACAGGGAGAAAGTGAGGGCAGGGATATCCCTACCCTGCCAAAAGCCCCCTGAGCAGCATCCCCAGCCTGGAGCAGAGGATGCCCTGGGGAACAGCTCCTCTCACACCATTGTCTCTCCATCCCACAGCTCCCACCCACAGTGCCCAGGGGCAGCCGTGTCCCCCACCCTGGACCATGATCATCCATAGCCCCCAGGGACAGCCGTGTCCCCCACCCTGGACCATGCTCACCCGCAGCCCGGCAGGGCCCGGTGGCCCAGGTTTGCCTTCCAGCCCATTGCGGCCATCCAGACCTGGTGGGCCTCGGTCTCCCTGTAAGAGAGTAGGGAAGGAGTGTTGGAGCTGTGAGATGGGATGGCGGTGTCATGGGGCAGCCTCCAGCCCCCAGTCCCCTCACCTTCTCTCCTGGAGGGCCTCGGTCCCCAGGATCACCCTGTGGAGTGGGAAGAATAGTGAGCATCATCTCCCACGAATGGGCGATGAACAGGGCACAGGTCCCCTACCCAGACCGCCGTGGGAATGGGGACACTCACCCGTGCACCAGGGGAGCCTCGGGGGCCCTCCACACCCTGTAAGAGAGAGACACGCTCAGCATTGGGGTGTGGCGGGAGTAGGAGGGAATCATGGGTGCTCACCAGCCACCCCCTGCACACCAGGATCCCCAGCTCTCCTGCAGATCACCATTGCCTGTCGTGCTATCCCACACCCGGGACCCAGCACCTACCCTCTCTCCAGGTAGGCCAGGGGAGCCGGCATCGCCCCGGGCGCCCTTTGCACCATCCTCACCGGGGTCCCCAGGATCCCCCTGCCAGGGAAGGGCACGCTGGTCAGAGGGTACTGCCCTGTGCCGAGCCCGTGCCTGAGCACACGCTGAGCACCTCTGTCGTTTAAGGGTGGGATGACAACAAGGGTCTCAAAATGAGAGACTGAAAAAAAGAGGTGGCTGGACTCAACACAGCCCCTGAGGGGCCAGAGAGCCGTCACAGAAGAAATGCACTGGGCAGAACTGCTGAGCCAGGAGCCAGCTTGGCCACGGCTTGGGACCGTGATGCCATGCAGCACAGAGCACAGCCCGAGGCCAAAACTGCCCTGAGCCTAAGCTGGGCTGTAAATGCTGAACACCAAGAGTGTGGGGTGCTGCCACAGGACCCCAGTGGGGCTGGAAGCCAGAGGCATGGTGGCTCCTTTGGGAACCTCAGCCCTAAAGGGACCTTGCAAAATGGCACCCTTCTCTCAGCACTGCACAGGAGTGTCTGCCCACGTGTCCCCCAGATCCCATGTGCCTCTCAGCTGTGGTGCACATTAGCTCCGTGTGGCAGGGGCTGTTTTGGGCAGGGAGGGCTTGATGGACCATGATCCCAGGGCCCAGCCAGAGGCCAGCAGGGGACAGAAAACCATATCCCACCACCAGCATCCCAGGGACTCACTCATTACCTTCTCACCCTTTTCCCCCACTCCTCCAAGCCCCACGTCGACCTGTGGGGCAGAGAGGAGCTGTCAGAGCACTCAGGGCAGGGCAGCAGCCCGTGGGCAGGGAGAAGAGGGGGTAGAGCTTACGGTTCGTCCTGGGGGTCCAGCAGGCCCCTGAAAGAAGGGTGAGGGAAGTGGGTTAAGGGGAGCTGGCACAGCCCCAGGGAGGGCAGGGCTGTCTATGGGGTGGGGGCCGTACATGGCCCTGGGTCACTCACCGGCTCCCCACGGTCACCCTTGCTCCCTGGTGTTCCAGGGCTGCCCTGTGGGAAAGAGGGATGGGGGGAGAGGAGGAGAGAATGGAGAACCCGCGGGGTGGTGGTACCCCTGGGGTAAGTGTGGGTGCAGGGCAATGGGGTGCGAGGTGTGGTGGTGCCCATGGAGCAGTGGGCACACACAGGGGGTACTCACATTCCTGCCTTCAGGACCTGGATCCCCTGGGTCCCCCTTCTCCCCGGGGAGGCCCCGGTAGCCGGGGAGGCCCTGGTGGGAGGGCAGAGGGAGGGTGTGCATTAGCAGGAGCCACCCCAAAGGCCACAGGCATCTCGCCTGCTCCAGGGTGCCCCCAGCCCCACACTTACCCGAGGACCCCTGTCTCCAGGTTTGCCAGGCGGACCCGCTTCACCCTGTGGGGAAAGAGGGGGTGAGTGGGGGGCAGTGGGGAGGGGGACAGTGGTCCTGGGGGGCTCTCACTTACCGGGGTGCCTTCGTCACCCTTCTCTCCTCGCTCTCCCTGCAGCACAGGTCAGCAGGCACCGGCCAGGGTAGAAAAGCACAAGTCACCAGCATCCCCCTGCTCCCTGCCAGCCCCTCATCTCCTCGGGGCCACAGTGCCCCATGGCCCCTGGTCCCACCTCCCCTTTGCCCCATACTACCTCCTTGCCTCGCATCCCAGTCTGCCCTGGGATGCCTGCTCGGCCTGGCTCCCCCTTCTCCCCTGGCTCCCCGGGGTCACCCTAGGCAAGGGAAGAGGCAAGAGGTCAGGGCATTGTGGGGGCAGCACATGGGCTGCCAGGAGGAGAAGAGGCACAGCCTGCAGGGACAGTCCCTCCAGAGCTCGAGGAACAGATGAATGGATGGACAGATGGACAGAGGGCAGTGCCTCCTACAGTGACAGTACCTTCGGGCCACTCCTTCCTGTGAGGCCAACGTTACCCTGGTTGTTGAAGAGAAGAGCATGTGTCACTGGGAACCTCAGTGATCCCAAACCAGGGTACAGATCAGGACCCTGAGCCAGGACCCTGGGGTGCACTCCGACTCACCCGATCGCCCTGCTCGCCTTTGGGACCGGCTGGTCCCGGGATGCTCAGACCAGGGGCACCCTAGACACAAAGGATGCAGCGTGGAGCAATGGCACAGGCACCATGAGCCCAGGGAGGGCTGTGCCATGTGCCCTGTGCCTCCTACCCTCAGGCAGTACTCACACGGGCACCTTTATCTCCTGTATCACCCTTGGGGCCAGGAGGTCCTTCTGGTCCTGGGAATCCTCTGTCACCCTGCAGCAAACAAAATCAGCACCCCAAAACACCCCCTTTTTCCCCACTGCAGCTGTGGACAGCCAGACCTGGGACTAGGACAAGCATCCCCTCAGGTCAATGCCCAGCTGTGCAATCCCCCTCCCAAGGCATGACCACGCCCAGAGGATGCTGTTGCAGGACAGGAGGGCACAGCTAGGTCAGGGTTACCTTCTCTCCTCCAACACCAGCCACGATAGGAGCCTGGCAGGGAAGTAGAGGAAAACATGCTGGGTGCTGCCCGTTGCTCCCTGTCCTTGGGCTGGGACAGGCAGAGGTGAACCCGCTGGGCAGCATCACTTACTGGCTTGCCAGGTGGTCCTGGATCACCCTGTGGATAGACAGGTGTCATCGCCAGCCCCTTCCCCACCATCCCTGCCACCCCACTGGGACCCCACTTCACCCTCACCTTCTCTCCCCGGGGGCCAGCCGGTCCTGGAGCTCCCTGTGGCAAGAGAAGAGACCTCAGGGGCTGGAAGTGCCTGGTGACATGCCCCCAGGGCATGGCAGCCCCTGCTCCACAGCACCATGACCACTGCCTCGACTTACCTCTCTGCCTGATGGCCCTGGGCGCCCCGGGGCTCCTGTCTCACCCTGCAGGAGAAGAGGAAGAGGAAGGTGTCAGGGGAATCCTGCCACCCCATTCCAGGGTGGTTGCTCCAGTGCAGAGCAGGCATCACTGAGGCATGGCCAGAGTCACCCCAGCACACTAACCTTCTCACCCTCAGGGCCTGGCACACCACGGTCCCCCTACAGAGCAAAGCAGAGGAGGGTTTCAGGGAGTTTCCTCCCTCCATGCCACACTATTCCCATCCCACACACTGCCCCAGAGCCCTTCAGAGCCCAGCCCAGCCCTGAATCCCATCCAAGACCACTGGAACACCTGGTCCTGCCAATGCTGTTGAATGGCACAGTCCCTCTCTAGTGCCTTCTCACCTTCTCTCCCGTCTCTCCCAGCTCTCCTGGTGCCCCACGGTCTCCCTGGTGCAGGAGGAAAACAGAGTAAAGGGTAGCAGGACCCATGGGGGGACATCATGGGTCCTGGCACAGAACCCAGAACCTTTTTCATCCTGCCAGAGGCAAGGCGAGAGCATCCCTCCAGTCCCTGCACCACTAACCTTCCTGCCCTGCTCCCCTGGTGGTCCCCGAGGGCCCTGCAAAGGAGGGTGGAGACACTGTCACCTTTGGTGTGGCAGGACAAATGCCAGGGCTGTCCAAAGTGGGTGCCCTCAGGGCTTGGCTGACCAGCACCGCAGCTCCCGCCTGCCTTACCTTCTCTCAGGAAACTTACCCGATCTCCTGGGTCTCCGGGGCGGCCAGGAGACCCTGGGAAACCTTCTGTGCCATCACCCTGGGGATTAGGAAAAGTGACAGCCACTCCCATGACATGGGGATATTCATGAGGTGGGGATGGGAATCCCCCCTGGAGAGTGGTGTGAGGTCCAGCCCCAGGAGGGAGCATCCTCTCTTACCTTCTCTCCCTTCAGGCCAGGGGGCCCGGCAGGTCCCCGGGGCCCGGGGTCCCCAGGCAGGCCCTGAAAGAAAGAACAGCTCAGCCCCTGGGGATGCAGCTTGGCCCTGGGGTCACACAGCCACTGCAACCCTGTTCCCCTCTGCCATCCCTGCTGGCCTAGGGGCCAGACTCACCGGGGGTCCAGGCTCCCCTCGAGGTGCTGCCCCATCCACGAGTCCAGGGGGGCCCTGCAGAGACAGGGGTCAGCTCCTGTGTGGTTGCACTGGGGGCTCAGTCCTTCCCAGCACGCTGAGGGGCTGCAGTGCCCTTGGACACTCAAGGGATCTCCATCCAGGAGGGCAGAGGAGTCAGAGAAATGCAGAAACACTCACCCTTTCTCCTCGGTCACCCTTTTCTCCCTGTGAGGGCAAAATTACAAATAAGGACAAGCCTGTGCTCTTCCCATGTGCCCTCCTCAAATAGAAGGGGAACAAACTGGGCAGAGCCCATCATCGCTGGTATCAGGGCACGTGCACACCATGTGCCTCTCCCCACACTGCCCAGTGCCAGCAACAGCTCATGTAGGTACAAGTGTGTGCAGGCACAGCTGGTGGGGGCACAGCCCACAGGCAGGACCAGGAGGAATCCACAGGGGAGCAGCTCCAAGCTGCTGGCTGTTCTCCCATCCATCTGCCCACACATCCCCCCAGCCATTCCCACGCAGCAGCGGGAGGATGTACCTTCACAGACTCTCCTGACGGTCCTGGTGGCCCCATGGGTCCAACTGGACCAGGGGGGCCTGGATCACCAAGGGGCCCCCGTGGGCCGGGGATCCCAGGGGGGCCAGGGTTGCCCTGGAGGACAGAGATGCTCCATTAGTTGGGGATGTGACATGGGCTGTGGGTACCACATCCATACTCCAGACCTACCGGCACACCTGGCTCCCCTCTCCGGCCTGGCAGCCCCTGTTCTCCGTCTGTGATCACCCTGGGCTCTCCCTGAACAAGAATGGGGAGGAAAAATCAGTGTCCCTATGTGCCCTATGTGCCCCCAGTGCAGGACAGGGGCCACAGTGCCACAAGGCTGGGAGTCTGGCAGGGAGATGGGAAGACCCTGGGGTCACCCAGACACCAAGTACCAGGAGATGCCAGGGGCCACGATGTGTCCACCAGGGTCCCCACTGCTCCCCAGGGACTCCCTTGGGCAGCCCCTGCTCATCACCTACCGGTTCACCTTTCTCCCCCTTTAGGCCAGAAAGTCCCATTGGCCCTCGTGGTCCCTGGGAAGGAAAGATGAGAGTGAGAGGGGATGTTGGGTGAGAGTGGGTCTGGGGAGGGCTTGGGGCCATACTCACAGGATCCCCTCGGGGACCAGGCACTCCCTGGATGCCCTGGAAAACAACAGCTCAGGAGGTGAATGCATGTCCCTGTCAGCTGGGGGAGCAGGGATGGGATGGGATGGGAGCAGGGATGTGATGGGATGGGAGCAGGGAT
>JAYRBT010000023.1:12129524-12160665 GCA_036023395.1 Myiotriccus ornatus
TGGGATGGGAGCAGGGATGGGATGGGATGGGAGCAGGGATGGGATGGGATGGGAGCAGGGATGGGATGGGATGGGAGCAGGGATGGGATGGGATGGGAGTAGGGATGGGATGGGATGGGAGCAGGGATGGGATGGGATGGGAGCAGGGATGGGATGGGAGCTCCAGACAAAACAGGGATAGACTATCCCTTCCCAGTACCCTTGGCCTGGGTACACACATGGGAGACAGCAGTGACTTTGCCAGATACTGAGACAGTACAAGGAAAAGTTAGGCAGAGGCAGGCTTAGGGAGCAAGCAGGGTGATGGGAAGAGCCGACCATGCAGCAGCAAACCCAAGATACATCCCCACTCACCGGCTGCCCAGGTGACCCAGGATTCCCTGGGCGTCCAGGGCTTCCCGGTGTTCCATCAGCTCCAGGGAATCCCTGCAGGACAGAGGAGCATCACACCAGCACCTGATGTTCTCCAGCACTGCCAGCCCCCCACAGTTTCCCAGGCAGTGCTGTTCCTGGCACTGGTAGCCCAGGGCAGCCCCACGGCAGAGCTGGGTTTGGGGGTGCCTTTCCCCTGTGTATTGAGCTGGGGTGTGAGGGATCGGTGTGGGGCTGGACTGGGGCTCTTCAAGGGGATCCCTCCTCCAGCCTGGGTGAGGAGGAGAACAGAGGGATGAGGGGCAGAGACAGGACACAGGGGCCAGGTCACTATGCCCAGGAACCCTGCGGTGCCTGGGTGAGGGAGTCAGCAGTACTCACCCTGTCCCCCTTCTTGCCTGGACGCTCAATGCTCTCTCCCGGTGGACCTGGTGGCCCTGGGGGTCCTGAAGGGCCAGGCAGCCCGTGGCGACCCTGGAGGGACAGTGGAGAGGATGGGCTGGGTGGTAGGTGGGGGTCAAGATGTGCTCCCTGTCTGCCCCTCTGTCAAAGAGCTGGACAGGTTCTTGCCCCACACCCACCTGCTGGCAGGACAAAGGGACAAGGGAACAAGGACATGGGAACTATGTCATTGCCCTGCCAGCCACTGCTCCTGTCTCCCATCTCCCCCCCTTCAGCAGGATATTACCGGCTGGCCAGGGGGGCCTGGTGGTCCCACACGTCCTTGTTGTCCCTGCAGAAACAAAGCCAGCAGTGAGCATCCCCTTTGGGCTGGCATCAGCATGGTTTAGGGGATGCTGACCCCCCAGAGCCACCAGCTGGGTGGGGACACCAAAGTACTCACTGTCTCGCCACGGTTTCCCTTCTCACCCTGCAAGAGGACAGAGGAAAGGGCTTATGGGCTGGCACCCCTGTGTTTGAGTCCTCACTGGGCTGCTACCACTGGAAGCTTCCCCTGCCCATGGCAGACAGGGGGGATGCTCACCTTGGGGCACTGCACGGTGCAGGGCTTTGGCTTCAGCTCTGGCTCTGGCTGGCAAGACAAGACAAGCCTGTGTGAATCCAGGGGTGGGAGAAGCCCCTGGCTTATATAGGGCTGCCCCCCTCCACACCCCCTGAGGCATTCTGACCTTACCCTGGTGGAGATGATGGTGCAGAGGTCATCAGTGAGCTCTCCCTCCAGCTCTGCCAGGCTGTCTCCATGGTAGATGTACCGCGGGTCCTCGCTGGTGACCATGCGCCGGAGCTGCTCCTGGTCTGCCCCCTCCAAGCCCACCGCCAGCACCTGCACCCCTGAGCCAAGAGCACCCTCAGCACCCCACAGAACTCCCTGCACACCCTGCTGGGATCCCATCCATTCTCACCCCCAGCCTTGACATCCCTGGCTGCAGCGATGGCATCATCCCCAGAGGGGCCATCAGCCAGGACCACCAGCACTGCTGGCACCCTGGGTCGGCGCCCTGCACCAGGGCTCAGCAGGTAGGTCCTGGCAAAGGTGATGGCTGCCCCTAGAGAGGGAGAAGGAAAAGGGGACAGTCAGCAGGATCCCAGCAGCCACTGCCCCAGCTCCCAGTGCAGCCCCTCACCGATGGCGTTGCCGCTGGGCTCCTCGTAGCGTATGGTGCGGATCTGTTCCAGCACAGCGGGCAGGTCGCTGGAGCGGTTGAGGAGCAGCCAGGGCAGGCTGCGGTAGCTGTATGTGGCCAGAGCAACCTGCAAAGGTGCAGGGGAGCAGTGGGCACTGTGGCCTACCCATGCCCCCTATGCCCCCACCACTGCAGCAGCACCCTACCTGGGTGCCCTCAGGGCCCAGGCGCCCCAGGGCGGACACAGTGTTGGAGAGGAGGGTGCGGACAGTGTCGGCACCCGAGGAGCTGTCACGGGTGCCATGCACCAGAAAGACAATGTCACCGCGGGCATCCCTGCAGACTGTGGGCAGGGAACAGGTGAAGCCACCATCAGAGTGGGGACAAGCCCAGCCCACCCTTGCAGTGAGCACACCGTACCTGTGCGCTCGCTGACGGATGTCTCGGCGCCTGGGGCACTCCCCAGGAGCGGGCGGAGGGTGAAGGTGTAGCGCTGGCCCAGGCGCAGCCCGGAGACCTGCTGGGAGCTGGCAGCGCTGGGCAGCGTCCGCCCCTTCTCCCCACCGGCTGCCGCCCGGGGGACAGTCAGGGGATCAGCAAGCCCCCACGGGGATGCTGCTCCCTGTCCAGGGGCCACCCATTCATCTCACCTGCAGGAGGGCTCCAGGAAAGGATGTAGCCAGAGGCACCAGGGACTGGGGTCCAGGTGAGTGTCACTGAATCTCTCTGCACGTCTGTCACCCGCAGGCTGGTGATGTGGCCTGGGGCGGCTGCCAAGGAAGGGGAAAGGGTGTCCCAGCCCAATGGGGCAGCCTCCAACCTGCTCCCAGCTCCCTCCCCAGCCCAAGGCTGGGACAGCCCAGTTCCTGGGTGCCCCTCTGGGATCAAGCCATATGTCGGGGGCAGATGCCACCTTGGCACCAGGCAGACCCTTACCAGTGATGGCAGTGACAGTGGCTGGCTCGCTCTCCCGGCTGCCAATCAGGCTGGTGATGCTGATGTGGTAGCGCCGGCCCGGCTCCAGCCCCGCCAGGTCATAGGATCTGGAGGTGGCTGGGAGTTGCTGGCTTCTCTGGGGCCCCCCTATCAGGGGCAGAGAGGAGTTAGCAGGTGGGAGTGGGGACTGGTGGGTTTGCAGGGGTGCTGGCTGGCCACGCTCACCTTCAGCCAGGCGCCAGACCAGGCGGTACCCGGTGCTGCCAGCAGCTGGCAACCAGGCCAGGCGCAGGCGGGTCTCCGAGGCTTCCGTCACCTGGAAGCCACTGACAAGGGGCAGTGGGACTGCCTCCGCTGTGGGGCAAAGGGGCAGGTGTTAGGGGAAGTGGTGCCCAGTGCCATCCTGGAGTGCTGCCCCCTGCCCCAGCACTCACGGGTGGTGACGACAATGGAGACGGGGTTGCCCTCCCGGTTGCCAATGAGTGCCGTCACCTTCACAGTGTAGGAGACACCTCCCTCCAGGTCGGGGATGTCAAAGGAGTTGGTGTGTCCAGGAACTCGCTGGCTATTCTCAGAGCCCCCTGCCAAGAACTGCGGCGTCAGCCCACCCACCCTGTCACACTCACAGCCCAGCCCCATCCTCGTCCCACATTACCGTCCCTACGGCTCCACACCACGCGGTAGGCGGTGGCTCCTGGCACACCAACCCAGGTGACACGGGCAACGTTGCTCCTGGATGCCTGCACCTCCAGCTGGGTCACCGTCCCCACCTGCTCAGGTGCTGTGACACCAAGAGGGCCACTGTCACCAGGGTTCACAGCAAGTGGCATCAGACAGCACTGACAGGCAGGAGGACACCTCACCTATCCGTCCCGTGGCAGTGACGGGGCTGCCCTCCCGGCCATCCATGATAGCCGAGACACCGACGGTGTAGGCAACGCCAGCACGCAGCCCCTCGATGGTGAAGATGGTGGGATCGGCAGGGAGGAAGCGGGATTGCTTCACACCTAACACAGATGGCTGGGATAGGAAGGGCTCCGGCACTGCCACCACAGCACCTCACGGTCCACACACTCACCATCGCTGCCTCGCCACGTCAGCAGGTAGCCCCCAGCGCCTGGCAGCCCTCGCCAGGTGACCCGCAGCTGGCTGGGACCGGCCTCCATCACCCGCAGCTCCGAGATGCTGCCCACAGCTGGGTACTCTGCACCCCCCCATGGCACCACAGCGTCACCTTGGGGAGTCCAGAGGGTCCCCAGAGCCGCCCTGCCACCCCAAGGGGTTCCAGGGGGATAGAGGACAAATGCATGCCGGAGTGGGAAAATGCAGTACCAGGAATCCTGGTGCTAAACCCTGATGTGGACTTACTGAGACGGATGGGGAGTGTGGCAGCACTGCCCTCCCGGCTGCCTGCCAGCGCCGAGACACGCACCAGGTAGGTGATGCCCTCCCGGAGATCACCCAGCTCCAGCCCCGTCTGGCTGCCTGGGATGCGCCTCGTCCTCTCCGTGCCATCTGCCGGGAGGGGGGCAGTGCGGACACCCTCAGTGTCAGCTGGTCAGGGTCCCCCAGGTGCCACCCGTGCCCCTGCCCACAGACTCACCCTGGTTGTTGCGCACCACCACTTTGTACTCGGTGGCACCAGGGACACTGGTCCAGCTCAGCCGCACCCACCTGCCCGATTCCTCAACGAGCCGCAGGTCTGACACAGCACCCACGGCCCCCTCCACACCTGTGAGGGGATGTGTGAGGCACAGCTGGGGCTGCACAGCCTGGACAGCACAGCCCCCCATAGTCATCCTGGGCCACAACCAGGAAGCTGAGGGGTCTCATGGCCAAGGAGGTCCCCAGACTGAGTAATGCCACATGGGGGACGAACCAGGGGACCCACAGCAATCACTCACCTGTCTGGAAGGTAGTGACGGGGGTGGCCACCTCCCCACCGTCATAGAGCGTGTAGAGGGTGATGCGGTACTCTGTGCCTGGCTTCAGCCCAGTCAACTGGTAAGTATTGGTGCTGCTGGGGAGAGACACCGTTCTGGGGGGCTCTGGTCCTGTGGGGAGGAAAGGGTCACTGCCAGTTGCTGGCACGGAGAGCCTGTGGGTCAATGGGCACCCTGAGCCCACCTGTGGCTCTCTTCCACTCTAGACGGTAGCCACGGGCATCACGGGCACTGGTCCAGAGCACCTGGATGGATGTGGGACCCAGGATGTTGGTCTGCAGTGTCTGGTCCGTACCTGCCTCTGCAAGAGGAACCCCATGGACCAGGCTACCCTGTGCCACTCTGCTGCCAGCCACCCACCCCAGCAGGTCTCCAGTCCCTGCACACAGCAGGATAGGGAGCATGTGGGGCAATGGCGGATGGTTCTGGCCTCATCCCAGGGTAGATGGGCCAGCAGCAGGATGGCATCGCCTACCCAACACCTACCTGTCCTCTGCCGCACGGTGGCTGTGGGCCCCTCCAGCTCCCCGAAGAGTGGGGCCACCGTCACCACGTAGTCGGTGTTGGGTTGCAGCCCCACCAGTGCGTGTGATGTTCGCCCAGCATCCAGGTCCACCCTGTGCCTGTCCTGCCCTGTGGGAGCCGGTGCAGCAGTCCCTTGGGGGCTTTGGGCAGTGGATGCCACCAGCCCCTTCCTGTCCCTCCTCCTAGGGGCCACAAGCTCTGGAACAGGCACCTACCTGCGAGGGTCGCCCAGGACAGCCGGTAGCCAGTGGCACCACTGACAGGTTGCCAGGCCAGCAGCATGCTCTGTGCTGAGACATTGTGGACGGCCAAGTGCTGCACACCCACTGGATGCCCTGAGGGAAGAGAGGTGCCTGTCCATCCCCCACATGAGAATAAGGCAGGGGGCAGAAGAAATCACCTTCGTCTGCAAACTGCCTGCTCCAGAGGCAAGAAGCCCTCTTGCCCCTGCTCACGGATGCTGAACTGCACTGAGGTCAATGAGTGCAGCCCGCGCCCAGGCGGCTCCTTCAAAGCACCAAACTCCTGCAAAGTGGAGCTCAAAGCCTTCCTCTTAATGCCTTAAATACTTTCTGTGGGTTAAGACTGCCTGGGGCAGCTGAAGGAATTGGTTTGCCAAAATTTGAGGCTTGCAAAGGTTTGCCCAGAGGGCCTCACCCTCACTTCTACTTGCTTTCCACCACCCTTTTTCCTGGTGGAAACCACATTTTCCTCCTGCAGAGCACTGTATTCAAATTAAAAAAAAAAAAAACAAAACCCTGCATTTTTTTCAGTCAGAATTTTTACGTCATGTGAGGAAAGCTCTGGTCGAAACACTCCCAGAAGGCTGCAAAGGAAATTGGAAGCGCACAGGGCTGCACCCTGCCCTGGGACCAACTTTTGGGGCTCAGAGCATCACCTTGTAGTCATGCTCACCTCCATCCGAACCCCACTCCCACAGACTGCAATGGGCCTGGCAGCCCTATCCCAATAAGGCACAGTGACTGGAGGGACATCCCTGTGCTGGGAACCCATCCCTAACCCCAGCTGAGCCCAGGGCCAGGCACAGTGCTTACGTGTCCGGGCGGTGAGGGTGGCAGGGACAGCAGGCTGCTGTGCGTAGCGGGGTCGGAGCACCACCACGTATTCCGTGTCGGGGCGCAGGTTGCTGAGTGTGACTGATTGTGCACTGGCCCCCAGGCTCTTCTCCTCCCCCTGGGCTGCTCCTGGAAGGACAGTAGAGGTGTGTGGGCGGGCACAAGGACATGGAACACACCAGGCCCAGCAGGGAAGGGGTGTTTGTGCGCTGGCACCCTGCCCTGAGGATGCCAGTTGTTGCCAGGGGTGGGGAGTACCGGGAGAGGCTGGGACATGGGCCAGGGCAGGGGCACCCCTTGGATCGCCCAGGGCCAGGGTGGGGCTGCCAGGTGTGTGGCTCCAGCCCAGCCCCTGGCTGGGACCGGGGTCTGCTGCCTGCCCCCCACATGCAGCAGGCATGGGGGCAGATATGTGCCTGCGCTCCCAGCCCTGAGTTGGGGTGCACACGCGGGCCCCTGGCCACAATGCACACCCAAGCACACGCTCTGAGCCTTGTGCATGAACCCACTGGGAGCAGGAGTACACAGGCTGCCTCCACAGCCCTGCACACAC
Source organism: Myiotriccus ornatus (assembly GCA_036023395.1). Taxonomy (NCBI): domain Eukaryota; kingdom Metazoa; phylum Chordata; class Aves; order Passeriformes; family Tyrannidae; genus Myiotriccus; species Myiotriccus ornatus. Next base: position 12,136,516 of record JAYRBT010000023.1, read on the forward strand.
GCGTGCCCCACAGCCCACGCACACGTGCCGGCTGCCGCGGTGAAGGCAGGCGTGCACACACCTGCAGCACTCTGGGCATGCACCCCTGCATCAACCCCCATCCATGCACTCCCCCTGCCCACGGGGGTGTGCAAAGGCAGGGCATCCAGGCAGCACTGACCCTCGCAGGGACCGTCCCCTCACCTTGCATGGTGTAGCTGAGGCTGTAGCCCTGGGGGAGCTCAGGGCCAGGCTGCCAGGCCAGCCGCAGGAAGGTTGCTCCAGTCTCCACCACGCGAAAATCCAGCATGGAGCCAGCACGGCTTTCTGGGGGCACACAGGAGCAGGGATAGGCTCCCAGTCCCATGTGGAGGTACCCAGAGCCTGCGTTTGCCCCTGTCCCCAAGGGTATGGACACTCACGAGTCCGTGCTCGGCTGGACACTGACTCGCCGACGCTGTTGGCATACTGGGCGGTGACAGTGACCAGGTACTCCGTCCCCACCCGCAGTCCCCGCAGCACAGTGCTCGTCTCCCGTGGCCCCAGGCTCACCTGGGCAGGAACAGTGTCATCCCCTCAACATCCCCAGGTCACTTGTGGAGCCACCAGGGACCCTCAGGAACTCTGAGCAGCCAGGTAGGAGCACTCACCTCCTGCCTCTCTGCCATGATCGGCTGGCCCAGCCCTGTCAGCGGCACGTGTTGCACCCGGTAGCCAGTGACAGGGCCGCTGGCTGCCGTCCAGCGGATCCGCAGCTGATCAAAGCCCCGCTCCAGGATCTCTAGGTTGGAGGGGCCAGTATGGCTCTGCCCATCTGTGGGGAAGCACAGGGGCTGTCAGTTCCAGGGTGCACGAGGCAGAGGGAAGACCTTTATGGGGCAGCACAGATGTGTGTCCATTGGGATGGGATGAGCAGGATAGGGATGGGTGCTAAGAGTGCACCATGGTGAGTACAGCCTGACTCCCGTTAGGGAGGAGGATGGGGACCCATACCCAGCAGGCGCAGGGTGCCCCCAACACTCGTGCACACCCTGCGTGTCATCAGTGGCACCAGTGTGCTCAGCAGCTTGAAGTCACCAACGTAGGAGAAGAAGGCCTCAGTAGGCGTTGAGGCCACACGAACTAGCTCCTTGTGGTCAGCGTTCTTAACCCCTGGGAGGGATGGAGACGATGGGTGAGGGAGGGACCCTGAACCAAGCAGGAGAACCCCTCACATGGAGCTGAAGCCTCGCTCACCCACGGCAAAGATCTTGATGCCCTGACTCTTCAGCTTCGTTGCTGGCCCCTCAGCATCATCCTGGGACTTCCCATCTGTGATGAGGATGCAGATCTGTGGGGGCCAGGCAAGAGATGTGAGACCCAGCATGGGGCCCAGGGACCCAGCACTTCTCCACGTGTCACCAGAGCCCTCCATGTACCTGGGGGACTCCAGGCCGGAGCTGTGTGGGGCCAAAGAAGTTGTCAGCAACATAGCGGAAGCCAGCACCAGTCCGTGTGTTGCCGCTCTTGTAGCTCAGCTGCTGGATGGCCCTCCGGACACTTGCGCCGTCAGTGTACTGGGAGAAGGTGAACTCCACCCTGGGGAGTGAATGGGGACAGTGTCACCTCCCAGCCCTGCCCCCCTGCTGCCCCACATGCCCCCTCCCTGGGGCTCACCGTGGGTCGTCGCTGTACTGTGCCACAGCAAAGCGCACTGCCTTCTCACCCACCACCTGCACGAAGGGCGCCACCAGGTCATCCATGAAGGTGCGGATGGTGCGGAAGTTGTTCCTGCCGATGCTGGATGAGCCATCCACCAGGAAGGCGATGTCAGCCTCCAGCACGTCCTCACACACGGCTATGGGGCAGTGACAGTTCTCAGGGCATGGACCACCACAATGGCACAGTGGTGCTGGCCCTCTCTCATCATCCCACCCGCTGCATGCACCCAGTGCTCAGTACCCACCTTGGCTCCTCTTCTGCGCCATGGCAGGCAGGGGACCCAGGAGCGTGGGGAGCACAGCCAGGAACAGGAGCTGGCCGCTCATTGTGGGAGCCTGCAAGAGAGGATGCTGCCACCATGGCCCCACAGCAGCCCCACACCTCGGGGACAGCAGTTCAGGAGGTTCCCAGCACCGCCCGTGCCAGGACGCCTGGCAGCGTTGGGAGGGCAGGGTGCCAGTGCCGTCCCAGGCACCCCACGGCGCAGGGAGAGCCCCGCTTCAGGCCGGGGCAGGGAGGCAGCAGCTGGCCCGTGTACAGCCGGTGGGGTTGCCCACAGTGCGGGGGATACAGGCAGCGTCTGGCCCCACTCCCGCCCTGCCGGTCCAGCCCGGGCTCTGCCTCCCGCCTGCCCTTCCCCTGCCCACGCCGCTGCACCGGCAGCAGCGCACCCCGGCCGCTCCTGCCTCCCGGCCCCCAGCCCGCAAGGGCTCCCTCCGCCCCAGGAAGGTGCTCTAGGGCAGCGGGGAGCCAGCGTGGGCAGCCCTGCCCGCCAGCCCCACGCCCCGCCGCTTCCCACCCACGCGGCGCCGGGGGACACCTGGCCCGACACCCCCGCGATGGCCACGGCGGGTCCCAGCCCCAGCACCGCCGCGGGAGGGTGGGCGAGCGCCCGTGGGTGCCCGCGCGGGAGGCTCGGTCGCCCCGCAGCGCCCCCCGCCCGCGGCGGGACCCCCGGCACAGCCCCGCGCTCACCCACCGTCCCCGCGGGGGCCGCTGCGTCCCGCTCCGCGCCGCTCCGTTCCGTGCCGTGCCGAGCCGAGCCGGGCGCAGGCGGTGCCGGAGCGCACCGGCCCCCGGCGCTCCCGCCCCTTTATGGAGGGCGGCCCGGAGCGCGGACCAGAGCAGGGGGGAGCGGCGCGGCCCCCGCCCAGCCCGCCCCCACCAAAGGGCTTTTCCCACCCGCTCCCCTGGGAGGGAAGGAAGGGAAACGGCTCGTCGGGCTGTCCCCCTCAAGTGCCACACTTGGCTGCAGCACGCACAGGGGCTGAAGAGCTCCGACGTGGGGATGAAGCAGGAGAGGGCTGGATCCCCGGGGAGCGTTTCTGCTGGGCTTTCCGCTGAGACCTCGTTGAGGGGCCGAGTAGTCTCCAGTAAGGCTCAATGCAGTTTTCCCTCTAGCATCTGCATCCTCCAGGAAGGTGAGGAACTCTGGGACCTGCCAGCCGGGATCTGGCTGCTCACCTCCATCCATCTCAAGGGAATGTGACCCCAGGGAATGTAGGGCGTCACCCTGGGCAGAGCTGGATGGAGCTGCCATAGGGACCAGAGCCCCTGACCCCCACCGGGTTGGAGCCTGACTCTGACCACCAGCCCTGGGAAGGACAATGGTGCTCCCCACACCAGCACAGTTCACACAAGGCTTCAGGACTGCTAGGCCTTGGCTGTGACTTTTCCTGTCCCCAAAGCTTGGAGTACCCAGCATATAGGGCTCTAGCACCCTTGTACAGGAACTGCCCTGAAGCCACCTGTGGGGCATCCTCCTGGCCTGCTCTAGACACCATCTCCCAGCAGCTACCAGAACAGATCAGTGCCTGAAATCTACCCCAGAGCTGGAGAAACTGGCCACTGAAGATGTGGCTGCAGTTGTTGGGAGGAGGCAAAAGGGAAAGGATGCCCAGCAGGATGGTCAGGGACCCCACGTTACCCTGGTCTCACTTCCTGCCCACTCAGTGACTGGTGGAACTGTCCTTGAGGCTCCACAGCCCAGGGTGCACCCCTGACCCTCAGGGTGCCCCTCACCCCCAGGGTGGCTGCTCCTTGGGGGCACATCACACTGCACCCCATCCTCCCCCGTGGTGTCTGTGCTCACCTGGGGCTGGCCCCGGCTCATGGCTCTGCCATGTGCCTCATGCTACCCCCGCTCTGTTCCCTTGGTCACCTCACATACCTGTGACCTCCCAGCCACCGGCGCAGGGGCTTCCCTCCGGCTCCTGGCAGGGTAGTGGACAGGTCCGGGGGCATCTTTTTGCAGGCAGCAAGGAGAGTGACAGTGGGGGTCGCTGGGACCCAGGGCCGCCTCACAGCTGGGGGCCCGGGACAGGGCCACCGGCCACCAAGCAAAGATGCTCCAGGGTCGGCTGCAGGCAACTTTCCCAGGCACACGCTGTTCCCGAGCAGGGGAGGAGTGGCGATGCCCCAGCTCTTCTTAAAGGCGCAGCAAGCAGTGCATCCCCTCCTCTTCGTCAGCCCTCCTCTCCTTAGACCCCAGCCCTGGCCCCTGCACCTGGCCGGAGGGTTCCGAGGTTCACCGTGGTCACAGGTTTCCTCCTGCCTGCCGCAGCCCTGTGAGTCTGGCCGTGAGTCCAGCATCCTCAGGTCAGGACCATCCCCAAACCCTCCTCCCGCCAGAGCTCGTTTAATGACGACAGGGCGGCCTGTCCCAATTAGACAAGGGGCTTCGTTAAACAGGGAGCGGAGGGGCCTGCCAAGGGCGCTGTGTCTGGCCCCGGGCCCGGAGCTGGTGGAGCAGCCCCAAGGCGCGGTGTCGACGACAGGGCACGGGCGGCCGAGGGTCACCCCGGCAAACGGGGGCAGCGCTGGGGCGAGCATCGCCCTGCGGGCACCGCAGGCAGCGGCACCGGGACAGAGACACTTCGCAGCCATGCCGGGGGCTCTGCCTGCCACCTCGGCCTCTAGGACTGTGGCAGGCACCGATTTGGGGTGGTCCCAAAACACCATGTCTATGGGGGCATGGACAGCATCTTGACCATCTTGTCAGCAGCATTTCCCTTACACTGGCACTGGAGGGGGGTACGGAGGTGTACTGGGTCCCCAAAACCAGAGTGCCTCCCCCTCTGCGGTGTTTCCCAGCTTCCCAGTGCATACCAGGGCCAGGGAAGGAATCCGCTGCCCGCGGCGCGGACGGTGCTGCCTGCGCAGAGCGAGAGCGCCAGGTGCGAGTGACTCACGCGGGCGCCCCGCGCCGCTGCAGCGAGTCCCTCCGGGAACATCCCGAAAGGCTGTCAGCCCTTCCTGAAGCCTGGCAGGCTGGCAGCCAGGCCACCAGTCACGCCCACAGCCCAGTCTTGGGGTTCCCCATCTCCCAGCTGGCTCAGCCCCAAAGCACGCTGACTCCACTGACACTAATCGAAGTTTGCAGGGCTGACCCTGACCCCAGCTTCTTGCCTGTGCATGCCATCCTGGTTCCCAAATGCCACTCACCAGCCAGTCAGATCATGAGAAGACAAAAAGCATATCCCTAGGTCCCACTGACCCTGGTGGTTGCAGGGCACTGCCCAGGCAAGGAGGGGGTCACACCACCCCCAGACATAGGAGACCCCCAGTCTGAGAGTGCCTACAAAGCAAGCACCAGGGCTGATCTTCTCCCTGCCCACACTTGCCAGGCATGAGGCCTCACCGCTGCTTTAGTGGGAAACAAGAAGTAAATGTTTTCTTCAGCCCCAGGTGAGGTTTCAGCTCTCTTGGATAGGATGAGTCATACATTCATCATGGTGAGATGCTGCACGGTGAGATGGGTGCTGGGATGCAGACAGCTGTGCCTGTGGTGCTGTAGGGTCTGCACCCCATCCTCTGCCCACCCCCTTCACACCCCACAGCCACTGCCTCTGGTGCTGATCTGACACAGGATTCAGCACAACCCTTACAAGACTTCAGTTTTCTGGTACTGCAGTGGTCCTCACTCCAGCATGACACAGGCATTTCCCAGCCAGTGGGAATGCATGGGACAACTCTGGGGGTGCTGGGAGGGAAAAACCCCCTCTCCAGGCACTTTTAAATTTGGAAGCTTCCAGACCGAGGGGAGCAGTGGGGGGCTGGTGCCGAGGAGGGTGAGAAGAGGAGAAGCTGACCAGAGCCCAGAGGGGGAACCTCGCCTGCCACAGGGGCCTGCTGGGACACGCTCCAGGAATGTCTCCCACCACCAGTCACCGCCAGCTCCATGCTGTGGCACCCAGCCACCCAGTACCAGCATCCTGGGAAAGGGGTCCATGATCCCTTGCCATCATCACCAGTCAGCTTGGGGACAGCCCAGAGGGACAGCATCACACTCACAGTGCAGCCTTGGGGAACCTCTGAGCCACCCCGTGGGACACCCCAACAAACCCAGGGGGCACAAAATAGGCCAAGGTGGGAAAATCGTCACCCCTTACCTCCTGCTGACCTGTCCCAAGGGATCTGGGGTGGAAGACAGCCGTGACAGCCCCTCCAGGCTGCAATTCACAAGGCGAACAGACAGCAGACCCCCAGCTCTTATTGCTGCAGGGGACAGCTTGCAGCACTCCCCATCCTGCTGCTGCCCAAAGCCACATCCCTGCAGGAAAAGGAATCAAAGTATGACATCAAGGTGAAGCCATGACCAGCGAGCTGCCCTCTGTGCCCAGTGGCTCTGGGGATGCCCAAAGCGAGGGGGATGCTCCCAGTTGTGGGGATGATGGAAGCAAGTGGTCTCACTGCAGTCAGACTTGGGGTTAGGCTGAGGCCACTGTGCCCCCGCACCAGGGCTCCCTATGGGGTAGGTGCGTGTCCCAGCTCTCCCACAGCTGCTGTGCAAGGATGGGAAGTTTTTCCTGCCCATAAACTGTTGTGTCTGGAGGCTGCTTCCAGCACGGCCGCACACCGGCATCGCACGAAGTTGTGCTGGAACGCGGCCAAGCCCTGCCGGCCACGCAGAATAGGATCAGGGAGAGAGAACGGTAACACCATGAGGATGTGACCCCCCCTTGGCTAAGTCGGGCAGGAGAAGGCAGCCTTGGTCAGAAGACAGCAGGGTGGCTCTCAGGGATAGCGAGGGAGAGGAGAGCCAGGCACTGCCAGGGCTCTGCAAAGGGCCAGCGGTGCTCTGCAATGGCATGTGGCCAGCATGCCAGAAGGGGAAGGTGATGATGGGGATGATGGAAGCAGGATGAGGAGCCAGCAGCACTCCATGGAGTTCTAGAGTTGCCAGTTAACAACCTGCCTTCAGCTGTGTTCTGTGGCTGGGCTTTGGATGATACTGGGGATGCCCAGAGAGGATGCAAGGTGGCTGGGGCTGGGTGTCAGGGACCCAGGGGGAGGCAGGGGGAAGGGTTAAGCAGGGTGCAGGCAGGAGCTGCAGGTGACCACTCACAGAGCCCAGCTCATCTGCAGGAATCCAGCTTCTCCACTGACTGAGGCAAGAGCTGCTCCCCTTCACTCCTGGCCCTACAGCCCCAACTTTGTAGCAGGGTGCAGGCTCAGTAAAATCAGCCTTGCTTGCCCTTGAGGATGAGGATGCAGGAGACAGTGGAAATGCAGGGACCAGGTGCAGCAAAGCTCCTCCAACACCTTTGTGTGAAGCCGATGCTGCTTTTCCTCATGCTGAGAGTCCCATGGGGCGCTCATGCCCTAGAGATATCCCAGACAGTCCAGCACACACAGGTATGGAAGGCAAACTCCTGCTTCTTCGTGCAGGCAGATGAATTCCCTGCCTTGGGGTTACAAGGATTGAGGTGTTCCCAGCCCAGCCCTGGCTGCAGGGTTTGCAGGCAGCAGCAGGCAGTGTCTGGCAGCACCTGGGGCACTGCCAGGCTTGGGCTGCATGACGGGAGACCCAGGGACTCAAAGCAGTGCAAGAGGCAGGGACTGGCAGAGCTGAGGGAGCGGTTTCCCCTTGGGTGCCTGCAGGAAGGAGGAGATGAAGGGAAGCAGAGGGAGTGCTGCCAGCCCACGCTGTGCACACTCGAGGCATGTGTAGGCTGGGCAGACGGTGCACAGAGCATGACTTGACACGCAGGGTGGCTGAGCCAGCCCGTGCCCGCCTGCACCCACCAGAGCTGCCCAGCCTGCCTGCCCAACCCCACAGGGGTCCCCAGGGACCAGCATCATCGGCAGCACAACACCTCGGGCCAGGTGACGAGATGCAAAGGTGAAAGGTGGCATTCCTGCTGTCCCGGCTCCAGGGAGAGCAGCCCGGGGCAAGGCCAGGTCACTGGTGCTTCCCTGCAGCACTGGGGAAAGTGAGGGGATCATCTTACCTGCAAACACCAAGGTGCCACATCTCTGGCTGCCTCGAGCCCTCACCAGCATCCCTCTGGAAATGTGTGTGGCAGACAGGACAGCTCAGCCCCTGCTGGGTGCTGTGATTTGGCCTTGCAGGGTGCTTGCCACACTGCTCCAGATCTGGCTCCCAGGGGCACACGGCTTCGGGGAACTGGAGGGGCACACAGGAGCCCCAGCGCTGTTCCCAGGTACCTCACAGGAGTGCAGACCAGCAGCACGAGCAGGGTGGTACTACAGCTCTCTGCTTCAAACCAGACTGACCTGGGAGCAGCCAAGCAGGGGTGCCTGCAGCAGCTCAGGACAGAGCCCAGCCAGGCAGAGCTGGGGCACTTGCAGCAGCACAGCAGCCCCTGCCACATGTGGGGACAAGCTGCCCAACAGATCCCAAACCTGTCACCACCTACACACCCCATCAGACGGGACAAGCACCACAAAGCCAAGGCTGCCCCATCCCTCCTCCCCAGCCCGTCCTGGGCAAGGCACCACCACCTTCCCTGTGCATGAGAGCTGCTCTGCTGCCTGACATTGAGCTCTTCTGGGAAACGGCAGTTGCCCAGCTCCCAATGTGGCACCCCGGGCCACAAGGCCAGCTGTAGCCTAACCTAGCTGTGGGAGCCCCCACAGGAGCCCTCACAGACCCTGAAGACCCTGCAGGAGTGGGCAGCAGCATGGCAGGGGGTGCCAGGGGAGCAGCACAGTGGCAGGGGCTCACAGAAACCACTCACCAGGCAGGGAGGAGGAAGGGCAGACAGGCAGCACGCAGCCCTGGGAAGCTGGAACCATTCCCAGGATGCTGCCAGCTGTGCTGGAAGAAGCTGCTCCTCGGGGGGGGTTCACACAACTTCACGGGGCCGGGAGTATTTGTTCCTGCCTCCAACGGCAACAGCAGATGCCTGCCCGGCTGCAGGGGCTCAGGGCAGCTGTATTCCCAGGGGAGGAGCGTTGCCAAGAGGAATAGCTGTGAGTCTGAGGAGCCAGACCTCAGGGGCTCACTGTGGACTGCCATTTCCTTCTCAAGAGACGGAAAAAACGAGTCACTAACTCCTTGTGCTCAGTCCCTCCTGATGCCAGCCCACAGGCATTGCCACCACTGGCCCTGGCAGAGCAGCACACTGGCCTGTGCTCACAAGTGACAGCAAGAGAGACCCGCTCTGGAGCTGCCCCAAGAGGGAGTTTGCTCACCTCAGCTCTCTAAAATCAGTTCTCTATCAGCCCTTGTGCCAGGGAAAGGCTGTCCCTCACTTGCTCCATTTTTGGCTGATCCTGCTCTTACTTCCCCACTTCTGCAGCTGGGATGCAAGTCTGGAATCTGGGAGGATGCAGTGGTTGCTCAATTCTTCTTCTCTGCCTCTATTCAAGTGTTTCACAACCTGCACCAACACCCCACTACAGACTACCTGCGGCTTCTTATAAAATTCTGCCAGGACTCCTGAAAAGAGCCCCCATCTCACTCTTCCAGGGGCTTGGCTGCTCCTTGTGCAAGAAGCGCCCAGCAGAGCTGTGGGGAGCATCGTCTGCAGCTCGAGGGCTGGGGGGAGACGTGCTTGGAGGGGGCTCTGCAGCCCAGCAGGCACCTACGGGCACGTGCTCCACCAGGGAGGGGACAGAACAGCTCACACCCAGGCGTGGCAGGGGCCCTGCCTGGGACAGGCAGGGGCACAGGATGGGGTACATACCTCTGGAGAGCGGGGACCGTGCTGCAGCCTTCAGGGAAGGGGCTTTGGTAAGCCTTGCACGCTGGTCAAGGCACATGGACGGCACAAGCTCTTCTACCTGCACTTGCCTGTAGCAGGGGTATGCTGGCTAACAGTGCGGGATCCCTCGCAGCTGCAGGATGCGGCCCTGAGTGTTTTACACGTGGAGAGGACAATAAAGGTCTGGTCATCAGTCTGCTGGGGTAGTGAGCAAACCGCAGGGACCCCACACCCAGGGGACCACGGCTGCAGAGGGGTCAGGATCGCCCCACCGTGTGGGGCAGCAGCCAGGCTGCAGGGGGGACTGTGCTCCAGAGGAATTTGTGCAGTTCACAAGACCAGACTTGTCCTCATGTCTCTCCCCCGCGAGGCTGGGCCATTGCTCCTTCAGCTCTTTGGCTGGGTGCCCGACTCCAGAAGAAAGGAATAAAAAGGACGAAGCACCCGCCCTGCCCTGTCGGCTGAATCGCTGTCTGTCACCATGGGAACTCCTCCCTCCCCAGGCCCCCCCAGGATGACTTCATATCTCCACTGAGCAGGAGGGTGCGTCACTGGGATGGCACAGGGCAGGGGGACACGTACACCCCACACAAGGACCCTGTGGGGTGGACATGGGGCAGGATGCTGCAGAGCGTCAGGGGGAATGCTGAGCAGCCCAGGGGGGGGGCCCAAAGAGGGTGGTCTGCGCCCACAGAGTGCCTTCCCAGGGGAATGTCAATGGGGGGCTCTCAGAGCTCCAGCTCCTCGTGGAAAAAATGTCACCAGCACTTCTGCAGCCCCCACCCCGTGCTTCCACAAAGGAGGGAAGAGTGCAGCATCCTGTCTCTGGCCCCTCACCACCTTCTGGAGTCACCTTGAACCGCAAGGACCTCATCCTCCATCCCCCTCAGCAAAGCTGGGGCAAGGTCACCTGTGAGTCACCACTGCGCGTGCGAGGCAGGAACAGGAGATACTTGTGTTCCCATGTCATCGGGGCTCCTGCCAAGCGCTGCACATCTGGAACAGCTGTAAACAAAGCAGGGGACGACTAAGAACCACAGCTGACAACTGCCAGGGGCAGCAGGGACCTCCAGCCTTGCAGCAGCCAGTGGGGGAAGGGATGGAAAAGCAGAACTGCCACGTGGATCCCAGCTGCCCAGGTTCAAGCACACTCACGGGCTGCCTCTCTCTGATAGCCCCTTGGCACACCAGGGTATCCTGCTGCCAGGGGAGCGGAGGCAGAAACTTGCCACAGACACAGTGCCTGCTACTCCAGTTCCTAAAGCTACTCCTCACCAAGCCTCCCGTGAGAGACACCAGCCCTGATCACCATACCCATGGGCAGTTATCCCTACCTGGAAATCCCACCCTCCAGGCTTCACGGGTAGCACCAGGTCTGTTCCTCAATAACTACGAGCGCTGCTCAAGAGCGGCGCGGTCTGAACGGAGGGGCCATGGGTTTGTTTATACAGCAATCTGTACGGCGCCAAACTGTGCACTGCACCCTGAGAAACTCAGAATGCATTTTTCTGAAGCTGAAATGCATCAACTGCTAAATCTTGAAGCAACATAACTTTAATTCCCTGGATTAAACATTCAAATAAGGAAGAAAAAAATACCCCCCAGAAGAGTAAACTCATCCTTCCCTGAATGTAACAAATCAAAGATAAGCAGCACTCTCCCTTTATAGCATTATCCAAGTGCCTACTCTGGATAAAAGTCACATGTGAAGCAGAAAGCAGTGAGTGCACAGTACTGGAGCTGTTTTGCACATCTGAGTCGCCCTGTGCCGAGGGCAGTGCACAGGGAGCAGCTTTTTCCTGTGCATTGCACCTGGTGTCAGCACCCACCTTCAGAGCAGGACAACACAGCACCCAGGAGAGCTGAATGCTCAGCATCACACTGCAGGCTCCTGGCAGAACCAAGAACAACACTCAGATATTCAGGCTCCTCTTTCAGTATCTCAAGCCTTGCTCAAATCAGGCCATGTGGCATTCAATCCAGCTTCCTTCACTGTCCCCATGCTGTCTGTGCTGTGCAGTTCTTGCATCAGGCTCGGCGATGGATGGTGGGACACCAAACAGGAGCAGCGTCTTCAGGGCACTTGAGAGGTGATCCAACACTGCTGATACCGCTTTGCACAGAAAAAATCCCTCCTGCTCTCACCGACCAGGGCTGGAACCTCCCCATGCTGCCACCCCAGCAGCCCAGTGCTGGGCCAGCAGTTCCATTTTCCATTCCTGGGCAGGTAAGAAACCTGGGCAGATCCTCCTCCAGGCCCCACGCTTGAAGTAGCTTTTCTGGGCAAAACCTATGCCTGGCAGCCCCACTAAAAACCGCAGAGCCTTCAGGAAGGAAAACATGTAAGGGGAAAGGACTGGAAAGCAGCAACTTGCATGGAAAAGTGAGAACCACTGATCCTTTTTGGATGGCACGTGGGGTAAAGCAGCTTTTAATGAGGATGTTCAGGGCTCTGAGTCACCCCTTCCTGATACACCATTGAAGACAGAGCCGAGACAAAGACAAGTCCTGCCACCATGCCTCGTGCCTCAGAGCAGCCCGGGTTGGCTGTAGCTGGCAGTCAGGCCTGGATGGGCCTTTTGTCCACTGCTTTTCCACGCAATGAACACGCTAAAGCTTTACACGAGGCATTTCCTTTTCCAAATAGGAAACAGGATCTCTGTATGTGTGTCTGGATACCACTGCTCACTGTTCCTCTCTCCTGGTGTACAAAGCCCCAGCAGTGCACAGAAGAGTAAGGTGAAGTGCAGGAGCCCTGGGCAGGGCAAGCCTGTGAGTCTGCCAAGCACCAGGTACTACCCTCAGCCTGGCAATCCTGCAGCCTTGCTGAGTGACACTTCATCACAAGGAGAACCCACCCCTCTCCTGGGCAAACCATACCCCCTCCCAGGGGCTGGCTGGGGGAGAAGGCCCCTGGTCACAGCCATGCTGATGCCTCGGTCAATCCCTGCACCGGGGGACTGAGCAGAGCAAGGCTCCAGCAACACGATGCAGCTCAGAGCTGCACTGCGCCCTGTCTCCTAAACCCCACTCACCTATGGCTCCCACTGCTTCACCAGCCTTGGCAGGAGAGCAGGTAGAGGAGCAGGCCCAGAGGGCTATGGGCTCTCCTCCCAGAAGCTCTCTGGCACCAAAGAGCGGCACAGCTCCAAGCCTCTCATTTCTGTGAAAGCCTCCCTGCAGCTCCCTGCTTCCCCAGGACAGGCTTGGCTCAGCACCTATGATTAGTATCAACTGTACTTTCCAGGGCGGGTAATTAGTTCAGGTGAGGCAACTCTGACAATTGGCTGCTGTGGCCCCTCTCTTGGCAAGCACCCGGATCCCAAACAAGCATCTCACATATCAAAGGGGCTGCCTGCTCCACAAGCAGATCCACCCTGTGCATCTGCCCAGCCCTGCACTGGGGGTACTGGCAGCTTTTCCTGCAGAGAACAAGGAAACATGGAGTGCTCAGCACACAGCTCTAGTGAGTGCTCCCCATTTTCACTGCTGGAATTTACATACCTGGAATAGCTCTGCATGGTGGACACAAGCCACTGTGCAGGTAACTGTGCAGAGCCTTGCACAGGATGCCACGATGAGCATGGTATGCTCCTTTCCAAATCCTCCTTTTTGACAAGCCAACAGACAGAATGCCAAGGTGTCATGGAGGAAAGCAAACTGCCTAGGGGCAGGTGGAGGGTGCAAGGTTCAAACAGGGAATTCACCAGGAGAGGATGAGACCGTGCAGAAGGGGAGGGAGCAAAGGCCAATTCATACACCAGGCTAAATTTATCAGCACAGTCTAATGGGATCCCAAGTAACCTTCCAAGTGAAGTAGCAAAATAAAACACTTAAGCCATTGAAAACTAAACTGGTCAAAGAGCCCCGCTGAACAATCCCGCATTGTCCATGGAGCCAGGAAACAGATTTATTAGGTCACCCAGGCCATCTCCAGTTACAGTGAACTTGGGACAGTTCTAGGGATGGTTCCAACTCCCTCCTCTGGCACTGCCACTGTCCTTCACTGGGCAGCGGAAACTGCAGGAAGGGGAGGGGAGAGGTCCAGCAAAAGATCTCACTTTTTCAAGGTTCAGGAAAAGCACTGAGGTAGGACACTTCCATCATGCCAGACGCTTGCCAGTTTTGATTCCCTTGGACTGAGGCTGCTCCAGTGAAGCAACAGAAACACCCTAAGAGAGCTCAAACAACTAGGCACCTGCCAATGAGATTAGAGATTCATTCCTCCAGCACCAAGGGATTCAGCTGCCAAATGCTCAATGACTCTGCACCAATTCCAGGCTACACTTCCCAAGTCCCTGATAAGGCTCAGAGCATGAGTATCTTTGCCAATCAGTAACGCTCTCAACTCCTGAATGGATTTCCCCTCCCCATCTTTTAGATCCCCAGTCTGAATGCTTGTTGTTTACCAAGGAAAAATTATATGGCAAACCTCTCAATCCTTGGAGCTGGGGAGATGCCTGTGTTTCTGGAAGCACGGAGTGCCACAGCACACAAACACAACAGGCACTCACTACAGGTGCCATCACAACTGCAGTCAGAAGATGCCAACATCTCAACCTCAACTCCTAGCAGGCACCCAACAGCCCTCTGCATCCAATGCCAGCCACCAGGGCATGGTTCCTAGTCCAGGTCAGCCCAGATACTCAGAGTTCTACATGGAAAAGTCCACATAAGGCTGCATAACCCAGGCACCCTCGAAGAGCTGCAGCCCTTTAGTCAGGAGTTATCCTTGCTGCAGTGCTGGGAGCACACTGCTCAGCACAGCCAGCTGCTTTTGCAGAGAAACAGCAACTTGGAAAGCAGCAGTTGCAGAGGGGTTTGTATCTGTTCCTAGTATAAACTAGTGAAGGATAGCCTGAGGAATTAATTACTCAATAAAAAGATACCTCCAAAGAAGAAAACTTGTAGGAAATGCTAAAGCAAGGATATACATCTCCCTTCCCTTGTATTTCTCACCAACTGCAAAACACCCTGGAAGCTCACCCGGGAGGGGAAAATATATAGTAAAGGAAGACAAAAGAGGATTACAGTCTGATTGCAGTCACCAAACCAAGACAGAATCATTTATTGGTTCCACAGGGCTTGAGGCATAAGTGAGCCTGTTTAGTTTTTCAGCCCTCAGTGCACTTGTAACGAGCCAGAGCTTGCGATGTTAGTTAAACCCAAATTGCACCAAGAACATTTAACAGTTTCAAACTTGCCCTGTATACGCAATGAGTTCAGACACACTGACTCTCTGATTGAGAATCCAGATTCAGCACAAATGATTTAGTACACTGGATTAGTCTCAAGTGTAATGACTAAATCCGAGAAACCTTTTCACTATTTTTAAATCTCACTTGTCAGGGCAGAACCTGGAAATTAAGTGAGAATCCCAGAGACACTCATCCCAAGACAAAAATCAAACAGGAATACCTCGCAGCCTCCAAGGGTAGCTGTGTCAGGCTAGTGCCATCTGGTGGGAAACTCCTTTCCACCCCCCTTGCTCAGTTTCATTCTTTCTGTTCCATGTTCCAGCTTCCCGGAGGCAAGACAAGGGAGCAACAACCAGATTAACACCAAAAAAGCAGAAAGGGTTGGGTACCTCTTCCAACTACTCAGATTATCTTCCAGGTGTAGGCCACAGTTTCTCAGCTATTGTATAGCTGAGCCTGACTGGACGGATGGAGGCTCATCTGCAAGAAGAACATGTAGACCAACACCAACACACTTCACAACAATCTCTTGCTCATTATTAAACTGGTTTACAGATAACCAGGAAGATTAATTGACACATCTCCCTATACAAACGTGGGTTATTATAACACAGCTCCTCTGGAGAGATGTTTGTCTAGCAACAGCTCCAGCTCCTCACACCATCCTGACTCTGCTAGAGCAACACTAGCAAGGCCCAGCTGACCACCCTCTCCAACCTCAGCAAGTGGTGGGGATTCAGCTGCCCAGGTCTGGCTGCAGCTGATGAGGGACAGAGGGGTTGCACAAGCTGCCCTCTCCCCCCTTCCCCATGGTGCTGACTCCAACAAGAGGGTCACAAACACGAACGACACAGCCCAGGGACAGGAGAAGGACCCACTTTCCATAGATGCATTTTGATCTCCTTGATGAGCAGAAAAATGCAGAGGTTCCCCCAGACAGTGCCCTCTACTCTTAGGTCTGCACAAACAGCAACAGCTACAGCTCCAGTTTGACCAGGCTGCTCCTTGCACAGAAGAGCACACTGGGAATAGCTTGAGCTACCCTGGCAGCCTCATCCCAGTGTAAAGATTTCATTCAACCAGCCTAAAGACAAAACCTCTAAATGACACTGCCAGATCAGGACAGAGAAGGCAGGGCTAATGACAGACACACAGACAAGATTCTAGCATGAGCCCTGACAAATCAAGACTGATTGGTCAAATATGTCCCCAATTTGGCAAGATTAACAATGTCTACAAACACAACCCAGCAAGATACACTTGACTCCCAGCAGAACCAACTCCACATGGGATGTCTTTATTTTTATACATTTAACACCAAGAAGACAGCTGCTTTGAATGGACTCAGCCTGCCCGTGGTGCACAAGGCATTCAGTGGCAGAAGGAATCTGTCACAGTCCACAGCTTCACTCCTTCCAACCTGCAGGCACACATCCTAGAGACGGATCCAGTACATGGCACTGCGGAGACGGTTGTAATCCAAGAGCTGTTCAATGGGACCTGAGTGAACAGAACAAGAGTTAGTCACTGGAGACACAGTTAAAATCCCATGCAGTTTCTCATGGTCTTAAAGCAGATGGTGGCAGAGCAGACCATGCTCACAATCCAGAGCAGTTTTGCACAAAACCAGGCAACCACAGCTCAAACCTGCATCGGGAAAACCAGGAGATACTATCTCCTGACAGAATAAGCTGTTTTCTCACACTGCTCCACAACGCTCAGTACAGTTCCACATACAGGTATGCAATACAGGGAGCCACCAAGTCATTCCAACTTCCTGTTCATAAACTGTCTCCCTTTCCAAGCTGCTCCACTTTGAAGGCCAGAGGAAACAGCTGCCTGGAGGAGGGGAATTCACAACACACAGGAAGGAGGCAGCAGAGCAGAGCTGAGCTGCTTAGGCAGGTTTTCTGAGAGGAATTTGTCCTTGGCCAGACAGACATGCCAGAGCAGCACAGGAGAATCAGGTCCCTTCACTTCCCTTACATAAACCACCCTGACCCCAGGGTAAGGACACCTGGCAGACGTGCTGAGCCCGCACCCAGCTGCAGGACTCCCAGTCTTAGTCACAGCTCCACAGCAAGGAGAGGTGGGAGGACAGCCAGCAGCTCCCTGCCACTGCATCTCCCTCACCTGCAGGTCTGATCTCCTGAGAAATGTGCCTTGGCACACCTCATGTGCACAGGCAGGAGGATACCAGTAAAGAACCAGAGTGGTTAAGGAGGTCAGGACAGACGCACCAGGACTGCCTGCAACTCACTTCCACACAGCTCTTGGCCCCGTCCTGTTTTTAGTGAGTACTAATTACCACACACTACTTACCCACTGCTGCAATCGCCGGGCATTTGTCATAAATGTATTTACTGCAGACATCTCTCACCATTCTTGCATCAACAGCCTAATAAATATCAAATAACCAATTAATGATTCTTCCAGTAGACCTGCACTTCTCAAAGTTGCAAGTTACTGTTGCCATTACATATCAAGATCATTAAAAAGATACACTCAGACTCTTGGGGACCAACTGCCCAGCTCTGCCTGTGAGGATGGCCAACGTCCTACACAGCACATTCTTCTGAAGGTACAGAAGACAAGGCAGTTCAAAATCTGAAGCCTTCCAAGGGATACAGTGGCTGCAGAACTACACAAACTAGGTGTTGGACACCTCTAGGGGAGGTATTAAAGGAATTTCAAGTTGCGCTGCTTAAAACAGATGTATGCCTTCTTTCTGGGATGCCCACAGACATAGGATACACTGAGTCTATGCCAGAGATTCTGACATCTACATCAGCGTCGGTGGGATAACCACCTGGACTCCAGGCAGTCTAAGGGATAAATAAGCCACATGTTACTCCAGCAAACTAAGGCCAGAAAATGCTGACATCAACCACGCTCAGGTACCCCAGCCAAGACAAATGGATACCTACAGAAATCCTGGCATCCCACTCCTCCAGAGGGATACGGCGTCCATAGTTCAACAGATGGCTTGCAATATTCTCACACACTCGTGTAGTACCTAGATATTGAAAATATCACATGGTCAGTGAAGCAGAAAGCCTTCCACAATAGCACAGCCTAATCAACAGCCAAAGCACAGATGAGAAACTGCAACTATTAAACCAGTTGCTAACAAAGCACAGTCCTAATTCCCACTCTATGCAGCACCAGCAGGAGCTAAGCAATACACAGATTGCTTCAGTAGTCTCCAAAGTCTTACAGCCAAGGCAGACCAGTCTGAGGGTCTCAATTTTTAGGTCACCAGGCAGTATGTCACTCACTGGAGCACAGCAGGCTGGGGTCAGCTGCTCTGACAACATGGCAGAAGAATGAGAAGCAGGGAGAGGAAGTTTTTCCCCGTGCCTGCCAGCGGAACTGCAGTGTCTAGCACAGCTCCTGCTGCCCAGGAGAGACACGAGCAGTAACCCTCTGAAAGCTCCACAGTGGTCCATCCATAAACTGAAACATACCATCCAGTTGAGCCACCATGGCGTTTCGGAGATAGTTCTTGGCTCTTGTCACCTCTGACTCTGTGGTACTAGTGCACAGACGCATCCTGGAGAGGAGATAGAAAGACCACGAAAGCTCTTAAAGTTGCTTGTCTGCTCAGACAGAAAGGGAATTCCTCCCTTTCCCAAGCCTCTGCAAAAATAAGCTACTATCAACACTGCTTGTCTTGCAGGCTGAGATTCATCCTTGATCTTCACAGAGCAGCTAAGAACTGGAAAGCACCGAACAGCAGGAGGCAAGAGCTCAAGCTCACAGGCAGAGGATTCAGCCAGCAGGATACATGCTGAGTTACACTCACAAAGGTCTGAACAGCCCTGGTGCTGGCTCTGGCTTGCCCAGCAGGCCCAGCAGCATGTGGAATGCATTGCCCTATCACAGGAAAAGGAAGGCGTGTCAGCCATTCCCACGCATGGCAAGCTGCTATGGAAACTGATGCTGAAAGAACAAGACAGCTCCACAGAGTCTGTTTGGACTCCAGCTGCTAAATCCCTTCCTCCCCTGCCAACAGCAACGTCTCTGGGGCAAGGGCTCACTCCACCTGCTCCATACACAGCATGGCTCGGCTCTGAATCTCAGATGCAGCCTCAAACCATTACTGGTTCATGGACACAGTAAGATGGACGGCCAGAAGGTTCCCAAACGCTGGCATGACTCCAGCAGCAGGACATCAATCAGCTGCAACACAACAGCCTGAGTGGCAAGAACTCCGCCTGCTTTGCTTAGGCTTAACAAGACAATGGAGATATGTCTCCTGGGCACCCAGGAAAACCTTGTCTCTGAGGAATGATCTCGACTGTACATAAAAAAAACCCCAAAGCCTCGGTGCTAATACTTGAAAGTGTGAACAAAAGACCTGAGGAACGCTAAGGGATTAAAACAGCTCCTCAAAAACCACATCCTACAAGATTTACAGAAACCATTTACAGGATCACTTAATCAGAATGCAAGTTACCAAGAAGTTCACAAAGAGACACAGCTCCCTGCAGACTTAATGTGCTCCCCCAGCAGCTCAGTCTCCCACAAGAGGGTCAAATCTTAAACACAATTTCTGCCGAAGTTGTACTTACCACTCCCCTTGAGCACAAAACATCATATCGTCTATGGAAAGAGGATCGGACACAAAATGGAAACCGAAGAGGCCAGTGTCAGAGTAAGAGGTGTTGAATGTCTGGAAACTGTGGCAGAGATTATGCTCCACAGCAAGTGTAGCCAGCCTGCTAGACTGATTCTGTAAATAAGGAGATACTGTCAGCCATTTCGCTCTCAGCTTCCTCACAGCTCAAATTCTTTCCCACTGAGATGTTTTCACAAAGACCACAGACAAGACAAAGCGGAACACTTTGCTGAAGGGGATCTTAATTTAGACCCTTCATGTGGTCAACAGATGAGACTCACTGCTGGAAAAGCCACAGACAAAGGCCTAGGAGTCCATCCAGCAAACCCATTTCCTTTCCCAGCTGCAGATGAGGAGCTGGTATGCATACCATCGTAGGAGTGGGAGAAAATGGGAAGCACGCGGTCTCCCAGCAGCAGGGGTTAGCACACTTACACAGTCCAGACAGATTCCAGACGATAATGGATGCAATACTGGGGTTTTGAACAAGTTCCACTTGCTCTGCAGTTGTAAGGCAAGCTTGCATCATGGGACTGTAGACTGTGCTTCCATCACCACCCCCACCAAGTGGTTAGTTGTGAGAGTGGGAATAAGCTGCTGAGAATTCACCAGCTAAACCTCTTCCAAACTTAGCAGAGAAGGTTCAGTTCATCTCCCAGCATCACCCCTCAAGATCTGCCCCGGATTACCCTTGATGACTCTTCTATCCTATTTTCCAGGCTCCTAACCCCTTCACAGTTGGAAGCTAACCACAACAGCCTTCCCTAAGGCACATTCACACCTAGATTCCCCATAGTACTTCATATTAAAAGGCTCCGGGCTCTCCCTGTCACACTCACAAGCCTCTTACCTTCCCACCTCCAAAAGTGCGGTCGTAGCGCCCAATGATGGCATTGGCCACGTTGAGGACAACGTTGTCTGGATCAGCCCATCCTGGTCCCTCCACAGCAAGAGCAATATGGGCAAGGGGCAGAGCATCATCTCTGGCACGGATCTAGAAAATTAAAGGAGTGGAGGAGAACAGCATGAGCACTGTGACTTGCCTGCAGCCTGCTGCAACGCCAGGTTGACAAAGCAGGGTACTTGATGTGATTCCAGTGAAATGAAAGAGTCTCAGGCACTACTGAGCACAAACTGCTCTGATGTGAGTTTTCCAGCAGATGATGTGAGCAACAGCCTCTCACTCCTAACGGATGTGGGTCCCATCTAAAACCCAACACGTGGCAATAGGCCCCAAGAACAGAACATGGGAGCATTACCAAGATGCTGCATCATCAGCTTCTCCGAGATACACAGATTTTTCCTCTCAGAAGCATCTGTAATTGGTTTCACATTCATTCAACAGTTGGGTAACACCTGCTTGTTTTGATGGGGACCAAAACAACTTTACCTCACTCCCTGTGAAGCGACAATGCGGGAGGATAGGCACAGCATCCTCTTTGTACGTGACAGGCACTCCACTGAAGTGTTGCTTAGCTGCATCTACCAGCTCTTTGTGCGAAATACCTGGCAACAGCAGAGAGAGAGACTTGCAGTCCTGGAGTACTTTAACAAAATGATCTGATTTTACATTAGAGATGTGTGACAGGGGTTTGATCATCAGCTTGAAAATAGTCAGGCTTCCCAGAATCACAAGGATCTAGAACTTACCTCCAGCAGCTGCCAGGACCATACGGGGTGCCTTGAAGTGAGTATCAACATATGAAGCCAGATCTGCTCGAGTCAGCCGCCTAGAGAGAACACAGAGCGGCACATCAGCATCTCTGATTTGGAGGAATGAGAGGCTTAGGACAAGCAAGTTCGCAGTGCAGAGACAGCAGTGATTCTCTTTGTTGTGGGGTAACAATATTTTTTAGAAACAAGACCGTGCACTGTGTTTTCCCCGTGCTCTAATTCTAGAACACGAAGAATGGGAACCAGCAGCTAAGATGAAGAGTTAAGGATAAAATTCAATGCAGATTGGAAAGTACTGAGCCCAGTCACTGACCTAATGCAAGGCCACGGCTTCAATGACCACCCTAGTTCTTAATTTCTCTAACAATTGACAAGCATGGGAGAAGGTTCAACCTGTCCCTTCCAACCTCAAGTCTTGCACTAGGGGGTTCTAAGGAATGTGTGCAGCATTATGCTTTCACCAGCTCCAACAAGGAAAACACAAGACACAAGGAGAGCCCCACGGGCACAGATCACCTCCATGCACACACTGGTTTCCTCTTGCAGTCACCACAACCAAGCAGCAGTAGTCATGCACCCCACAGACTGACCCCTGGGTTGTGCCCTGCATCCAGCCTGTTGCTCACTTGATGTTCTCTGTGGTCCCCTCAACAGTGTGGGCCAGTGAAGTGCCCTGGAAAGCAGTGGCATGAAGGTAATCAAAGGTGACATCCATCAGGTTGCTGTCCATTTCTTTCAGCTCCTGAAGAATGACGCCACGTTCCTTCTCAATCTGGGAGTCCTCCAGCGCACAGTTCTGCACAACGTCAGCCAGGAGTTCTACAACTGCAACACAATTCCCATGTTAGCATCCCACTGCCTGACTGCCACCCACTGCTGCTGAAAGGAGAAGAGACACACAGGAGGAGTGAGCAACAAACCACGCTGGGGAGGGGATGCAACATAAAAGAGCTGAGTGCTGCCCGTTCCCACAGCACAAACAACAGCAGTTTAGCAAGAGTCTCCAAGTCAGCTCATCACTGCCAGTGGGAAGCAGGCAACATCTGCAGAAGGTGAAGCATGTCAGAAGCAGGATACTGCTCCAGAAACACACTGAGTCCTTACAGAGAGTTTGTGATACCTACAGCATACCCCGTATCTACAGCAAGGCCCACAGCCCTGACTCAAATCACTGCCTCTGGCCAAAACCAACCCAGAGGATTCTGCACATGGCAGCAGAGCACAAGCAGCACCCACAAGAGCTGCAATGAGGACTCCTCACACAGCAGCTGCTCCTGACCTCAGCTTCCCAGCTACATAAAACAACCACAGATTCCTGAATCCCCTCATCCTCCCTCCTGGCAATACAGTCCAGCCTGACACAACTAAAGCTCTTTGTTTAGGAACACATGAACTTGCAGCGCTGAAGCACCATGTCACTGCACTTCTCTCTTTAACTGCCAACCAGAACCTCCAATTTACTGTTCAGCTACAACTTCAATTCCCGGTTGACTGAAAGGATGCTTGGGGGAGAGAAACACAAGCACATGCGCCTGCTGAAGCTCCCAGTCAGACTTTGCCCCCTGGCCATCCTACCTTTGGGCATGTCCTTGGACAAGGCTTTTATGTAGAAGGCAGTCTGCTCACGGGATGTGTACCCATTCAGGTGAGCACCCAGACTCTCCACTTCCTTCTCAAAGGCAGAGCCAGGACGATTCTTTGTGCCCTTAAAGGAAACAGATAAACTCAATCACGAGATGAACAACTTTCCCCCCTCCAGGAAGAATTAAAGCAAGGAAAATAACAACATTCAGTATTCAGAGCAGCTCTGTGCAGACCCAGCACACCTCCTTACCTTAAAGGCCAGGTGTTCCACAAAGAAACCAGCCCCATTGTTCTTTGCGTTTTCATAGCGGCTCCCGGCCCCGATCCACACTCCCACCTGGCAGCAAAAACAGGGAGTGACAACATCAGAGAAGAAAACAATCAGCATCCTCGTGTCATAAAAAAAACAGCAGAGACAAGAAGTCTGCTACCCACACATGACAGCAGTAGCATCGAAGTAAGAGCAAATACCAGCAACTGTTTCCTGCACATGTTTTGGCTTTTTATCTGTCACCTTCACCAAAGCTGGTTTTGCCTGAGAGAGAACTCCTACTGATCACTTACTGCTCACACAAAATTGTAAGGCTACGAAAACTTGTAGAGCATGAAAGCTTGACTACAGACTTAGGACAACACCAGGCTGGGCCTTCTGCTGTTAGTTAATTAATTAACTGATCCCACCAGTTCACAGGGAGAAGCAGTGGGGACTCTGCCAAAAGCTTTGGTTCAGACAGGGTCTGTCACTTTTCGGAGACCAGATACAGGCTTCAAGCAAGCCCTCAACATATCTTTAAACTTACGGTGCAGGTTGGCTGCCTGGACTCCTCTGAGGCCACACGGAGCCCGTTCTCCAGGGTGGTGACCTGGGTCTCGGGGATATTCTGGAGTGTCTGGGCATAGGTGGCAGCACCTCGCTTCGTTGTCAAAGCCAACACAGCTGCCTGAAAAGACAAAGGCTGTCACGACCACCATCCAGCAGCTCCCCTCGGCGGGGCCGAGAACCCGCCGCGGCGCCAGAGGTTTGGAGCAGGAGGAAAACCCCAGGGACGAGCCGCACGGACCAGCCACACCCGGCACCGGCAGCGGACGGCGGGCCCCGGCAAGCCCCGCACCGGGTGACAGTGACAGCCGCCGCCGTCCCCCGCCCGCCCAGCCCCGCTCCCGCCCCGGGGCTCTCACGGCCACCGCCGCCCGCCCCGCGCCGCGTCCCCGTGACCTTCCCGGCCGCTGCACAGGCCGGGCCCGGCGGCAGCACCACCGCACCGCGGGGCCGCCCGCGCCCGGCCCGAGCTCCCCCCGCCGGCGCTGCCCGCGGAGGGCGCGGTGACTCACGGAGGGGCGCGGCCCCCACAGCAGCGCCCGCCCGGCCGCGCCGCCCGCCCCGCACCCCCCGCGCGCCGCCCGCGTGTCCCTGCCCCGGCCGACCGCCCGACCGCGCTGC
>JAYRBT010000023.1:12161173-12171881 GCA_036023395.1 Myiotriccus ornatus
TCCCGGGGGAATGGGGGTCCCGGGGATGGGGGTCCCTGGGGAATGGGGATCCCTGGGGAATGGGGGTCCCGGGGGAATGGGGATCCCTGGGGAATGGGGGTCCCGAAGAATGAGGGACCCTGGGGAATGGGGGTCCTGGGGAATGGGTGTCTCGGACCCTGTGGATGGGGGTGTCAGGAGAATGAGGGTCTCAGAGGAACGGGGATCCCTGGGGATGAGGGTCCTAGGGAATGAGGGTCTCAGTGAGACAGGGATCCCGGGGATGGGGATCCTGGGGAATGGGAGCCTCAGGGGAATGGGGGTCCCAGGGGATGGGAATCCTGGAGGATGGTGGCCCGGAGGACAGGGGTCACGGGGAATGGAGGTCCTGGGAATGAGGATCCTGGGGAAAGGAGGTACCAGCTCATTCCACTCCCTCGGCCGCAGCCCCACGGGCCTGAAGGAGTTGCAGGGAAAAGGGGCAGAACAGAGACACGGGGTGTCAGGGCAGCCCACCTGCAGGGTGGCTGTACCCAGCGGTGCTGGGGGCCAGCCAGCCAGCCCGGCCCGAGAGCACTGTTATTGAGGAAAGGGCATTGAAACCAACCCTAAGAAACACCACGATGCTTTATTGGCAGTGCCAGCCCACTGCTGGGAGTGGGACCCCCTCGACCCCTCCACTGCCCCCCAAACCACGTCATGGCCCAGTGGGACAGGCCCGTGCTGGGGCAGAGCAGGAGCACCAAGTGGGGTCACCAAGCGGGGGCACCAGGTGGCCCCTGGGTGTGAGGGCCAGCAGCAGCTCCGTCCAGCAGCAGCCCCATCACAGGGGGTCACGGCCAGGGCAAGACCCTGGTGGTCAGAGTCCAGAGGGGCTGGTGGGGGTACAGGGCCTTCGGGCCCCGGGGTGGGCGAGTTGGTGCCATCAGGGTGGCAGAATCCTTCTCGCCCGCCCGGCTCCTGAGGGAGACGTCTTCCTCTTGCAGGGCTACATCCTGGTGCTGTGGTCCACCTAAGGGGGACAGACGGGGAGAGGTTGGCTTGGCTGCCCCCTCCATTCCCCCCAGCCTGTGATGGGGATGGTGGGGCCAGGTGCTCACCGAGGCCTGGCGCCGCTCCCTGCTGACGTGCTCCACGGCGTCGTGCACAGAGGGGAAGAAGGAGTGCTTGGTGATGGTTGAACTGAAGAAGTTGCCACGTTCCAGCTGGGCCAGCACGGGCCCTGTGTGGGGGGAGAAGCACCTAAAGTGATGGCACCTAACTAAGCCCCCCACCCCCCACCTCCCGCCTCCTGTGTCGCAGGGGGGACACCAGGATCAGCACCAGGGACCCAGGCTCAGACTGGATCCATGGGACAACCTGCAGCACCCATCCCCTGGGGAAGCCCTGGGGATGGGAGCACCATGGAGGGATCCCCAGGCCAGCAGCTGTGTGCAGGAAGGGTGGCCATGCCCATCAGGGGCCCATGGCTCTGCAGATCCCCCTCACCCGGGCAGCTGGCAATGAAGACATCCACTTCTATTTCACGAAAATCCCTGAAGATCTGCAAATGGCAGAAAATATTTTACACAGGAGGAGGGAGGGACAGCATCCATGGGGCCACCCCACAGGGCCTTGGAGACACCCTCAGTGAGGCTGCTGTCCTGCCTGCTGCCCTGGGCCCTTACATTCTTCAGGATCTTGATGGAGACGGTATCCACGAAGTTGACAGAGCTGAAGTCCAAGATGACAGTGTGGAAGCCGGGCTGGGGCAGCCCCAGGCTGCGCAGGGTGGGCTCCGAGGGCACACTGTTCTCCCCTGCATTCAATTCAATCACTGCCACGCCTGGACCATCCTCTGCATTCTGGGGGAGGGAAGAAGATCAGATGTCACAGCTTTGGGGCTGGAGCCCCCTGGGCTCACCCTGCCCTACAGGGTGGTGTGGCTTGGTGAGGCTCTTTGGCTGCATGAGGGCATGGTGCACGGTTCCAGAAGTGGGTGCCCCTCTCACACCTTGACCTACTTTTGGGGTCTCTCCAGATACGTCAAGACCCACCCCTCTCCCTAGTGCTGCTCTCTGGAACCAGGTTCATTAGCTGGCACCGGACCAGCCTTTGGTCTTGCTCTTAATTCTGATTAACTTGCCAAAAGGTTAATGACTCTCTGGCTCCACCACATAATCATTAACAGGCCGGCTTTCCCCACCGACCTTGGGTGTGACGGTGTGGCCCAGTTCAGTCCCAGTGCCTTTCTCACCCACTGGCCCCAAACTGAGCTGGGAACCCTGTGGGCCACTGAGCCAGGCCAGTGCATGGACAGGAGGGCCAGAGCCAGGCAAAGAGGCAATGCAGGGTGGCACCAGAGCAGTCCCCTATGTCAGGGAAGCACCTTTTTCCTCTTTGCCTTTTCCTTCTCTGCTTTCTTCTGTTGTTTCTTCAGCTTCTTGAGGGCCTTCTTTTTCTTCTCAATCAGGCGGTCCACATTGACGCCGCTCTGCGAAGCAGTGCAGCTTTGTGTCCCCAGCTGCCCCATTGCTACCCTGGTGCTGGCAGGCAGGGGGACACGGGGAGCACTGAGGGGCTGGTGACTCTCCTACCTTCTTCTTCAGGGCATCAGCGTACAGCTCCACGTTGGCAAAGTAGAGGGTGCAGGAGGAGCGGAAGATCTTCACGCCAGGGACCTCCTGTGCCTGGGGGCGGATGGGGAGGGTACTATCCCTGGGGATGAAGCCACCTGCTCCCCTTCCCTCCCTTTCCCAAAATGCCACCAGCTCCTTTCCTCAGTGAACAGCCACTGGGGGTGCATTGGAACAACCCCCACCCCCACCGCCGGTGGCTCTTCCCCCAACCCAGTGCTGTTACCATCTCATATTCCGCCACATCCCTGTAGACATCGGTGTTGGAGATGCGCCCCAGGATGGAGTAGTGGGGGCTGCGGGGAACACAGCGAAGGGCTGAGGTCACCATGGGCTTCTCCTGCCCTCAGGATGCAGCACCAGCCCCAGCCCCGGGGTACTCACAGCTGGGTGCGGAAGATGACTGTGAGCAGCCCAAAGGCCACCGAGGCTGCCAGGCCAATGTCCAAGTTCAGCAGGAGGGTGGCCACAAATGTCACAATCCAGACCATCTGGAGAGGGGACACGGTCAGCTGTAGCACGGCCTCCCCAGGGCACCCTCAAGCCTCAGGGAGGGTGGAGAAACCCTCTTCAGGGACAAAAGCACAGCCTCAGGCCTGATCAGCACCTTACCAGGTCCACCCGGTTGGATTTCCAGAGCGTGCTGAGGTCACTGAACTGCTTAAACATGCCCTTGAGGTTGATGATGATGATGGCAGACAAGATGGCCTAAAAGAGAAGTCTCTGCAGCTATGAGGAAGCTGAAGGCAGGTCTGGCTGTTACCCTGCCACACTGCCATGCCGTGGGATGGGCACAGGCGTGGGATGTGGAAAAGAGGCCATGGGACTAGATGTACCTTGGGCAGGTCGTAGAAGAGCTCTCCGATCTTCAGGATGGTCACCAGGATGACCAGGGATGCAATGACACCAGCTACCTGTGCGGAAGGAGAGTGGGAGGTGAGGGGCGAGCCCCCACTGCTGGCTGTGCTGCCTGCCCCTGCTCCAGCCCCACGGAGGGAGGCAGCGCTGCCTAGACCCACCTGACTGTTGCCACCCGTGGTCTCCTGTACCAGGCTCCGCGACATGGAGCAGCTGATGGCAAAACACTGGAAGAAGCCTCCCAGGAAGTTGCAGAGGCCCAGCGCGATCAGTTCCTGCAGGGACAGAACAGCAGCAGGGCAGCACCATTCTTTCCTCTGACTGCAAGGGCAAACTTGGCTTTCACCCAGGGCAGGGGCCCTGCGCCTCAGAGCATCACCTGGTTGCTGTCCACTTTGTAGCCATGCTTCAGGGCAAAGATCTTGCCCAGGGAGATGCAGATGGCATAGCCAACCACGGCAATGGCAAAGGCATTGCCTGCCACCTGCCCAAAGTAGCTGACATTAGGGACCACAGGTGGCTTCAACCTACATTCAGGACAGAGAGATGTGGCTCAAACAGGGGTGCTGTGTGGGGCACAGTGTCCCTGCCCCGCCCCTGCCACCACCTGGCCCTGCTCACCCGCTGGGGATGGTGCCCACCACAGAGATGTCAAACTTGTCATTCAGGTTGACGCCGTAGGAGATGCCGGTGGAGACGATGATCTGGGGGAGAATGACTGGAGTGAGGCAGGGCCTTCCTGCACAGGGACCATGGTGGAGGAGGAGGGCATGACATGTGCCCTGGAGCCGCACTCGCCAAGGAACCCCATCCCACGCCTTCCCTCCCTGGAAGGGACAGGGACACGCATGTCTGCATCCCCACAGCAAGCTGGGGCAGCTCTGTGTACCGTGACAAGCTCGATGGGGATGGGCATGGGCAGCTTGGCAGCAAACTTGTGGTTGAGCTGTTTCACAATGAAGATGGCCACCATGGCAATGATGGCGGTCACCAGGGTGCCCACATTGGTGTCTGGAAGCTTCTTGCAGATCTCAATGAAAGTCTAGAGGATACAGAAGGAGGGAATGTGCTCAGGAAATCAGATGCCTCCCCTAGAAGGTTTATGGGGGCCTCACCCCACAGGTGAGCCCCCAGGGTGTCCTGGGCAGCAGCGAGCCCCCACTCACCACAAACAATGAAAGTGGCCCCGAGTGCTCGCCTATGGAGATCCCAAAGACATTCTTGAGCTGGGAGATGAGGACGTGCACGGAGGCAGCAGTGGTGTAGCCACGCACCAATGGGTCCGAGAGGTAGGTCACCACAAATCCAAACTGCAGGAGACCCAGGGCCACCTGAAAGGAGAGGCACCAGAAGTGACCCACAGCTTGCAGCTTCCTGTTCTCTGCTAAGCTAGGCTGGGGCCACCTTACCTGGAAGATGCCTGTAAGGACAGTGATGGTGGCGACCAGCTCCACCCTGGCAGCATCCCGCAATGCCTCATTGACCGTGGCATTGCTGCCATTGACAGACTCCACGAAGTTCTCACTAGGCAGCAGGGACTCCGTCAAGCTCCCAATCATGACGGAGATGACGGCGAAAGGACCTGGGGACATGTAGAGTGTGGGCAGGGAGCCCAAGGCGAGCACCAGGACCTCTTTGAGGGCACCTCTTAAGGGGTCAGATCCTTTCACCCTTGGGCGAGGCTCAAAGCCCACCCACTGTGCTTTGGCTCTGGTTTGGCCAATCACCTTCTGGGTGGGGCAAAATAAAGGCAGGAAAGGTCCCCCCTCAGCCATTCATGTGGCAATGCTGTGCCATGGATGAAGGCTTGTCCCTCTCATCCTCGCTCCCTCCCCACTGTTGCTGTGCAAGCACGTGGTCCCTCAGCTCACCCACGGAGTTGTGCCTTGATGTCCCGAAGAAGAAGTAGAGGAAGACAGGGTAAAAGGAAGAGTAGAGACCGGTGACAGGTGGCAACCCAGCCAGCAGCGCATAGGCAAGACCTGGATGGTGGAGCAGGGAGAAATGTCATGAAGGGCCAACCCCTGCTCCCCCCCAACCCTCAAGGAGCCCCTGGAAGCCTGGGCATAGGATTACTCACCCTGGGGCAGGTGCATGATGCCCACACTGAAGCCCGAAGTAATGTCCCCCAGGAGCCAGTCCTTGACTGGGTAGCGGGGCAGCCAGTGCAGGAAGGGCAGGAAACGGAACAGAAGGGACTTGGCAGTGGAGCCTGTGCATCTGGAGGGGAAGGAGTAGGAGCTGAGGCTGAGTACAAGTGCAGGGGCCTGGGGACATCAGTAGGGGTAGACAGGGCTCCATGAGAAGCAATGGGTCCCATGGGACACCCAGCTCCATCCATTGGAGCCTCGTGTCCCTCCGGTCAGGAGAGCAAAGAAGGGACACGGGTGCTTGGGCTTAGGGGAAAGGATCCCCAGGTCTGCAGCTCCCCGTGGTGGTGGGACTGGGGTGGACAGTGCCTGGTGAAGTCCAGGCACATGCCCATGCCCCTGGCCGTATGGTCCTACCTGATCTTGTGGAGACCAATCGAGTGCTTGGTGGGAGGCTTCCTCTGTGCCACCTCCTCCAGTTCAGCTTCACTCAGCACCTCACGGGGTGCTCGGTGGCTCAGTGCCATCTCTGCCGCCATGCCCACCTGACCTTCCTGCATGCCAGTCCACTGCAGGGACATCAGGGACAACTCAGCTACGTCCCCCCAGCTGAGGACACCCAACACCCTACACGCCCCCAACCCCTCCTCCAGCTCCAGTTGTCCCACAGAGCCATCCCATCCCAGCCAGGCAGGCAGGATTGGCCCTGAGGATAAGTATGAGCCGAGTTTTGGGAGTCCTGAAGCAGTGGCAGTGGCTCACAAGGGCAGGTGGGCAGGGAGGGACCTGAGACTTCAGCAATCAGCACTGCCCGCTCCTGCCCCGCACCAGCCCCCTCTGCCCCACTGGAATGCACAGGGTGGGGTCTGCCAGCAGAGCTGCCCCGGGGGGGCTCCCCCTCTGCCTGTGTGTGCAGGACCCACCTCGGTGCCAACCCCTCTTCCCCTCCGTGTACTGCAGCAGGGCAGGACACAGCTGCCGAGCAGAGCCCTGGCCATCCCACAGCCCCGTCTGCAGACTTTGTCCCTTTATGCATGAGGGGAGCAGGAATGTGAACCCCCAGCAAAAGTCACAGCTTTCCATCCCTCTGACAGTGCCCTCCCCTGACCACTGCACTGCAGAGCTGGGGTGAGCCTGTGGTCAGAGGAGGGAGGCTGGGCTGAGGTTTCACCCTTCACAGGGCTGGGATGGTGGGACCGAGGTGTTTCCCTCTAGATCCACAGCCTGGTCTTGCTCAGGGCTCAGGCTGAGAGCTGCACCATCATGCTGGGCTCACCCAGCTGGTGGCCTGCCTGGTCCTGAGGTGCAACTGGACCCATGATCCCCTCACAGGGTGCCTGGGGTTGTGCCAGCCCGAGTCCCTGTGTTGCCCCATTATCACTCCTACCTGCTGTGCCCAAGTTTGGTCAGGAGCTGGCAGGCAGGTGCATGCTCTGCTTCCTCCTATTTATCAAAACCAGCCCGTGATCTTTGAGACACCGCTCCCTGCCTCCTGTCCTTCCTCCTGCCCTGCCGAGAACCTGCCTGCTTCCCAGCCCCACTGCTGCACTCACAGCTCCCACCTCGCTCCCCTCCATGCGCTGGTGTGCTGAGTTCCTCAGCTGTGGCAGGCCCAGAGCTGTCACCACTGTCCCCAGAACCATCCCATAGTGGGGACTGTCCATTCCAGTCTCAGTTCCTGGTCTGCAGCCATACCCAGGTGCTGCCATGCCCAACCACCCACGGCAGGTGCAGGGCAGTGGTCTTCTTGTCACTGGGCACATTCTGGTGCCAACCTCCTGCCAAGAGCTGGTGCTGGGCACTCACCACCCCAGGGCAGTGCTCTAGGTCCTGCCATCACCCTCCTGTGCCCCCACAGCTCCCATGGGTGTTCCTTCCCCATGCCCTGTCCTGGAGCAGGAGCTGTGCCGAGGACGAGGAGGGTTACCCACAGCCTCAGGTCATGGCATCCAGTGTATTTTCCACAGCCCCTCACTTACCTTGCTTGGAAGAGGTGTGCTGTGCCCTGTGGACTGCCCCACTCTCCCACAATTTGTACAGACCCAGTCGTTATCTTGTTCCAAAGGTCCCCAGCAGGCACCAGAGTCCCACTGAACCCATCATTCCTTCCTGGGCTCCATCATGACCTAGAATTGGTTTCAGAGAATGTCTGAGTCATGCTTGGCGCGGTCCCATAGGGGCACAACTGTGGAAATCCAGGCACCTATAGCTGACTGGTACCAGGGTGTGGGTGAAGGCAGCGGGCAGGGCCAGGCTTCAAAGAGTCCTGGGTTCCCTGGGTGGTGGGATAGGGCTGGTGAGTGGAGTAAGTGGTGACATTCAGGGCCACAATTTCCAGGCTTGGAGCAACTCGTCCCCCTCCCTGGTGTAGCATAACCCACGGCCACCCTGGCTCTCCCTGTGGTGAGCATGACCCACATCCCACAGCAGCCCTACACCTTTCAGACAGTGGGGCTGAGCCTGCTCCCTCAGCCTCTCCCACATCCCTGGCCCCTGCTGTCCACCCATATGCCCATCAGTCCCACTGTGACCAGGTAAAGGTGCACTGATGCTGACACAAGCACCACGTGACTGTTGCCTCCTCATTGTTTATTCACTCACCCAGCAGGGAATCAGAGGCCATCCCAGGGCTCCTGCTCGGAAGCAAATAGCACGGGGTGTCATTTACTGCCTCTTTATCACCGCTCCTTGTCCCCACCCGTGACATTCCTTTCCACATCCCTGCCTCCAGCCCCTGACATGCACCCTGGGCTGGCCACTCTGCCTGTGACTCCCCCTTGCCACCCCAGCCCCCAGCCAGCTCTCCCTGCCCCTCACCCCCCTGCCAGCCTCAAGAAGGGCTGCAGGACAGGACCACAGCTCCCAGCACTGCCACTACGACTCCCAAGGGTCACCCTGAGCCGGCCCCCAACCACTTAGGGGATGGAGCCCATGAAGGACAGAGGGATGACAATTGATGGTGACCCTTGCTCAGGGTGCTGTGGATCAATGCTGCCGTTTGATCTCCTGCTCTTTCCTCAACAGGAAGAGAGGGACGGAGGGCATCAGGATCATGCTCGGCCTCTGCTCCACACACTTCCTTCTCCTTCCTGGAAGCCAGCTTGACACCATTGAGGTCACGCAGCCTTTGGACAGTGGATCTTCTTGCCTTGTTCTAGGTTTGATTGGGTGTGCCAGCTGCTGCCAGGCACCCGCCCCACGGCTAACCACAGCCTCTGTGGCACCACAGCCCTGCTGGCAGTACTGGGGCCACTGGCCACCACTGCAGCCAATCCCAGCTCTGGCTGAACCAGCCTGGACACAGCCCAGTTCAAGCAACTGACAGCACCTGAAGTCCCTGTCTCCTGGTCACCTCACCCTGTCCCCAGCGACCCCCCTTCGGCCTACGTGCTGGCTGGGAGCTCCTGCCCAAGCCTCCTCCTACCATCACCTCAAGCCCCGGCGCTGCACCCGTAGCCCCATCCACAGATCCACTGCACAGAGAGAGAGGGCAGAGAGGCCAGCACCATTTTATAGACTTTTATTTCCAAATCTGGCGCTTCCATGATACACTTTTACACAGCCGGAGAGGGGGCACGGGCATCTCCCCACTCCCTGCCAACAGAATTGGGAGACAAAGAGAGGAAAAAACCCCCAACCAAACCCCGCAAAGTTAAAAACCCAAACCCAAGGAGGATGCTCCCCAGAGCCCAGGTCACAGCACTACAATCAGAGACCAAGCCAAAGACTGGTCTGCAAGAAATAGACTCCTGCTTCTTGACTGGCCCAGGTCTGCAGGGACAGCCACCAGATCTGCTGCTCTCTTCTTTTTGGCACTTGTCACTTGCTCTCCATTTGGCACCAGCATTAAGAGCCCAACTTAGCAGAAACATGGGCCCTACAGCACCATAGGGAGGGAATCCCAAGACTCTGGTGCTGGCACTGCACAGCTGGAGAGAAACATGTAAACGAGCTTGTTCCCAAAGGCAAAGATGGGCAGCATGGAGGGGCCTGGCTGTTCCCAGTATGTGGGGCCAGCAGGCTTTCCCTCTGCACACTGGTCCCGAATGGCATGTAAACATGTCAGCAGGCCCTGCTGTCCTCATCCCTGGGAAAACAGTGAGCCTGCCTCATCAGGGCTGTGGCGGGGGGCCCACGGCACCCCAATCACCAGCCCTTCTGTTCCCTTCACACTCTTCCCACTGACTCTGGGATGTAGCCAAGAGGCCTTGGCCTCCCCAGGGGCCTGGAGGACAGCAGCACAAGTCCTCTTCTGTAAACATGTCGGGCTGGGCTACAGTAAGATGCTATGGCAGTGTGGCAGTAAGGCAGTAAGGGGCACACGGTCACACAGCCCCAAGAGCACCACGGGGCGGCCGAGCAGAAGCACCACGCTTGGCTGGTGAGACAGAGCACGCCAGCCCCCCGAGCCAAATGCCCTGGCCCGAGGCTGGGGTAGGCACAGAGGAGTGTTACTTCACAGCAGGGCCAGTAGGAGCCCCAGGCCAGGCCCCAGGCTGAGGAGAGACACCATCAGGGCAACCTGAATTTCCAGAGAGGGCAAAGTGCTGTTTAACTCCATTTCCCAAAATCCAGGCCACTCTGAGCTGGGGTCCTCTGCTAGTCAGAGGATAGCAGATATATGCAGAGCTCCCAGGGATCCAGCTAGATACAACTTTTGTGGGTAATGCTGGACCCCAAGACTGGGGTCCAGCACATCATGCTCCTGCAGACGCTAGTCCTCCACAGAGGGAGCACTGGCTCTGGGAACAGCCTAGCCTGCTGCTGAACAGAACATCCAGCTCCTTGCCTGGACTCACAAACTAACAGAGATTTTCTCTGAAACATCCAAGTGAAAGAGCACAACACCCAGTGGGTAAAAACACAGTGCTCCCCCGCTGAACAGAGGAAACCAGCATTGACCAGACTGGGACCATCCTGGTACAGGACAGGGCGGCACAGCAAAGCTTGTCTCCTACTCCTGAATTTGCTGCCCTATTCGTTTGTGCTCTCACTGGCACACAGCCCCTCACCGAGGTGGGGCAGCCCCAAGGGGGATGGTCCCACGGGAGGGCAGAGAGAGGCCTGGCTGCACGGGGCTGAGGGTCACCAGGCAGGAGGGTGGCAAGACACGTGTGGAGCTGCACAGTGGGGGGGGGGGGGGGGGGGGCACCACGGCCAGCGGTC
>JAYRBT010000023.1:12171891-12201794 GCA_036023395.1 Myiotriccus ornatus
CCCGCCCCCCCCCCCCCCCCCCCCCCCCCCCCCCCCCCCCCCCCAGCAGGGCCAGCTGTCCTGCAAGGGGGCTTGGACAGAGTAGTGCCAACAAAGACTTAAGGATCACCTGGCACTGTCTCTCCAGTCCACAGGAACTGTGGTCCTCATAGCCCCAGGGAAGCTGGGAAAGGGCTGTTGGTGAAACAAATGCTCCAGGTCCCGGGAACAGACCATCCGTAAAAATAACCATAGAAATTTCTTTTCTCTCTGATTACAAAGATACAAAAAGGTAGAAAACCCTCCCCTGCTCCCACGTCCTGGGCTCCATCTCTGTCCCTCTGCCACTGCCCACCCTCCGCACACAGACATGCACACCCCACGCACAAACAGCTCGCAGAGAAAGAGCTCAGCCCCGGCGGGTTGGAGTTGCCACCCTTGCCCAGTACTACCTGTCACACCGGGCAGGTGACGGGGAGCACAGCAGCAGTTGAGAGCCTGGAGGCTCCTGGCAGTGGGTGGTGTGGGCTGCTGGCCCCTCAGCCCACAGGGCAGGGGAAGGCAGGGTTGGTTCTGGGCCTCTGACCACCATCAGTTCTGGCCCCTGCCCCCTGGGGACACCAAACCTCGGCTGGCAGCACCTGGTGAAGGGCTCTGCTTCTTCCATCTCTCTTCTGGACAACTTCGCCACTCAGGAATGGCCCTCACTTCTCATTATTCTTCTCATAGGAAAGAAAAACAATGTTAAGACATGGCATCTCTCCTGGGCTCTAGCATCCTTCCCCTGCTAGGGCAGATGGGGACAGGGCAGAAACCCACTCCCATGGAATGGAAGAAGTGACAAAATGGGACAGGGTCCCTGGGGAGAAACATGCCTGAGGCAGGCAGAGCTCCCCTAGGATTTGGGCTCCCTCCTCTCCAGTCAGCCTGGCCCTTGCATACATCTGCCCACTGGGACTTAGAGCCAGCATTGACCAAGGGGACCAGCCATGAGGCCAGCCTGGCTGCACAGAGCATCGTCCCCAAGTCCCCACAGGCCACGAGCAAGGGCCATTGTCTCTGGCAGAGTGGGCAGACTCACATACACAGATGTTCCTACCCATGCTGCGCTGCAAGCACCCAGAGCTGTCACACCTGAAGCTTCTCCCTGCCCAGTCACCGTTCAGAACCAGGAAACACCTGCTGCTCACCCTGGGGGGCTCACCCCTACACAGCCCTCCCTCAAAACCAAACTCCTCTCAGGAAGAAGCCGGGCAGGTGGACAATGCACAAGATCAGCTGAACAAGAGACGGCTGAGGAAGGAAGGAAAACACTTACTCTGAGTCTGGTGACAACTCCGAAATGCTGTGGGAGGTGGCAGAGCGAGGCGTCGAGGGACACATTGCGGAGGGCGTCGAGGTCTGCAAGGCAGAGGGGGTGGCAGTGGTCTGGGGGCCTGAAGGCGTGCTGGAAGATTGCACCGAGGACAGGACAGAGGAGTTAAAAGAAGCAAGGATGGAAGAAAGGATATCTAACTGTTCAGTGGAAGGATGTCGGCTGGGAATGGCCTCCAGGTTGTCCCTAGAAGGGTGTCTCCTCGACAGCGGCTCTAGGCTTTCCCTAGACAGCTGCCTCCGAGAAAGACTCCCCAGGTTGTCCTGTGAGGGCTGCCTGCTAGGCACTGTGTCCAGAGGCTCTCTGGAATTAGATCTTCTGGACAGAAAGTCCAGCTGCTCCCTTGAAGCTTGTCTAGCTGATGCTAGCAGGTCCCTTGAAGGCTGTTTTCTAGAAAGTAAATCCAGTTGCTCTCGAGAAGTATCTCGACTTGGCAACATGTCTATAGGGTCTCTGGATACTTGCCTACTTGGCAATGTGTTTAGCCACTCTCTAGAGACTTCCCTTACTGGCCCACAGTCTAGCTGCTCTCTTGACCCAAATCTGCAGGGTAAAGTATCAAGGCAGTCTCTGGAGCCCTGTCTCCGTGGCAGCGTGTTCCCATGATCTCTCTGACTGGGCCTAGCAGCGAGTAGATCCAAGTTTTCCCTCGATGCATGTCTGCTTGGGATACTTTCCAGGTGTTCAGTAGACCCATGCCTGCTGGGGATAGTGTCCAACTCCTCCCTGGACCCATGCCGACTGGGCACAGCTTCCAAGCACTCTCCTGAGTTGTGTCTGCTCAGCTGCTCCCGGGACATCTGTCTCCTCATCAGCATGTCAAGCTGCTCCCGTGACGAGTACCGGCTGGCTGGCTGCGACAGACTGCCGGCTCCAGAGTAGATCCTGCCGTAGGAGGCAGCAGGGACAGCCCTGTGACCCAGCGTGGAGGTCTTATACCACGTCAGCTCGTTGGTCATCCTGCCAACGGATGGCAGGCCCTGGAGAGTCGGTGGGTACTGGAGACGGTTCTTCAAAATCCCTGCACCAGACAGAAAGAGAAGTCAAATCTTCGCACAACAGTGAAAAGAGCACGAAAACCAGGGAGATAAGCCATACCTCCCCAAGGGCATGGCCAGATGGATCTGATGCTGAGCCTTCAGGGCCAAGTCAGCCTGACACAGGCAAGGCCACCCTTGCCCACTTGCTCCAGGCTCTTACCTTTTCTTTGCCGTTGGGTCTGGGTGAGGGAGTTCTCATCCCCACTGGTCAAAGCCAGGTCTGGCTGATTGTTGTTGGCCGCATCCTTGTTGATGTCAAATCCCAGCTTCCGCTCAGAGCCCCACTTCTGCAGGGAGCAGGGATGAACCTCGCACTCGCCCAGAGCCGGCCAATACGACATGAGGTCATTGCCATCCACATCTGAAGGACGCAGCAAAATGGGCCCCAGGGAAGAGGGAGAGAATATTTCCATGAGCAGCAATTGAGCCATCACAAGACATGGCCTGGCCCCCAAGGGACCTGAGCTCATCCTTTTCCCTGCCAGAGCCCTGGACTTGCCTTTGGGAGTGGTGTTGGCAGGGTTGGTGAGGAGGCGTTCGCTGTGTGCCGCCCGCTTGAACTGGCGCTGGAAGCGGCCCCGCAGGCGTACGTTCTCCTCGCTCTCCGAGGACGGGATGGAGAGGCTTCGCTCTTCATCCAGAGACAGGTCACTGTCAGAGTCCGAGTCCTGGTCTGTAGGAGTGTGTGTCAGGGAGACGTTTGGAATGAAGGTGAGAGAGGCTTCTGGTGGCAGTGCCAGGCAGGTGGAAACACCTCAGGGCTGACCACCCTTGTGAGAGTGACTTACCCCTCACTGCCTTTCCCTCAGCAGCAGACTGTGCCAGCTGCCCTGGCCCTATCACCAGGTACCCATGAAAGGAGCCTGGCTCCCTCTCTCTGCACCTCCCCGTAAGGCAGCTGCAAACAGCCATAAGATCCCCTTTGCCTCCTCCTCCAGGCTGAGCAAACCCACCTCCCTCAGCCTCCGTTTGTTTGCCCTGTGTCCCAGCCATGAGGGTGCCTCCTGCTGGTTTCCCTCCAGTGAGTCAAATGTCTGTGCTGTACTGGAGAGCCCAGTATTCCCACAGATCCCACAACAGCCAATGTTCCCTCTCTCGCTTTCTCCATGTCTAGCCCCTTGGGGCCTGGCTATGCCCTTTGTCATCTGCCCAGGAGGAGGCTCTGCTAAATCACCCAGTGGCTGCCTCTCCCTCCTATCCGCCGTGTTTGGAAGTCACAGCTGAGCACAGGGTGGAGGACATAACCATATAGGCAGAGCCTGCACTGGGAAGAATTTCCTTAAGCTGGGAGTTCATCTGGGATGCACACAGTTGGTCCCAAACCCAGGCACACGGTTGAATCTTACCTCCCCCAGCATCACGGTGGAACATGGCCACGTCGATGTCTGTGGGTCCGGCATGAGCCAACAGGTTGTGATCTAGGGCTGAGCCCTGACGTGCTGTCACGTTGTCTCTGAAACACAGGAGGCCCAAATGATCAGAGGCAGGAGCCTCCGTCTGCCTGGGCACTGCGGTCCCCCAGAGCCCTGCTCCCTACCTGAGGTACGCCCGCTGGCTGGAGTGGGTGCGGGCAGAGCGCACGCTGCTCACCGAGGAGACGGTGGAGGCCCCCAGGGTGATGCGGATGAGCCCACTCTCCTCAAACAGCGCCGTGTTGTTGTAGGCATTGGGGCCCTGGGGAGGGCAGGGAGAGGCTATGTTAAGGAGTTGCCATGGCAGCTGCCACTGGGATGTGGGGACATGCCTGTCAGCTCCAGTTGCAGACACGCAGCCTGACCCCAGAGCCCTGGGCTGCTCTGCTCTCGCCCACCTGTGTGCTCCTCGTGGCCTCCTCGCTCTGCCCCTTCTTGCCGAGGCAGGCCAGCTTCCAGGCCTCCCATACCTCCTCATTTAGCACACAGAACAGAACCAGCACAGCCAGGCCCTGTGGGGAGAGACGACATGAAAGACAGCCCCTCATTGCCAGCTGACCTGCTCGCCCACAGCACCAGTGGCAGGACAGTCCCTGGCCCCTCAGGAGCCCAGTACGTTGGCTCTGGTGGCCACCAGGACTGGGATGCATCAAAGACCCCCCAAAGCTGATTGGAGCTACCACCTGTGGTGGCCATGGGTGAGAGAGGAAGGGGTGGCAGTAGCCAAGGAGCAGATGGCAGAGTCCCCTGCAGCAACACCAGCCATAGTGGTAGCAGGAGGTTGGCAGGGTGCTGCCACGGGTCTGATTTCAGGTATCCAACACTTCTGCTGCACGCTGTTCTCTGCTCTGCCCTCTGAGAGCATGGAGGCACCTT
The DNA here is from genome assembly GCA_036023395.1 of Myiotriccus ornatus. Taxonomy (NCBI): domain Eukaryota; kingdom Metazoa; phylum Chordata; class Aves; order Passeriformes; family Tyrannidae; genus Myiotriccus; species Myiotriccus ornatus. The sequence continues at coordinate 12,176,574 of JAYRBT010000023.1, forward strand.
CCCTCCAAAGGTGGGCCTTGCTATCCTTCGGATGTCACCTCTGAACCAAACACCTTGCAGCCACCTCCTGCTCACCACAGGCACAGCAGCAAGGACTGGCAGGAGTAACTCACTGCCAGTCACAGTGTCACAGTGGTGACAGCAGAAGGGACAAGGAGCACAGCAAGATGCTGGGAGCTCAGTGCAAGCCACCCACTCTCCACAGATGGCTGTGGGGACCACAGGGACACTCTCCTGGGCTGACCCACGCCCTCCCCAGCAGAGGCTGGGCAGTTACCTGGAGGCTGCAGAGGACAGTGTAGAGGTAGTGGAAAGCCAGGATACTGTTGTTGACAGCCAAGAGGCCAAAGAGCCAGGTAGTGCTAATAACTAGAAGCAGAACAAAGGAGCTCCGTAACGTCATGCTGGAGAGAGAGACAGACAGACAGACAGGCACACAGACACACACCAAGAGGTTAGTGCGTACTGTTAATCTACAGGCTAGTGCTCACAGACAGAGATCCAGAGGGGAAAGCAATCCTGTCCAGCCCTCCCTGTTGTTCCCAGCACTGTGGGCACATCCCTGCACAGTGGTCTAGCTCCTGCCAACTCCCAGGCCTTCCCTTCTGGATCACACATGGCAAACACAGGTCATTTGGAGCCACAGAGAGCTGAGCCATGCTCCAGGGCTGGCTCAGAAGTGAGTGGGAAAAGTCCTCAGGAGCATGTAGGAGAAGAAGAAGCAGGTGCTGGTAGCTGACAAGGGTGAAGTGTTGAATCAAAGCACACACATGGGGTGGCTGTGAGGGCAGGTGGTGAAGAAGGACCAGTTGGTGGGTCAGTGTGGAGATGGGGATGTAGGAACAAGAGGAAAGGACAAAGTTTAGGAAAGGTTAATGTGGTTGGCAGGTGTGGGAGAGGAGAGTGGCTGTGAGGCTGATGCTGATGCACAGAGGGGCCCTCTGCGATGGTGGAAGAAGGAGGATGGTCACTGAAAATGCTAAAAATCATGAGCCTGTTGGAGCTCTGCTAGGAGTCTGGCCACTAATACTCACAGAACCGATTTCTTCTTGGTCTCCTTTTGGCCTGGGGAACAGGACATCTTGGCCACAAGCAGGAACATGACCCCATTCATCTGAAAGTGTTTGTACTGATTAGAAGCTGTGCCAAGGCCTGGCTTTGACCTGACTTCCCCAGTGCAGAACATGGGCAGACTCCAGGTCCACCAGGCCCATGCAAACATCCCTTCCTTTCCCTTCATGCCCGAGCCGTGGCCTCCCCCAGGTTTGACTGGAGTGAGGAGGGACAAAAAGAGGGCCTCTAACTGAGGGAAGGGTGTACAGAGAACGGGGTAGGCAGTGGGCAGCCAAAGAGGAGCAAGTGCCCATGGTGGGGAGAAGGGGGGCAGGAGAGGGCTGTAGGTGAAACAGGACAGGGTTTTACCACAATGACGACAGTAATGGGGCCTGCAAAGCTCCAGACCAGCTTATCATGAATGGAAATCCAGCAGAAATCGGGGTTCCCATAGCCCTCAGGATCCAGGCCAACAGCCAGCCCTGCAAGAGGAAGAGAGAGGTCAGGTCGAGACCCAGCAGCCTTGGACTTGTCCAAGTCATATCAATCCCATCACAGCACTGAAGGCAGTGAAGAGGCTCTCTCCCTGCTCCTTGCCCTGTGCACAGGCTTCCCCACCACAGGGAAAGAGCCAGGACTGTGAGCCCCAGCACCAGGGCCTTTATTTCCTTTTCCCCAGGTATCCCTGATAAAGCCCAGCCCAACAGACACTCACTGCCAGCAACAGGTCACCCAAGCATGCGTGCTTAGGGAAACAGGAGACCTCAACTACGAGTCCTGGGATAAGCCATGGGGAGATGTGCTGAGAAATTACTTCTCCCCAGGAGGCAAGATGACAGCCCTCGATACACGGTCTCTATCTGACCACCCCAACACTGCTTGCTGCCAGCACTGCTGTCCATGGCAAACTCACCCTCAGCTCTCCGCACTGGGTGAGCTGGGCAGCACCAGGTGGTCAGGAGGCTGCTGAGAACCGGCACAAATGATTTTGACACGGCTGTAGGACAGGCAGCTCTTACCAGTGATGATGGCAGGCACTCCCCAGCCGATGGCATAGTAGAAACGCATGGCCCCGAAGTTGACGTTGCGGGCTTCGGTCTGCATGCGGTAGATGTGGAGGCCCTGGACGAAGAGCCAGGCAAAGGTGGAGAGGAAGAAGCAGTGGAGGAGGATGGCAATCACAGTGCAAAGAAACTGGGGAGACAAAAGCCACTCAGAGATGGTGCCGCTCTGCCAATGCTAGTGGCATCATCCACACCTCACGCTCACCCCCACAGGCGCGCTGGTTCTATCACAGACCTGGTTCTCAGTGCGGTTGATGCCCAGGAGAAAGAGCAGCTCAGAGAAGAAGAGAGTGACTGATATGTTGGAGTGGATGCCACGGGTGTTGGACTTGAGGCCTTTGAGGCAGGTCAGGAAGGAGAAGGTCAGCAGCAGAGACACCAAGGAGAGAGACATCAAGGAATAGGTGACAATTGCCAATGTTTCCAGGTCACCTTCCAGTTGCTGAAGCAATAGAGAACCAAAAGCAAACAGTGGTGTTAGAGGCAGACATAGGATGCTTGCAGAGCTCTCAAACTCTAGTTGTGCCCACAAGGAATTTTCTGCCTGTGCCCATTTATTATTATTTAACAGTCCCCACCACTGCCCACAGCCCCTTGGGCAGAGTTTACCTCTCGATGCGAGCTGTCCATCAAAACCCCAAAGGTGCCAAACTGGGAGCACTGGCAGTGGACATGTGTGGTGTTTCGGTACACAAGCTCGCAGTCCCTGGCTGTCCAGAAGCCAGAGGGGTTGGTCCTGCAGCCACCAAAAAGCAGAGTGCACTTAGGAGAGAAGACAGATGAGTGTGATGTGTGGGGGAGGAACTGCAGAGAAGATGGGTGACTGGCAAGGCTCTTCTGCCAGCAGATACAACTGCACTCCTACAGCTTAAGTACTGGAGCAAGAATGTGGATGTGGCACTGAGGGACATGGGTTAGTGGTGGGCTGGAGAGTGCAGGGTTAACAGTTGGACTCAATAGTCTTAGAGGCCTTTTCCAAACTAAACAATTCTATGACCCTGCTGTGCCCTCCCAGCAGGGAACCCCACCAGGAGAGCGCGGAAATCCTCCACATCCCAGTGCTGCCCAGGTACACAGACTGTTACAGCCAGGGAAACCTGGGGTATGATGTGTCTGGGGAAAGCAGTTCAAAGAGAGTGGCCCAGACATGCTCAACTCACAGGTTGGAGTGGTTCCACTGCACACAGAGAGGTTTGCTCCTGTTGGCTGTCTCCAGCAGGTAAAATTCCAGCACAAGAGGAGTGTCCAAGGGCCCTCGCAGGAAGGTGTGATTACTGAACACAGACACACTCACGATGGGGGAGTTCATCACAGGATTCTTGGGGAGCCTGCAAGGAGCAAAAGAGCTCTATCATCACTGTGCATAGCATCTGTAGATCCTTGGGGACTTCCCAGGTGTCCTGCCCTGACATCTCACAAGGAACAGGTCTGCCCAGTCCACACTAAGGGCCTGGGAAACATGGGACATAGCAACACCAGGGTGGGGAACAGGCAGAGTACTGTGGGACTGCCTGGCTGGGAACCAAACCCACACCATTGCAGTCAGGCTTGGCAAATGCTGGAGGGAACAGAAGAGTCCAGCCAGCCCCTCTCCACTGGTGCTTGTGGGGGCAAAGGGGAGGGGACGTACCTGACGCTGCGACGATCCACCTGGTAGCGCGCAGGCAGCATCCCCCCGAGGGTGCGGTACATGATGAGAATGACCACAGTGAGAGCGGGCTCAGGCTCCGGCAGCGCCTGCCTCGGGGAGGAGTTCTCCACAGTGTAGTTCCCTTCGCCCCCAGCCAGTGTGGGCACTGCTGTAGGGGCAGCTAAGGTACACAAGGCGGTGGTGAGAACACACACACATGCTGCTCTGAAGACAACTTGTGAGGCCATCAGGAGCCTTTAGGATGTGGTGAAGCCAGAAGTTCAGGCTATCAGGGGTGACTTGTGGACCTCTGACAGAGCCAGGTCTCAGCAGGGAACATGCAAACTAGACGGCCTTTAAAGGTCCCTTCCAACCAGAATCATTCCATGATTCTACATATTTCCTGACAGCCATACCCACCCAAGCTGTTCCTTGAGTGATGTTCACAAGCTCACCTTCAGCTTTTGGTGGGCTCAGCACAGACAGCGGCAGCACAACGTGGGTGTGGGGGTCCCAGGCGGGCTGGCCCCGGAAGAGGCTGCTGTGGTAGCGAGGGTAGCGCCGGCGGATATGGGAGTGGTTCTCCATGCGATCGATGCTCAGCACTGCAGAGGAGCAAGGGAGTGAAGACAGATCTAGAATGGCCACCTGGAGAGAACCAAGCTCCAGGGCACCTCAGGTTTCAAGTCGCTGGCAAAAGGACCACATGAGCCACAGACAGGGTTGTGGCTATGTCCTGTGTTTGGGCATGACCCATGACAGAAATCTCAGCACCAACAGTGCTCCTTCCCAGCCCAGATCCATGCTCTGCTATAGGGCAGACTACTTCAGCCACCAAGATCAGCTGCTTTTTCACTCTAGACTGGGAAGTAACTGGGAGCCAGCACACTCCTGGCTCTGCTGCTTTTGGTGGTGTGTCAGCTAGTCCAGGCAGAGATGGGACCAGGACATCTCTCATGAACACCTCCCCATGTTTGAGAGAGCCACCAGGGACACTATCAGCACCCTCCCTGAGATGCAGTGAGATGAGAAGGGAAGCAGGTTAATGGAGGAGTGTCTCTGCAGCACCCCAGCCAGCGCCAGCCAGCTCCTACTCACTGATGTTGGGGGTGACGACGCCAACAGGATTGAGGTAGGTGAGTTTCATGTTGCTGGCCAAGGTGCCCGAGTAGTCCCGCAGCTGCTCCATGAGGCTGGCACTGCCATGTTCTCCGTGTGGCAGCATGGCCCAGTGCTCCCGGTTCTCAGGTGCCAGCACGGAGCTGCCTGCACGCAGCAGGTTCTGCACGGGAGAGATGTGAGGGCAGGGGGTGAGGAAGCACCGCCTTTGGGACCCTCCTGGCCACCCCCAGACTGCAGCACTGTACTCTGCCCAACTTGCTGCACAAGGGCTTCAGGTAGAGAGGTACTTCCTGCTACAAGGGGCCTCCACCCTCATCGCTCATCAACCAGTGCCCTACAGAGACATCTTCCCTGCACTCCTGCCACGAGGAACTTGCAGGCAGCAATAAGATCTGCCTTTGCCTTCCCAGGCTGAGCAAACCCAGGTCTCTGCCTCTCCTCATCCACCTGGTGCTCCAGCCCTGACCATGCCTGTGACCTCCCTTCTGTTGGGCCACTGCCTGTGTGGCAGTGGGGAGCCCAGTGCTCCTGACGTGGTCTCACCACATCCTCGATGCCCTCAGAGACACAGGCTCAGGGTGGCTGATAGGAGAAGCAGCATCAGAAGTCACTGATCTGGGGGAAGGACTCACCTCATTGAAGTGGGCGTCCTGTGTGGCTGTCAGGCCGAAGCCATGCTGCTGGCTCTCGAAGGCCATGAGGCGGGACAGCAGGCGGAAGGCGATGTGCACGTCGTTGCCAAAGTAGTGGTCCATGTGGTCCGTCACAGCCCGGAGCCGGTGGGCCAGTTTCTTGGCTTCAATTGTGTTGAGCTCAGTCTTGTTCCTCTCCAAGCCCTCCAGCTGCCAGTGGGGAGAAAAGAGGGGATTAAATAATTGAGCAGGTTCCTTACCAGGAAACTGGGATGCTTCGGGCCCCACTGGACACAGAGGTTATTTTTGAAGCCATGGCACAAGCCACTGACACTCGCAGGGGTGGTCACTAGAAGAGGAAGCACTTCTGGCAGTCTTCAGCAACACGCCAGGAGCTGCACTGGCCCAGCTAGCCCAGTGCCATACACAACAGAGGCCAAGATGAAAGGACAGGGCAAGGGCCTGGCGATACATCCCTGGAAACTCTCCTGGCTTCAGTTTCAGTTCAGCCCAGGTGAGATGCAAGTATTTAAGATACTTGCCTGGAAATGTCAAAGGGATTTGTCACTGACAGAATCTGGGGGCTACAGAGCTTCCATGGAGCAGACATCCCATCAGGTTCAAACCACTCAGCCCAGCTCAGGATTACTTATTTTCCTCTCAAATGCTGTGGCAGGACACAAGTAACTTCTGATGGGGACACTCAGATCAGACGAAGCCAAGTGAACTTAAGCTCAGACCAGTCTTCCCACAGAATGGGTTTGGGGGCAGGAGATGAGAAAAAAAGGGTGCTGAGCACTGTGGCAAGTCCCTCTCATACTCCAGGGAGAGCTGAGTGCTTTGAAACCTGGTTGTGAGCCCTTGTCAGAAGGCCCATGCTCTGTCAGGGCTGCAGAGCCAAGAGAATTACCAGCACAGACAGTTCCTTGAAGGCAGGTGAAGTGCAGTTGAAGAGATCTGGCTCCAGCCAGCCCTTCTCCTCATCACAGTGTCTGACAGCTGCACCTGAAGCAAGAAGGAAGGGCATGTTGGAAATTCAGCACAGGATACACAACCCCAGCAGGGACCCTCTGCAGCAGCTAATCCCAAAGAGCAGCACTGGCAAGTGACGGGGAGGGCCTATAACACCCCAGGGCCATTGTCCTGCAATTATGCAATTCATTCTACCTTTGGTCTGTAACACCTGCAGCTGCTGCTGTTCCTTCCCTCCAGGAGATGGATTTCTCTGTGTGCTTTGGGGCAGCGTCATACCAAGTGACATCGCACTGAACTGCAAAAAGGACTAAGTGACTTGGCAGGACTCAGGCTGGAGAAGCTCCAGGTCACGTGACTGTGTCCTTAGGGCACACCTCACCCCAAGCTACAGAGGCCCAGGCAGCTTTAGGCATCCCTTGGCTGACAGCCTGCAGTGCTTGCTGAGGTCCCGCTCTCTCTACAGGGCAAAGTCACTCCAGGAGCACAACAGCCCTTCAGTGGGCTGGCAGACCTGCCCCAGAGACGAGCCCCTGCAGTTGATGGGGACAGAGCAGTGGGATGGAGGACCCCAGTGTGGAGGATCCAGCTCTGTGGGTTCAGTATCCAGTGCCAGACCCCAACCCCTGGCTGGGGCCTAAGCACTACTGCACAGCAGTGGAGTCACCAGCACTGAGTGGGATCAGCTGTTAAACATCACCGGAAACCCTGCTAAAGCCAACATGGAGAGCAGCGTTCTGGGCCGGGAGTGTCACCGCAAACACTTTACATGAAACAGGCAACCCCAGTGTACCGAGCAGGACTGTGGAGGAAGTCCTCTTGGGGAGAGCACTAGGGCACAGGAGTCCACCTGAGTGCCCATGGCTGGGAGAGGGCAACAGCATGGCCAGGGCAGGGAGAGGGAGCCTGGAGGAGACTCCAGTTGCTGCTCAGAAAAGCCGCAGTAATAAATGTGTCCCTCTCACCACCTCCAGCTACTAGCTGTCCTCCCAGCCACCTTTCTCCCAGCTGCAGAAGCACAGGGACCAGTGCCACTGCAGCAGGGAGCAGGGAGGACAAGGAAATCTTCACACTGCTGGCCTTTCTCTTGGACAGAACAGAGATCTACTCAGGATCCAACCTCCAGGTCCCTGTGCCTCCCCCCACCAGCTGGGCAGAGGGAACAGGACCTTGTGCTATGCCTGCTCATCTGTTCCTGACCCTGTCTTACTGCCCCCACTCTAAAAACTTTCCCCTTTCTCCACCCCACAGCCATTCATCCGTTGCTCATCACCAGCTCCTTTCCCTCCCAGCCTAAGCAAGCAGGTACCACCCAGGAGAGCCAGCACCCATCCCAGCCAGGGAGCAGAGCATGGGCCCACCCAGAGCCAGCACTGCAGGCTCAGGACAGTGGGCGGCAGGGGCTGCATGCGGCTGCAGCCGGGTTTGTGCTGGTTAGTGTGCTGGGAAGAGCGTGAAGGAGCAGTGAGGCCAGGCAAAGCATTGGGAAGACTCTTGGCAGCTTCAGAAGCGGAAGGGAAAGTGCAGGGGTGCGCAGGGTGTCAGGCAGGGAGCAGGGAAGGAAAGCTGTGTGGCGCAGCCCTTACAGCACAGGGGGAAGGAGAGGGGAACAACCTTACCTGCACCCCTCAAGCCTGAGCACGGAGAGCGAGAGAACCGGGGAGAGAAGCGACAACAATTAGGAGCCGAACCTGCCTCCTCCTGGGGCGAACGGCTGGAGAAGGACAGGGTTTGTATTGTCCCCTGGGGCTCCCACTGCCCTACATCCCAGACACCCTGTCACCATGGACAGCTTCGCCTCCTCCAGCTCCAGATGCTGCCTCCTACCCGATATTCACCTGACGGGAGGCTGTGCCCTGCTTCCCTCACAGGGCACGTGGGATGGGGCCGGTAGAGCTGCAGAAAGGCACTGCACTGCTGAGCTTCTGTGCCAGGCCTGACCTCAGCCTCAAGCCCACTGAACCCAAAAAGCAGCAGGAACAAGGTGGGAACCAAGGCTGAGGGAACAGCACAGCCTCAGGGCTGGCTGATGCACCTAGACCTCACAGCTTTTACCCAGCTTCAGCCCCATGTCCAGCCCCCTCTGCTCTCCCCCAGGCTGTGGCATTTTCTCCACCAACTTGCTTCTCCCAGACCTCAGGTCCAGCTGAATGAGACTGGGGTAGCTCAAGAACAGTGATATCACTGGGGCTGCCACAGCCCCTGGCAGGACAGCCAGGCTACCCCCTCCCCTCCCCATTGCATCCACCACTCACCCAAGGAGCCTTTGGGACACAGCACTGCAGCTGAGAAGCCAAACTTGGTCTGAGGCCACCACACACCCGCCTTCAGGCTTTTGGGGCAGCCGTCATAGAGCACTGTGGAGACATGCAGCCCGAGGGGCTGGTCACAAGGGGAAGCCACTGACACTGAGCCCCCAGCACCAGCTGCCCACTGTGCCCACACTCACCCTCACAGCCACTGGGTGTCACCTCAGCAAAAGGGCTGTCACAGCTGTTGCACTGGCGGCCGATGACCCCCGGACGGCAGTGACACCGGCCCGTCTCCCTGTCACAGGAGCGGGAGGTGGAGCCCACGGGGTAGCAGTCGCACGGCAGGCAGGTGTCACTGCCTCTGGGGCGGTAGTGGAAGTCCTGGGGGGAGACAGGGACAGTCATCAGAGAGCCCATTGGGACAGCAGCTGAGGATGGTGCCTGGAGAACCCTTGAAGCCAGAGCAGAGAAGAGCCAGGCTCTCCTGGTTTGCAAGCACCCACAGTGCCCCCACCATCACCATGCTGGGGCATGAGGGCCACAGAGGAGCTGAGCAGGGATACAGCCCAGAATTGGGCACACAAAGCAGGGCCTGGGCAGCTGACAAGCCTTTGGAGGGGACAATGAACAGCATGAAGAATGAGCAGGGCTTCAGCCAAGCCATGGGCCACATTCCCATTGGCACAGCTGCCCCTCACCTTGCAGTGGCACTGCCCGTTGGTTTTATTGCAGTCGGGGTCAAAGCCCTTGTTCACATCACAGTTACAGGGCCCACAGGAGGGGTTCCCCCACCAGCCCTTCGGACACTGCTGGTCCATCCTAAGGAGAGAGACATTTCACTGTTACAGCCAAATCCCCAGGCCTCCTCCTCCCACCAGCCCAGCTGCTCAGCAGCTCCAAGGAGCCAGATGGCACTGAGAGGTTCCAGGATGAGAGGCCAGCATAGAGCCAGGCACAGAGGATATGGCTGTGCCCTGTCTCTCACCTGTGCTCACAGTACTGCCCAAAGAAGTTCCCGCTGCACTCGCACACGTAGCCCAGGGGGGAACCTGGCTTGCGGCGACACACAGACTTGTTCTTGCAGGGGTTGAGGTGACACACATCCACACACTCCCCTCCGTAGTACCCTGAGGTGTGGACAGACACCACTATGTAAAACAAGTATCTTCCCCCTGAGAGGGGCCAGAGCACCAAGGAGTGGACTCAGAGGGCTCAGGAGGGATTCTGCCCTCCAGGAAAATGGATGAGTGTCTGACAGGGATGTGACTTGCCCAAGGGATAGACAGGAGAGCAGTCACAGGCCAGGAGACAGTCACAGGGGTAGAGAAGACAGGCAGGCACGGAGAGCAGAGGAGTGGCAGAGTGCCGCAGGTCCTACCTGGCTGACAAACACAGGAGTAGCTCTGCCACTCATCCTTGCAGACGCTGTTGGTTGGGCAGGGATTGGAGTCGCAGGGGCTTGGCACACTGCAGCCAGCCTCTACTCTCAGGGCATGGCTGGGCTTGGGCAGCACAGTCCCGGTGACACTGTCACCCAGTCGCACACCCTGCGGTGCAGGTGAAAAATTCACAGAGAAGCTTTGACAGACGCACAAGGCTCCAGTCCCCTACTCTCCACAAACCCCCAGCAGCAGCCACTCCCCACCCACCCTATTTATGGCTGCCCCACAGCACCTCAGAGCCTTAAATGCTCAGAGGAACAGTGACACCAGCAAGATGAATGATGACAGCACCTGCCAGACCTGTGTTTTCACCCCTCCAAGTAACATACCCACTGAGGAAGGATCAGAGCAGTGGACTCACCTGTATGCAGCCCCTCAGCCCGTTCTGCACCTCTCCAGAGCCCAGGACTCCGCCCACATGCAGGTGTTTCACCTTCAGGCCATGTAGTTCATTTCCTACAACGACTGTATCCTGCAGAAGGAAAGGGAGTAACATGAGGCAACCGGCACCAGCCCTGCCCCAGCCCTCTCTGAGGGTGCAGAGGCACAGCCTGCCCTGTGTTTGTCAAGAACCCCCACAGTTCCTGTTCTGGTGCTGGGGTCTCAAACAGCACCTACCTGGTAGAGCCCAAAGTCCAGAGTGAGGGTGATGACATAGCGCAAGTCTCTCCCACTGCGGACGTCCCGCAGCTCCAGCTGGAGGTCATGCCATTTCCCATCGCTGAGCTGCAGCTGGTCCAGGAGGAGGCTGGTGCTGCGCCCGGACCCCCTGCTCACCATGAAGGAGAGCAGGCCCCCAGCCAGCTGCAGAGAGGGAACCAGCAATGCCAGCAGTGAGAAAAGGCCTCGCCAACTCTGGCTGCTTTCAGTCTAGCCCCTATCTGAGGAAACCTAGCCCTCTAAATGCCTCTCCCCACAATCACACTCTGCTTGGGATGGAGACAGGAGGGAGAGCAGTGTCCCCCTGCTCTCCTGGGGCAGACAGCAGTAGAGGCTGAGGCTGTGTCCCTACCTGGCAGAGCAGGGTGGTGTACTGGCCTGCATGGGCCTGCAGAAGCACCCCATCCATCTGGCGCGTCCGAAATGCCAGCCCCAGGTACCACGGCACGGAGATCTTCACATCTGTCTTGAAGTCCCAGGTCAGGACACTGTTGCCCTGGAAATAGTGGGCATGGTGCATGGCTGGAAGGGAAAGTGGAGGTGAGGAGAAGGGATGGGCACTTCACAGGGAGCACCAGACGCAGGGACAACAGAGCTAGTTCAGCTCACACAGATCCCTCACTCTGTTTCCACAGCAACCCCAGCACAGCCTTGCACATACCCACCCTGCCCGTGCCCAGCACTGCCCGCTCACTCACAGTGGTGGCAATCTTTGCCCCCGAAGCCAACAGGACAGAGGCAGGAGTAGGTCCCCCAGCTGACAGAGCAGGTGCCACCGTTCTTGCAGGGGCTGGAGTCACAGAACGTGTGCTTGGCGTGACAGCCTAGAGGTAGCAAAGTCATCTGTATCAGCATTAACCCGCTCACCACCTCCCGCCAGCCCACATGGAAAGGGGGAGAGCCTGCCAGTCTTTTCCCTGGCTGCCAGAGGGGAAAGCCCAGCCATTTAGTCTCTCTACACAGGCCCTGTGTGCTCAGCGATGAGGGTCAAGGCTGTCACTACTCCTTATGCCACAATAAAGACACTATAGAGCTGGGCTGACTATCTAGCATTTCCCAGACCGGTCAGCTCTGCAGGCTCTGCACTTGGGATCAGGGGACATTCCCAAAACATTAGAGGAGGTAGGCATTGGCTCATTTAGGGGTATCTGGAAGCCCCGTTCCCCAAGGGGAAGTAGTTCCCTAGGGGGAAGCTGCTCAGCTCCAACTGTGCTGCCATGATGCTGTTATAGCCCAGCAGTGCTGCTGCCTGAGCAATCCCCAGGGCAGGGGCTGGCAGGAGCAGACAGAGGTGCTGGTACCTGCAGTGGTTCCGTTGTTGGCGATGTAGGAGGCCAGGTCGATACGTTTGCTGTCAATGTACAGGTCTCTCATGCATCCCACAAAGTCACGGTGAGTGATGGGGAAGTTTTCTGGAAGGTTGGGGACCCCTCCAAGGAGCAAGGGACCTGTGAGATCCAGGGACCTACAGCAACAGAAGCCCAGAGTGTTAGGAGCTACAGCACCTCAGGCTGGCCAGCCAGCTCCCCAGTGCACAGGACCAGGAAGCAGACATCCTCGGGGACAGGCACACACAGCCAATTTCCCACATATGAAGGGCTGGCTCATCAGGGGACCTCTCCCCACCACAGCAGTGCCCACCAGTCTCCAAGAAACTCACTTCTTCGAGCTGGTCTGCACACCTTCTGCAGCACAGGAGTAGTTCCCAATCTCACTGCCGAACTGCAGGGCCACCGAGGTATCACATTCATCTATTGTCAAGATGGCCACCTTGTCCTTGGAGGGGCCCTGCACCACCCCCAGGGTGCTGACCTTGGGCTGAAAGCAAATGCAGAGTGTCAGCAGCACATGTGCCCCAGACCCAAGCGCTCAAGGGTTCACACAACAGTGAGGAAAGGCCTGAGCATGACTCAGGCACTGCTGCACTGCTGGAGGTTTGAGCAATGCAGGGGGGACATCTCTGGCTGAGCCCAGCAAGCAGCACCAGAGAGGGGCATGGGCAAGGATGCTGCACGGAGAGCATTCCTGCAGCCCCCAAGCGCTGTCCTGAGTGCCAATCTCCCCCTGCACCTGGCTGTCTGTTCCACTGCATCCATCCCTAGAGGGCTGAAAACCACCTCTACCTTCTCTCCACAGCCTCCCTCAGAGAGCAGGAGAGCCAGAGCCACTCACTGGTGGTAAGAGAGAGCCACACGTACCTTGTTGTAGTAGCGGAGCTGCAGCGTGTGCCATTGCCCATCACTCACACCCCCCGGCAGGTAGGGGCTCACCACCGTGCTGGACTCTCCTGAGGAGACAGAGATGATGGCAGGCTGAGGGAAGCTGGACATCCCTTGGATGTGCCTGCCCTTCCTGAGGCACCAAGCCCACCGTGCTGCCCATGGCCTTGTGAAGCTTATAGTGACATAATGGGCCAGAACAGCAGCAGAGGCTCACAAAGCACTACTGCACTTGCACTCCTGAGCCCAGGGAGGGTCCTGAGACACATTTGTCCCCTGTGTTATCCACTGATGCTCACCAACACCTCTCACTCTTGCCTCCCTGAGCAGGGACTCTGTCCAGGGCAGCACTCTGCTCTCCCTGCTCTGCACAGGCCTTCTCACAGCTCCATGACACAAATCCCACAAGAGCCAGGGCTGAGCATACCTGTCGAGTATTTCAGCTGGACCTGCCCCTGGATGATCTCCACTGCCAGGAAGTCATGCCTCTCGTTCAGGCGCCCATTGTAGAGCAGGAGGCCGCTGGGCTCCACAGTGCTGAACCTGGGGCAAGAGAGGAAGCAGAAAGGCAGAGTGTGTGCAAAGCAGCATGTGGAGATCCCTGCTCTCCTGTGGCATGCACCTCCATCCCAGCACAGGGACACTGAAACCTGAGCATGGAGGCAGTGAGCTGGCAACACGGAAAGGCTGAGGCACTGAAGGGAGGGATGAGCTGACACCAGGGCAGATTCGGAGCCCTTTGGTCAAAGGTCCCACAGCAGCGCCATGGGAAAGCAAAGTCAGTAACACACAGGTCTGGAGACCATCAGACAGCCCCTATACTGGCCCAGGGTGCACCAGATCAGGGCCAGGTGAAGCAGGGACGCTGGTGTCCAGCAGAGGAAGGAGAGCACTCACGAGAGGGCAAGGGTGAAGTGGAAGCGCTGTCGCAGGCCCCGGAACATGACGAAGGATCGCGGTGGGAAGGAGCGCGTGGACACCTCACAGAAGGGCGTCTCAAAGCCGCCCGCCGGGCACTGGCAGCGGAAGCCCCCGTCGGCAGCATTGGTGCAGGTGCCACCGTTGCGGCACACGCCGGGAACACACCGCCCTGAGCGGCTGTCCACTTCACAGTTCTCACCTGGGGGAGCAAGGAAAGAGGCTTGGGACACAGGCGCAGTGGCCACCCATCCTTTCCCCAGGAGTGCAAACCTCAGTCGGGTTTGGGGCAGGGCAGGCAAGGGACAGGACTTGGTGGAGCAGCTGGGGGCCAGTGAAGGATATGACAACCCAAGTGTCACCCAGGTGTTCCCCACAGTAGTAGTTCCCCACAGGTAGCCAGCGAGTGAGCTACCACTGCCAGCCCTGCAGCACAAGCCACTGGGCTGGATGTGATCCCAGGTCTGACTGAAGGGGCAAGTATGGCATGGGAATGGGACAGGGACAGGAGGGCACTGGTCATAGCTGGGCTGCACAGTCCTAAGCATGGAGAGGCAAGGACAAGCCAGAGAAGTCGTGGTAATGGTGAAAGTGCCTCCTTGGTCCCTGCCACCACACAGGCCTGGGACAGGCATCATAGTTCTGTTTCTGGGGTACAGGGACAGCCCAGTGCTCCTGAGCTCCCCTGCCAGGTGCCTATAAACCCTATGTGCAGGCTCTGACACAGGAGCAAAAGCCAAGTGGAAACCAGTCAAATGAGGGACACCAAATACTGCTGCACCTTGCTGGCACCAGTAACAGGGATGCCTCATGCCAGCTCAGCAGTGCAGTGCAGGGGGTCTGGCCAGCCCCTTATCCCATGCTATCCCCACAGCACACAGGGAAGCACTCAGCTGCAGTCCTACGCCCCCGGCACTGCTCCCATTACTTGCTCTGTGGCACACAAGGAGGATGAGGAGACAGCATGAAGTGACAGAGAAATGAGCTCATTAACCCTTCTGCTAATGGCTGTTCACGCTTCAAATGCTGGGGGTTAATTACCACTGACTCTGCTTATCTCACCAGGAGCCACCAAGAGGAGAGTGGCTCCAAGGCAGCCATCTGCTGCCACGATCCCTCCCGGCAGCAAGGGCAAGGCAGGGGATCCCTCCTCAGTAGCCACAGGCCACCTCCCCTTACCCACAGTTGCCAGACATGGGTCTCCACAGCCTGGAGACCTGCTGGTGACTTGTGGTAACAAGACACTGGCTGGACTAGAAATCTGTCCCCCACAGTTAGGACCAGATCTGCCTGGATTGGATCCTACCTGGTGGGGCAGCAAGGCCCAGCCTCCCCTTCTGTTCTGGGTGGGCAGCAGCTTACCCACTGCACATGGGGCCAGCTCTGCCAGACCAGCTGAAGCACAGGCAGACACCAGCAGCTCAGATAGTACCGGAGCCTGCTAGCATGGGGGATGGCCAAGAAGCCTCCTGTGCCCCAGCCTAACACAGTCCAGCTTAGTCCTGCTCTGTGAAAAAGACTGGGAGGTGACGGCCAGGCTCCCCAAGAGCCTTTCATGCCACCTCCCAACAAGACAGATTTCTATGGCAACCTCAGCCCTGCACATCCAGCACCATGGAAACACGGAGAGCTGGGCTCTGACACTCGCTGCCCTCCTGGGAAGAGCACCCCGCCATGGTGACAACGCCAAGGGACCCGCCCACCTGTCCCCCACAGTCCCCAGGCTCAGCACTCACCGCTGAAGTGTTGGCGGCAAACGCAGGTGTATCCCCCCTCCTTGCGGGTGCAGATCCCACCATTGAGGCAGGGGTTGGAGTAGCAGAGGTTGATCTCCGTCTCACAGTAGTCCCCGGTGAAGCCCTGTGGGCAGCGGCACCGCAGGCCAGTGATGGGGTGGATGGGCCTGAAGAGGGTGGAGGGGGAGGCGATGAAAGGGGCCGAGCTGTCGAACTTGAGGACGGAGATGCACTTCATGTAGTTCTGGCAGGGCTCCCGCAGGCAGACGTTGTCATCGAAGGGCAGCACCTCCAGCATGGAGGCGCCTGTCAGCGCCATGCGCTTCATGTACAGCTGCTCCTGCAGCTCCTCCGAGCTCAAGTAGCGCCCGCCCCGCGGCGCCAGGGCCGAGAAGCTGACGTTGAGCACCGTGCCGCCCACGTCCGTGTCGTTCTGGATGTTGAAGATGAAGATGTCCTCCTTGGGCGTCGCAAGCACGGTGGCCACCCCTTCCAGGAAGGTGGACAGCAGCGGGGAGAGGAACCGCTCCTGCCACATGTTCTCCAGCCGCACCGTAATGCTGTTGGCCAACATGTCCTCCGTGATGATGATCACACGCAGGACGCACTGGGCTGTCACGCTGTGGATCCCATCTGTTGGAGGGAACAGGGACACACTGCAGGTTTCTGCTGTTTGGAAGGTTTCTTCCCTCCCACCCCAGGGCAGAGACCTGCACCCCAGTGTGGCACCCGACAGGGCCGAGTCCTTGGCTAAGGAAGCCTGGAGCCAGAGCCCCAGGTGCCACCTGGGTTGGAGGGGGAGTGGCCG
Source organism: Myiotriccus ornatus (assembly GCA_036023395.1). Classification (NCBI taxonomy): domain Eukaryota; kingdom Metazoa; phylum Chordata; class Aves; order Passeriformes; family Tyrannidae; genus Myiotriccus; species Myiotriccus ornatus. Next base: position 12,193,082 of record JAYRBT010000023.1, read on the forward strand.
GTGTGGCTGTACCTTCTCCCTCTCCCCCAGGCTCTCCACTGAGAGAACTCTCAGGTTTTCTCCCTGTCCTGGATCTCGGCAGCAAACTGAGCTCTGAGGAACAAAGGTGCTCAGGAACAGAAGGAAGTCCCAGCAGGAGGTTTGGCAAACACAGAAGCCGATGCCAGGGCCCGGGGTGTTTTGCTTCCCTGCTGTGCCCTGTCTGCCTCCCCCACGCTGCCTTTCCCTGCGCTCTCCTCCTGCCGTTTCCTTCCTCTCTCCTCCAGGCTCTCCCAGGCTTTTGTGCTGGTCTCCCTGCTTCCACCCTTCCCACCATCTGCTCTGCATCTCTTCCTCCCTTGGTCCATCTCCGGTTTGTTTAATTCCCTTTAATCTCTATTTTCCTTGGAAGCAAACTCCCTCCCTTTGGGACCCCGCAATCTCCCAGGCAGGAGCACAGGAGCATGCAGGCACATTGGAGCGTGCCCGCTGCTCTCTCGCAGGACCTTGGCCAGCAGCAGCAGCTCACCCGCCCCACGCACTCATAGGCAGCAGCTCAGGCTGCAGGGGCACAGGCAACTCAGCACAGCCCAAACGGGCAATGGCAGAGCTCCCACCCCAGCAGTTGTGCGATCAGGGGCCCCTGTCTCACCCCACCTACCCAGCTCCCAGCAACCCAATGGATCCTGCTACCTTGGAGGATCATATGTCCCCCCCACCAGGCCAACCCAGACAGCTCTGCTAGAAGCTTTTCCAGACACACAACAGGGAGAAGCCTGTCTGCTGTCCCCAGGATGCCTCCTTTCTCCTGGTCTGCTCTTTCTGGGCCCTCCAGCCCCAGCACAGGCTCTGGGAGGCAGAGCCAGCCTTCAGCATAGCAGATGCTAAAGCAAGGGCCACACCAACCTCGGTGGGCCCACAAATGTTAGATAAGGCTCATCAGGAACCTCACTGCTCCTGAAATGAGGCAATCCATCTTCCAGCCCACTGCCAGCACCCCAAAGCTGGTGCCCCGCAGGCATCAGCAGCACATAGCTGTCACCTGTTGTTCCCATCTCCCGCTCCACATCCACTTGAGAGCCCCAAACCCCCACATTTCCTTGGAGACCTGGCTCTCCATCATCATACCAAGACAGCACATCTCTATAGTGACTACCAGGACTAATCCTGGATCCCAAGCCTTGCTGCAACATTCCCTATGTATGTCACCTCCTCCAACTCAGCGCAAGGAGGCACAAAAGGCAGCGGGTTTCCTGGCACCCTGGTCAGCCTCAGTCCCAACAAGGAACAGGGATGCAAATGCCAGCCACCTGTCCCTCATCCATGGCCCAGCTCCAAGCCTCACGTGCAAAGGTGCCTTTACTGTTCCCCTCTTCCAATGGCTGCTGCGCTGCAAAGCCTTTTGATTTCCCTCAGCCCTGTTTGAAGTTTGCAGTGCAGAAGGATTTAAAGATTGTAACATCTCCCTTTCTTCCCGCCTCTCTCTTCTGCTCTTCAGAAGGTGAAAGCTTTCTGGCGACCCTGCAAATTCCTGTGCAAGCACCAGGCTGCACACCAGGACTGGTGCTCTGGAGATAAGGCTCATTCCAGGCTGGGGGAGCAGCGTGCCAGTATAGTCACCCAGGAGCTAATCTCCTGCAGGAAAGGGGGGGTTGCTTCTCTCTGAAATCAAACTGCTCCCATCCCACATGGAAGCAAGGTGAGAAAGCACCCCTCTGTGTGACACCCTGCCAGCTCTGACATGGAGGGCAGCATGAGCAGCAGTTACTAAATGGCTCTGTCTGGCACCTGGCTGGACATGCCAGTGGATTTAGACCTGCCTGGGCTCAGGGCAAGGAACTGGCATCATCACCTGCATCCCTGAGGCACCTTCTCTTTGCAAGAGGCTCATGGGGTGCCGAGATCACACAGACCTTGAGGGGCAGGAGTGAGAGGAAAGCCACAAGCCTGACTCAGTCGCACTTGGCATAAGATGCTCCCCGACCCATCATCAGCCTGGCATCCCCCCTTGAGGGGCCACCTGGTGAGGAAGCACCCCAGGATACCACCACTTTGTCACCAGCTCCCTTCTCAGCACACAGCTGGGTCATGTCCCAGCTCCCCCTCCTCTCCCTTTGTCCCCTCCTCGCAGTTTGCCTCTCTGGCCAAGGCAAGCGTGAGCTCAGCCCAAGCCCAGCTCCCTTCCCCCTCCTCTCTTTGGCTCATAGTTCACCCGGAAGCAGCCACGAGGCCCCAGGGACAGCTCTCGCTCTCCCCAAGGGCTGCTCAGTGCCCAGCAATAGGCAGGCAGACATCTGCCTGATTTATGGCTGTTATTAGGCCTTGGCTGACATGATGCTGAGTCCTAGGGCAGGCCAGGGGCTAGCAATGCCTCCCAGGAGCAAGGAGGCTGTGCCTGGGGAAGAAGGTGGGCTGGAGGCGCCTGATGCCTTTGGCATTGCCCAGCCCATAGCAGGAAAGCCAAGCACCCCCTTCCCATTTCCCCACAGCAATGTGGAGCCAGCTCCAGACCCACAGCCATCCTCAGTAAGCTCCCTGTAACACACTGTCCCACCTCATCATCACACCCAGGGCTGCCTCCAACCTGAGCTCCATGAAGGAGAAGCAGATGGTTAAGAGAATGACCCGCTGCAAATGGGGAAAGCAAAAAAAAAGGCAACCAGAAGAAAGCCCAAAGCTGGCTGGAGGCACTGACCCCCCATGGGAGGCATTTTAATCACGAATGCTCAGTCTTTCTGATTAAATCCTGTGGCTGGAGAGCTGGTGCCTGGTGAATATTCATGCAGCAGAGTGAGGAGCCCTAGAAACATGACTACAGGGAATGGAGCAGGGAAAAGGGACAAGGGGCTCCAACCCCTTTGCTGGGCAGCATCAGGTTTGCACTTCCAAGACTGACAATTACCAGCTTCAATGAAGAAAGAAGAGCTCTGTCTGGAAAAGAGGATGGACAGCAGATTCCTCCTAGGAAGCTGCACTGTCAGTCTGGGAATTGATGTCCAGGCTTGTACTAGAAACCTTTTGCAGGGAGCAGGGCTGCCAACCACTGTCCAACAGTCTCCTGGGTCTGCCAGAGTGAGAGCCCATCTCTCCTGTCCCTTTGTGTTGCCAGAGGCTCCCTCAGTCCCTGGGCAACATCTCAGCCTGCTGTACGGCATGAGGCATGGACTCTGGCCAACGCTCCCACCCCAAGAGTCACTAGCAGAGGTTCCCCTTCCCCTACAGCAAATGGTTTGGCCTTCAACCTCCCAGGGAACTCCAGGGATTTGGAAGAAGGCAGCTCAGCTCAAACAGCCCTCCTGACCCTGTCCCTCACTTGTGGGGACCAGGAGCTCACAAACAGGCTCCGGTGCATCACTACCTGTCCTCTTCTGAGTGGCAGAGACAGTGTCCAGGAGAGCAAAAGCCACCACTCTGCCTGCAGTGGCCACCCCAGGGACAGCAAGGGCGTTCTGGGGACAGACAGGGTGGCTTTCACGTTTGCAGCTGAGGAGCAGTAAAACATGTCCAGAGGGAGAAATCCGGAAAGAAAGAGATGAGAATGGGTATGGTGAACATTCCTCACCACTGATGAAGGGCTTTGGCAGACCTCTCAACATTTTGATGATACTTTACCAGTTAAGAGACCTTGGAAGTAATTCAGGGTCCCATTACCCAGCACAGAGGAAGAATGTCACTGTCCCAGAGCTGAGCCTCCACCATTGCCACCAGGCACACAGAAACTGAAACGGTTTAAAGTCAACATGAAGTCAGTCTCCTACGCTGCCCTGGTTTCATGCAGTAGTGCTGGCCATGACACAGCCCCTCCACGCTGCTGCCCTGCATCCTCAAAGGTCAAGAGCAGATTTTAGAAGCCATAGGTGTCCACACACCTGTGAGAAGCTGGGGTTCAGTTCTGGGGCTGTCAGTCCCACTGGAAAGGCACTGGTGTGTGATGGCCCAAGTCTTCCCTGTCTCCTACCAGAGACTGCGCTAAGGATACATAGGCAGGCAGGCAGGCAGAAGGGCCCCTTGCCCTGTGTTTTAGAGGGATCCTGCCTCCCCCAAAGGGGCAATGAAGCTCACAGGCAGGCAGGCACTCCCTCCTTGGATGCTGACCCCCGGGGTACCCACCTAGGTGCTACTGCTGCCTTTCAGCAGCAGGAAGGTGTTCTGGCACAGTGCTGTGCCTGGGGCAAACAATGCAGCCAGGTCTGAATGTCCTGGCTGCCAGCTCTGTAAACCCACCCTCCCTCTGCACACAGAGACAGCATGGGGCTGACAGAGCTGCCAGCTGGGTGGGGGGCTTCCAACAACAAAGACGGAAAAACCAAACCAGACTTCCACCTCCACAGCCAATACCAAAGCCAACAAAAGGCCCATTTTCCAGGGTCTCGCTTCCCTCCCTGAAACGGCTCTTCCCCTTCCATCTTCCCCCCTCCTTCATGAGCACACCTCTCCCATTCTCCCTTCCCACTGGAAGATGACGACATTCTAATTGCAAGGGCCCCCTTGCCGCGAGGCGGCTCGATACAGGACTTCGGGATGTGATTGTCTGCTGCCTTTGTGCAGGGTTAAGTGTGTGAGGAGGCAGGGCTTGCATAAACACACTGGGGCAGAAGCTGGAAAGGTCAAAACCACCCCCCATCTCCAGCGATGGGCATGTGTGCGCCTGCACCCGCTCTCGGCCAGCCCTGCGGCTACAATTAGACCCCACAGAGCCCCAGCCCACCGCCCGGCTGGTGCTGCCCGTGCAGGATTGCCTTGAACAGGTCTCCTCTTAAAGCCCTCGCTCCATCTTTTGAAAAAGATCCTGCTCTCACTGAATAAGCCGGACAGAGAGAGGTAAAAGGGAGGGTAGCTGTAGCCGATGGCTGGGGGAGCATCACGATTTAGGGTACGGCTCCCCAGGCACTCTTGGCAATTCAGTGCTTGGCCCCTCCAGAGAGGGCTGTTGCCCTCCCTCCCCCAGAGCCACTCCACGTTCAGCGATGGACAGATGCCTCCATTACAGATCACGCAGCCGCCAGCAAAGAAAGGCTGATGGTGAAGGCAAACCTCAGACTCCGGGAGCTCCAGGTCCAAACCCCACTTACTCACGGGCAAGGCCCTAGGTCCATCTTTGCCCTGTCCTCAGCTGGGCTAGAGGGGACCCCAACACTCCACCAAGCCACCCCAGCAGCTACCACTAGGATCTGCATTTGGATACTCCGGCAACATGCACTGCATTCAGGTTTGTCACAGCTGTCCCCAGCAACACTAAGTTGGCCACAGAAAGGTAGTACCAGGCTTTAGAAGACCCCTCAGAAGTGCAGGTGTTGGCAGGTGCCACAGCCAGAATCGAGACTGAACTGTTTGCTACCAGCAGATGGGTATTTTTAAGAGGGTTCCCTCCAGACGGGGTTCAGTCCTTCCCTCCCACGCAAAGTCGGAGAAGCGCTCAGTCCCAGCAGGGAGAAGAACCACCCGGGCTTGGGAGCAAAGCAGTGTACCAGCCCCTGGGCCAGCAGTTTGGCCCTCCTGGGAACTGTCTGCTTGCCTAGCCAGCAGCCTACAGCACACAACACAGCTTGGCTGGCCACAGCACTTCCAAATGTGCCTCACTCACAGCTAAAAGCAATCTCCACACCTGAGTAATGATGCTTTGTTCTTGCAGACCATCTCCAGCCTCAGCCCCTTTACAGAGCATTCCCCAGCAGCCTGGCTCCCCACTCCCACCCTTCACACCACTCCAGTAGTATTCCCTGAATAGAAGAGACTCCCAGTTCAAATCTTGCTGCCAGTCCCCAACCCATCCCCGACACAGAATGGGTTCCCTGATGGGGACTGCGTGGAGTTCCCCCAAGGTACTGCACTAAAGGTTTAATGATTGTTCACTCCCTACCTGTGACAGTCACCAGCATGGAGGCCACAAGTGGACGGTTGTTGTCCAGCTTACGGCTCAGCCTCAGCTCCCCGCTCGATTGATTTACAATCAACAAGTGCAGTTCATTTCCCCGCTCGAAGGTGTAGAAGAGGTGGTCGGATGCATCTGGGTCATACGCCGGGACCTTCCCTATGATCCCTGAGGGGAAGGTGTTGGACTTATTGGACACGTAGTTATTGAACAGGATTTGGAAGTTCTTGAGAACAGGGCTGTTGTCATTCTGGTCAATGAGTTTGATGTGGACTGTGGCTCTGCTGACCAGAGGGGCAGAGGTGGCCTGCACTACAATCACATACTCAGGTTTTGTCTCGTAATCCAAGTCTATCAAGGCTGTGAGCTCCCCAGAAAAGATGTCCATCTGAAATATCTCAGGGATGTTGCCCTCCACAATTTGGTACATGATCTGGGCATTGGGTCCCTCATCTGGGTCGACAGCTGTAATTTGGGCCACCACAGAGCCTACGATGCTGTTTTCCTTTACCAAGACCTCAAACTCTTCAGCAGGAAAGACAGGGGCATTGTCATTCACATCCTGAATGGTGACCTGGATGTGGACGGGAGTTCGCTGAGGAGGGATGCCCCTGTCCACAGCATACGCAGTCAGTTCGTAGACGGGAACATTCTCTCGGTCCAGCCTGCGGACAGTGCGAATGATCCCCGAGGTGGGCTCTATGGTAAAGTCTCCATCCCCATCCTCCCCGTTCTGGAAGGTGTACTGCACTCGCCCATTGGTGTGGGCATCCCGGTCAGTGGCAGAGATCTGGAGCACGCTGGTGAAGGGAGGCGCGTCCTCAGAGATCATGCCCTGGTAATGAGGGCTGACGAACTGGGGGGCATTGTCATTAACATCATTCACCATGATTTCCACATATGTGGTGTCTGCTTTCTGGGGGATCCCATTGTCCTTGGCAGTGATAGCCAATGTGTACGTGACCTGGTCTTCATAGTCCAGTTCTGCCTGGAGAGTGATGGCCCCAGAGTCTGGATCAATGCGAAACTGAGGGACGTTGTCTTCCAGGTAGTATGTGATGCGGGCATTTTCCCCCACGTCATCATCTGTGGCACTGATCACCACCACGGTGCTGCCCACAGGCCGGTCCTCGTTGATGCTCACAGAGTAGTGGGCACTCTGGAACACAGGCCGGTGAGTGTTGGCATCGGTGATATTGATGTGAACATGGCAGTTGTCACGCAGGGTGCGATCAGAGGCTGTCACAGTGAGCACGTAGCGCCTCTCCTGCTTGTAGTCCAGTGGCAGAGACAAAGTGATGAGTCCCATCCCGCCTTGGGTGCTGATGGAGAAGCGGTTCCTTGTGTTGCCTCCCGTGATCTGGTAGGTGATGGCACTGTTCACATCCCGGTCGATTGCTGTGACGCTGAGGACGCTGGTCCCCACAGCTGCATCCTCATTCAGGCGGATGAAGTACTCCTTTTGGGTGAACTCGGGGCGGTTGTCATTGACATCCATGACAGTGATGGTGACGCTGGCCGAGGCGGATAAAGACGGAGAGCCATGGTCACGAGCCTCTACTCCAAAAAAATAGTGCTCAACTGACTCCCGGTCCAAGGGCCCACTGACAGTGATCCACCCTGTGGCACTGTTCACCACAAAGGGTGTGTCAGCAGAGACCCCTGTCAGTTTGTACTCCAGGCGCGAGTTCTCCCCGTAGTCCGCATCCACGGCCTGGATGTGGATGACAGAGTGGCCAAGGGGAGCGTTCTCCAGGACAGAGATTTGAAAAGGGGTGCTGACAAAAATGGGGGCATGGTCATTGATGTCCACCACCTGGATGCTGGCCATGCCAGTGTTGTTAGAAAGGGGAGGACGCCCCGCGTCCTGTGCCCGGATCCTCAGGGCGTACTCCCGCTCCACCTCAAAATCCAGCGGGGCCACCACCTGTATTTCCCCAGTGACACTGTCGATGGAGAACTGGCCCCGGCTATTCCCGCTGATGATGTTATAGTGGACCAGCGCGTTGTTGTCCTTGTCCAGGTCCGTGGCGGTGACGCGCAGGATCTCGGTGTGGGGCCGTATATCCTCCCTCACTTGGACGATGTAGCGCTTCTCGCTGAACTGAGGGATGTTGTCATTCTCGTCAAGGACCGTGATGTAGACCTTGACCGTGGCAGAGCGGGGCCCTGGTTCCCTTCCCTGGTCGTTGGCTTCCACCACGAGGGAGTACCTCTCCATCTTCTCCCTGTCCACTGGCCCGCTGGTGGTGATGAGGCCGGAGCGGGGGTCGATCTCGAAGACGTCGTGGGCAGCCCGTTCATTGACAAAGCGGTAGCGGATGTTGGCGTTGGGCGGGGAGTCGACGTCCGTGGCCCGCAGCTGCAGGATGGGGTATCCCTCCTCCACGTTCTCCCGGATGGTCTCCCGATACTCGCCCTGCTCAAAGACGGGGTCGTGGTCGTTGCGGTCGGCCACGGCAATGGCCACCATGGTGGTGGCGGAGAGCCGGGGCGCCCCGTGGTCGGTGGCCGTCACTCGGAAGTAGTGCAGGTCCATGCTCTCGCGGTCCAGGGCCTGTGTGGTGGAGATGAGCCCGGCCCGCGGGTCGATGCTGAAGAGCTCCCGCGAGCGGCTGTTCATCAGCGCGTCCATGGAGTACACCAGCCGCCCCGCCTCGCCCCCGTCGGGGTCCTGGGCCGCCACCGCCACCACCGCCGTCCCCGCCGGCTGGTTCTCCGCCACCTCCGCCTGGTAGTTGTACTGGGGGAACAGCGGGTGGCGGTTCGGGGCTGCGCGCCGGCCCCGCCGGCCCGAGCCCGGCGCCGGGGACAAGGGCAGCGGGCGCGGCGGGGCGGCGCGGGGCGGGCAGCGCGGCGGGG
>JAYRBT010000023.1:12201894-12218962 GCA_036023395.1 Myiotriccus ornatus
GCGCCGCCCCCGCTCAGCGCCGGCCGCCCCCCGCCCCGCCGCGGCCGCTGCTGCCGGGGAGGCGGCGGCTCCTCCCGCAGCCCCAACATGGCTCCCGCCGCCCCGCCCCGCCGCGCCCCCGCCCGCCCCCGCCCGCCCCGCGCCGCCATCTTGGGCGAGGGTGGCGGGCGGCCGTGGCGCCGAGCTGCTCGCTCCGTCGTGGCGGGCGGCCGCGGCGCCGAGCTGCCCGGTCCCTGCTCGGTCGCGGTGCCCGCGCCCCGGGGACACCCGAGCACCGTGCGGGGACGCGCCCGCCGGTGCCAGCCCTGCTCCTGCCCGAGGGGTGAGCCCCTCGGTGCCGGGCGCGGCTGTGGCGGGCGGCTGGCAGCGGCCAGCCCCGGGCGAGGCGCTCCCGCAGCCTCCCTGCCGACAGCGCGGGGCCCGTGGACCCTGACACCGTGACACGGCGCCCACCTGCTGACCCCGCCGGTCCTTGTGCCACCAGCAGCGTCCCCAGGGCCCGGCTGCTTCCCCAGGGTGGCGCGGATTTAGCTGTCCCACTCCTGTTCCCAACGCGGACCTCAGCCGCCATCACCCACCGGGTGAAGCATCAGCACCAGGGAGAAAGTCGCACGTTTTTATTTCCTGCATCCGTGATTAAAAACAAAACAAAACAAAAACCAAAACAAAAAACAAAACAAAACAAACCACCAAAAAACACAACAGGAGGATTCAGTTTGGGGCCCTTGTACCAAGGTGGGTCATTAGCTCATCAGCCTCATAACTTAGCTGTTGGTTTGATCTCAGTCAACTAATATCGCAGCCTAATCCACTGGAGTTTGTAATAGGCTTAAGAATAGCAGGGATTTAGGTCCTCATTAGCGTTCCATGCCACAGTGGGGGGACATCCTTGTCCTCGTCCTGTTGAAGGAGAGGGCACACTGGGGTGAACGCTAGGGAAGAAAGAGCTATGACAGGGAGGAAAATAGGGCAAATCTGGGACATGGGGCGAATTCAGGATAGGGTAGGGAAGGGCAGGGAGTACAGGGGACACAGTGCCTCCAGGCACATCCCAGCTCCAAGGGGGCTGCAAGAGCCCCTTTGTGCCACTATGCTGCATGGGCTATGGTTTGAGGTGGGTAGGCTGCAGAACAGCCCTTGGGCAGCCCCTGCATAGCTCCCCAAAAACCTCACAAACTAACAGCAAGATGGATTCAGACTGGGGAGATGGGACTTCACTGCTCAGCCATCACTCCCAGCACAGCAGGAGCCACGCTCACTCTCCAACACACTCCCACCCTGCAGGAAACAACACAAGGCTGTGGGACCCTTAGCAGAAATCCAAGTGGCAGCTTGGGAGCCACACACTGCTTTGGACAGCACAGGCCATCTGCACAGTGAGGAGGGGGTCAGAGGGGACGTGTTGGCCCCAGGACACAGGTGTGGGGACCTCCAGGTTGTCCAGCTGCCACTGCCCTGGTGGTGCCCTCTGCTTCAGCTGCAGCTGAGGCCATGGCATCCCACCTGCTGCGGCTGCAGCGCTGATTCCTGATGTCACCAATGCCTTGCCTCTGCTGATGCCCCATGTTCCTGTGCTCCCTCACCAACCATGACCACCACCACCTCTCACCCAGCTTCAGTTCCACTGACAGTAACAGATGGTCCCCTAGAAATTATTGTTAATGTAGATGAGGGGGTGGGATGAGCACATGCTGCCCACTGATCGGGGGTTTGACAGCAAGCAGGCTCCCACTCCCAGAGTGGAAACTGAGTGAACACAACGTGGGGTCTGCAGCACACCCACCGTGTCCCCAAATCACCCTGTTCTATCCTCATGGCTGGTGGCTCTCCATGCAGGTCTGGTGTCTCCCAACACCATCACCCATGAAGAAGCCAAGGCCTGGCCACCACCTGGGCAGCCACAGGGTGGGCAGGGCTCTTCCTTGCCCTAGTGCTTGTGGTGAGTATGGGTTTTAGGACCACCATGGGAAACATCAAGCAGGCCCTAAAGTGGTGGCCAGTGCAGCTGAGCACGTGCTGAAAAGAAGCTCCCCTGATGCTTACACAATGCTCAGGGCTGATATTCCCTTGGTGTGGATTTCTAAGCCTCCAGAGGCATTGGCATGTTAATTTATAAACTCCTAGGACTGGCCATTTGCTGTGATTAACTCCTCAGCCACCACGAAACACCTCTGGCTTGGCTGGTCCAGCACCAGCACTGATAGAGCTGAGGCCATGCCAGCCGTGAGTACATGGTGCACCAAATTTACATTCTCTTTTCCAGACCCCCAAGTGCCCACCTGAGCCCTCCTGGTGCCATTAGGCTGATGCCAGAGCAGCCCCAGCCCCACACACAGCTCACCTGAGAAACCTCATGTAACAGAGGGCAGCACATCACCCACGTGCAACAGGAACATGCTGGCTGGATCATCCATCACACCCCCTCAACTGGGGATGTGCCATCAAGAAACTGAATCAGGAGAGAGGCAATACTTTTTAAAAGTAATGAAGGCTTTCAAGTTTATTTGTTCTAATTGCCCAGCTGACAGCTCAGGGGAGGAAGAGAAAATTATCAGGGTATTACTGACACAAAGTAGTTGTAATTGAATCATTCCAGACAATAAAGCAGAAGCGCAGGTCACAGGCAACGCATCGCTCCCCCCACACCAGTCCCCCAGCTCCCTTCACTGTTGCACCACAATAAAAACACACCAATACAAGGAGACAGTGCTCTAATAGCACCCTATTGCAGCCAACAATCTCAAGTGTGTCACCTACATGGAGAGCAGGAACTGCTGAGCACGCTGAGTTTACACTCTGCAGTTCAATTCCCTGCAATGTGCAAAGGCCTTGCCTGGGCAGTGGGTACAGCTTTCCCACAGCCAGCTGCTCCCCACCAGCTCTTCCAGCCCTGGCTGCGGTGGCAGCAGGGTGGTGGTGCAGATGTCATGCAGCTGTGCAGCTGGGACACGGGGTGAGGGACCCCAGGGACGGCAATGGCTCAGGGATACCGACAGGAGCCACCAGCTCTGCTAGTCTAGGCTCTTGGCAAGCACAGCCTGGGGTTCTGCCACGCTGCTGCTGGGTTTGCCTGGCACAGCAAAGCCTGGGCTGCATCACTGAGGGCAAGTGCCAGAGGAACAACCCACCATGGCAGCAGGGCACGGGCCAACAAGCCCCAGCAGCACTCAGAAACAAGCCAAAGTTGGCTCGGGGGGGATGTGCAACCCTGCGCTGCACAGAGCAATGGGGCACAGGAGAGCCACTGTGGGGGAGGCACCACAGAGTGCTAGCAGCCCTTTTGTTGTGATTCTCCCCAGGTGTGCATCTTGATATACTTCAAGGCCGCACACCTGGGCACTTAGGAAACACGAGTCAAAGAGTCAGGAGCTGGGACACAGCCCTGGCTCCATTCCTGCAGGCAGCTGTGCTCGATGCCATCCTCATGTTTGGAGTGGCACAGCTTGCACGTGGCACTGACACCCCTACCCTTGGCCAGGGCTGAGCCCGCTGCCTGTCTGGCTCACTCAGCACACAGCCAGGAGCACAGACCAGCTTCCCTGCTGCCAAGGCAGTGCTTTACCCAAGCACCCACTGCCCTCCCACCACACACCCTCGACCATCCTCGGCACCCCCAAAGCTGCACACACAGGGCTGAGGTTTGGGAGCAGACATCCACAGCCAAAGCGATTCATTAGCACTTGATACAGACCATTAAACTCTTGCTGCCTGGGCTTGCTGCCTCGGCAGCTCCGCTGGGAGCCAGCTGAGGCTGCGTGTGCCTTGCAGGGAGAGAACTGCTGAGCACAGCTCCGCCAAACCCTTAATCTGGAGCAGCGATGCTGGGCAGGCCCCCAGCAATGATTGCTGTGCCCCTAGCAAGGACTGCTGCCCTCCACCACTCCCATGGCAGAAAAACACAAGGCAAGAAGCTGAATGTGGGAGAAGTATTGGATTACCCCCATTTGGATGTCAGCACCCACTGCTTTGCCTCAGTGGGCAGCAGGCACCCAAGTTCCTCCACCACTTCAGTTCCCCCATGACAGGGCGGGGCAGGCAGGGCTACACTCACACAAGTCCAGTTTAAGACATTTTTATTCCTCTGCAGGTTACACTTAGTGTTTAAGAAAATACAGGATCCCTTTTGACATTCATACATTTTTACAGGGAAAAAATAGGTTTCTCTACTAGGGTGGTTATTAAGCTTGGGCATTCAAGTGGCTGACTTCAGGAAGTCCTTGCCTCCCTTGGCTGCCAGGCCAACCCGCTCTGTTCCCAAGCATCACTGCCCCAGTGGCCAGTCCGGGCCTGCAGAGCAGAGCTCGTGTCATCACCTCAAGCTAACAAAAAAGAAAAGTAAATACAGTCCCCAGTATTTCCAGTTCCACTTTCCAACAGCTCCTACACTGGGTACTGCAAAGGAAGACCTGGGGACAGAGAGTGACCAGACTGCGCACACAAATATCTAAGAGACCCACATTAGTGTGTGTGACTATCTTTAACAGGGAAATAGGTTAATCTCATTTACTAGAAACCTAAAGGAAATATAAATAAGGGTTCCCCACACTTAGCGTAGTCACAAACAGCTACTGGACACCAGGCTCACGCTGCCTCCGAGCGCTGCCACAGGGAGAGGGAGGGCAGCGAGGCAGAGCTACTATGAAGCTCAAGGCAAGAAATCCACACGCTTCATGAACAGAGCACACCTGCCCGCGGGCAGCCCCTCTGCTCGCGGGCAACGCTGCGACAGGGCTGGCAAACGGCAGCTTGCACTTGGCAGGACACGTCTTTGTGCTGTGTCCGGGCCAAGGCCTTCCTAAAGGCAGCGTCACCCACGTGGCTGTTACTTCTAGGCTGCCACAGTGTGCAAGAAATTCAAATTTAAACATCACTATAGAAAGCAGATTGAAAAAAGCAGCTGCTGGGGTAAAACCTCCATGACCCAAGGTGTGCTGCTGCCTAGAGGCAAAGCTGAGGGCCAGGAGGCAGTGAAAGGCTCACTAGACGAGGCGTTAGACAGCGAGCAGCTACCTTCCCTTGGCAGGGCTGCAGCACATTGGCACTAGCAGCAGAAAACAAAACAGATGTTACGAAAGCTTCTTCCAAGCACCAGCAGACTCCACTTGGTCACTGCAGGGAGAGAGACGCACATGGAAAAGAAGTGATACTCTAAGGCAAAGGCCTTTCTCTTCAGGAGACCTTGGGACACCAGTGCAGCTAAACACACCCCCCCAACCTGGCTGCTAAACCCCCTGCAAGCTCTCTGCCCTTCCCACTAACACCAGCTGCCCAAATAGCTCCTGCCCAAGTCTTGCAGGAAAACCACGTGCCAGCGCCCACCCACTCCAACTGCCCCGGGCACCAGGCCCCAGGGGCACCCCACGCCCTTTCTGCCACTGGCATTTCTAAAGGGCCGGTGAATGCTGTCCCAACCTTAGGCCTCGCACAGAGGGATATAAGGTATGAGCTGTACTGGGAGGGAATGGGGAGAAAGTGTCAACAAGAGACATCATCGATCCAAGTGGTTCAAACTCCAGTCCAAGCTGAGGAGCATTAGCTGGTACCAGGAGAGATTTCTGGGAACTCCTTGTAAATCTCCAGGATGATCAGTTTGTCCATCTGGCACTGCTGGTCCTCCTCCTCCTCGCCCAGGATGCGCTGCAGGATGCCCTGCAGGTCAGCGAGGCGGTGCTGGTGCTGCAGATAGGGTGTGGAGCGGATGATGGCGTGCATCAGGGACAGATACTCCATCCTCAGCTGCCAAGTGCGAGAGGAGACAAACCACAGAGCACAGTAAAAGATTTAAAGTGAGATAAACAAGCAGCCCAGCCTCCAGTGTACTATGAGCACAGGAACAGCTGCTGCTGCTCCACCAGCCAGAGCACAACTCCAGAGGCACTTGCTTTTCCTTAAGGCTTATTAGTAACTATGGAAAACTCTCCTTTTCCCACAGTAACCCAGTGCTGCTCCTCACCCACCCTCACATCCCCTGCCTCTTGCGATACCAAACCAGAGAGGTTCCTCCTACTTCTACTACTCACAGAGGGTCCCCCTTCCCAAAGGTCCCTGCTCAGAAGGCCGCAGACCACCAGAAGCCTGGTAGATCCTTCTTCAAATATGCCTATGCCTCAGGCAGGATAAATCCCCCCTTTTTCCTCGGCTCCCAAGGTTGATTTGAGCACCCAGAAATGCTGTGCCCAAGACTCCATTCTTGCCTGCAGCAGGAGGCCCCACAGGGGGCCAGGAGAAACACCACTGCTTTGGGACTGTGCTCCCTTCCCCAATGCCCATGGGTTGGTGTGAGCACCTTGTCTCCTGGGGAGAGATCAGCAATCTGCCGCACCAGAATGTCTATCAGGACCATCATGTCTGTGTGATAGAAGATGCTGGCCGTGTCCTTGCTGGCAAAGATGTCCTGCAGAAACTTCAGCACGGAGTGCGGTGGCTGAGGCTGATGCTTGAAGATGCAAACTGGATCATCTGAGGGAGGCAGAGAGACTGTGCTACGCCACACGCTCCCCATTGCCCCCCTCCTCCATCTTCAGAGCACATCCCTTCATTAGACCCTTTGGCTCTGGAGAAGAGGCTGCCCTGCCCTTGTCCAGGCCTTCCCTGCCCGTGGAGAGATTCGTGACCACAGACCTCAGTGCCTTGCACGAAGGTGTGTAATTAGGATGGCAGCTCTGCAGGGTACCAAGAGGAGACCAAACTCATTATGATTAGCATTAATCACTGTTTATGTCTCACCTACCATCCCAGGTGAGAGCTCATTAGCACATCGCCTCCCCTCTTTGCTCAACAGCCACCACTCATTTTCTCCCTGGTTTATTAAGTCTGGTCCAATGACCCCTCTGAAAAGCACATCAGAGCCCATACCAAAATTAAGCTTTCACCAGAGACCAGGCTAGTACTGTCCCAGAAGCAAGAAAAGAAACTTCCAAGTTTAAGTGAGTCACCACATCCTGTTCTCTTCCAAAACATGTCCCTGCAGACCCCAAGAGGGCTCTGGGCCACTGCAGCCCTGCCAGCAGTTGTCAGGAAGGTGGGCAGAAGAGAAGCATCTTCATTAGGTTGTGGTCCCCCCCCTCTTTCTTCACCCAGCTCCTCGCTGTAAGGTGATCCCTGCAGGGACTCTGGCAGGAAAAGGGCTAAACAAAGGCTTTGGGAGGGGGCCAGACAGAAGAGCACTGAGGTGCTGGCTGCCCTCAAGCTGATATAGTGTGGAGACAGTGATTTGTTACCCCAAAGAGAACTAAAGCCAGAGTTAGACAAGCTGAAAGCATCCCAGGATGAGTTATTTCCAGCAAATCAACAAAACGAATCTCAGGCAGCAAAGCCCCTGAGCTCCAGAAGGTATTAAAAAGCACAATAGCGTCGTGCAGCACAGGCTGAAAGACCTGGCGCTGCTCTTCCCATGGAGATCTCCAGCTTTCCAGCAATCTGAGCTGCAACAGCTCTAAGGTGCAGTGGATTTCACTCCATGCCTGGAGCTGACACAATGCTAACTCTCTGCCAGTGATTCCAAAACGGGAAGTTGCACTCTAGGCAGCATTTCGGAAGGCAACAGCTCCCTCTGGATCTCTCCTCCAGGGCAGATGATTGCCAGCACTGGCTGAGTTTGTGTGCCAGCGCTCACTGAGTCCTGCCTGTCCAAGGACAGAAGTGGCCCAGGACCAGCTTTCCTCCCAGAGAGGTGGCAGCTGGCCATGCTGTGAGGTGTGGCTGATCTGACCCAGGAGTACATGGAAACCATGGCCCAGAGGCCACTCCCCTCTTCCTACATGCCATCACCTTACTCCTTGTGCAGCTCCATCCTCAACAATGCAGACTGTCACCCTCACAAACTCACCAGGAAGCAGCACATCTATCCTGCCTGAGCCGACAAGTCCTCAGCTACTGCATCCCTGACATCCCACCCTGTAACGAGCACCAGGCTTGTCTCCCCAAGCCAACATGAGCTGCACCCCCTGCCAGGCACACACAGGAGTGCCACACACACTCACCTCCTCTGTTCAGCAGCAGCAGCAGTTTCTCTGTGAAAGTCTTGACATTCGAGTGCTTGCTTATTGTAGTCATGATCACACTGTGTTCTGGAACTGAGGAAGAAACCTGTTCAGCACATTCCTTTGTTTCTTCAAGACCATGGTAATAAAAACACATAATGGGGGGCTCCTATTTCGCATTAGTGCTCTGGGGAACCATAGTCTGTAAAGGCTATGAAAAGTTTCAGCCTCACAGAGTGGATGGGCAGGGAGAGGGAAGGTGAAATAAATCTGGAAACAGCACATGAAACACTTGGGCCTTGGTGCTTTCTCTGTACATCTGATTCACATGTGGGCTCCCTAACCCTAACCCTGCTGGAACTTACAGTCTTGAAAGTTCTCTTAGGAAGGGTTCCAAGAGCATCCCAGAAGGAAAAAAGTCCTTCCCAGCACTCAGCTGTGCAAGGGTGAAGACTTCGTCTCGGAACTGTCCCCTAACCTGCTTTGAGGGTGATTTGCTGTAACTAAAATACATTTACCCCAGCAGGTCTTCACACACGTGTGTATGTGTACACTCAGAATCACACAAACAGCACAGCGGTGACTATTTCTGTGGCCTGTAATATTTCACAGGCTGCAAAGTGCCGCAGGGTCCTTTATATTGACGGGCATCAATATAATATGGTTTTAGAAGAGTTTTTGAACTAATGCTGCACCACTCAACTGCACGATAGATGAATCTTGCAGACAGAGGACTAAAAAATTCAATCCACTAATAAGCAACCAGAACATCATTTAACACGTTCTTAGCAACAGAGAACAAGTCACTGCTCTCGGCTACGCCCCAGGTGGGCAATAATCCCCAGAAACACACTGCCTGTCATGCATTACTGCCTAATTACTGCAGCCAGCAAGGATATGGGTAAGTGTGGGAAGGGGTAATGAATGAAAGCAGCAGAGATATACTTAATCAGTCTCTGTGCAATCAACTTTCACATGAAATTCGAAACTTTCACATAAATTTTAATGAAGCGCAATTCAAAGTAACAGGTAAATTACTGGACACGTCATCGCTGCTTTATCCTCCCCTGTCTCCACAAAGTCAAGGATAAAGCCATGAAGCAGAACAAGACAAACGGAACAGTTGGAGCAACAGTAGACTCTTGGTTAAGGAGTGGCCTTTTTTAGCAGGACCTGGAACTATGCTTGGATCTTCCAACAGGCTTCAAAATGCACAGGCACATTGAGGGCAAGTGTCCTTCTTTAGGGACCTGATGCACTGTCTGCCCTCATGACCATATTTTCCTCTAGGGTTTTGCACCATATTTAAATACAGTGTAGTGCCCAAGACTAGGGGAACTGGAGGGGTGGTTATAGCACCATCAAGACCCACTGAGATTCTCCCTCCCCATTCTTCACACCCTCACTCCAGACCACTGAAATTCTGCCAAGGCAGAGCAGCACCAATTCAACCTGGAATGTGGAGATTGAAGGCCAGAAGGACATTGACAAATAAGTCAGGCAGCTGGTCAGTGGTGTCCGAGGGCAGCCCATCCTCAATCACATCCAGCAGGAACTGCACAAACTGAGAGTTGAGATATTCTGCACAAGGAGAAAGGGGCATATTCAGCACAGTGAAAATAAACCAAGCAACAAGGGACCATACACAGACCCCCCTCTCTGTGCTTTTATGCTTAAAAACCATTACTGGAGTGCTAATGTCAGTCTCCAGGGAATGAAAAGCCCTGCAAGTGGACTAGACAGACCACTGAAGTGTCTGTGTAAAAGACAAGTGGCTCAGAGAACTATCCACAGTGCAAGGGAACACAGAAATGTGGTCTCCCATTGGTAATTTTTTTTGAGTAAATAAAACACTAAATCCCGCTCTGTTTCAGCACCAGTGCTGCCAGTGAAGGCTTCAAGGTAGGAAGAGATTTGTATTCTTGACCACTGGCTTAATTAATCTATTTAAAAAAAACCCCTAATAATCTAGATCATCAGTAATAACCCATTTTTCAATTTAGTTATTAGGAAAGCTCAGGAGCTCATGCAAATAAGTCCACCTGTAGGAAATAATTGCCAGGGTTACATGAGGAGAGAAAAGCAGGAGGTGTGGAGGCTCACTCTGGTCTCTACTGCATCAGTTTAAATCTTTTATGTGTTTACTGGGTGTTAAAGTAAAGCTGCTGAGGAGATACTAATAAAAATCTCTATTGCATTTCTACAAAAACTAAGCCCAGAGTCTCCCAAATACAGGGAACACAACACAGCCTTGGCTAGAAGCAGGCAGGGTTTTCTGGCTGAAGGCTGAAAGGACAGAGGAGAAAACAGGCAGAACATTTGCACTTCATTAATGACTTCAAAACCCTCAATCATCTCCACTTTCTCTAAGAGCTTAAAGTACACAGGACTGCACTATCCTGTTAGAAGAGATACCAGAAGGAGGCCACATTATGCAGCTGACAGCCTTAGTGGGCGTTCATGGAGGGATCTGGGATCTCAGCCTCATCAGCAGACAATCTCTAAAGCAAGTAAGAGGTGTGGGCTTTCACAGAGGCCAGAGGTAAACCAAAATGCCACCTAGTTACAGTGATGGGAAAATCCACCTCTTCTACAGTGTGGCATTCAGTCCTCCACTGCTCTAACCCAGATTTGTGCTGCTCCCTGGAAGTCCGACATCTCAGCCCAGTGCTTCAGCTGCCAGGCTCTATTGATAAAGGACAGACCCTACTCTTGCTGGGCCTTCCACTGAGCTGTCTCCACCTTGGCCAGAGGTCCCTTCCCTGTGTCTGCAGCACGCCCCAGATGTCCCACCATCACCTCTGCTGTCCTGCCAAGCCGTGAGCACAACCCACTCTCACCATAGTGGTGATATGGCAGGGGCTCCCCCATGGAGAACATCATGGCCAGCACCAGCGCAGAGTAGCACATCTTCTGATGATCTGCAAGACAAAGGTCCCGCCATTAGTTCTTCTGAGGGAGTGAAGCTGCTCCCCAGCTGCAGCTGGGAAGCCACACATTTAGTACAGGCATTTAACACTGATTAGCCTGCTCCTCAGTCCTGTGTTGACTGAGCTGTAAGGGTGTTTTTCCCCGTTTTAGCACAGCACACGCCTTCTGTGCCATGTGTTTCCAAAGCAATTTAAAAATAATCACAACAAAAATTCTTGATTTTTTTTTTCCCCTCTCCACTTCAGAGGATCTGGGCAAACTTGATCTGAATAATTAAAAACCTCCCCTGCACAGTCCCAGGACACATCCCATAGTTATGTAATTACTGAACCCAGAAAAAGCATCCATCTGGCCACCTCAAAATACTGCCTGTTCCAACCAACACCACCCCCGGACAGCCATGCTGCTTGTTACCATCTCTACACTGCTCTACTTTCACTACCTCAGCTCTGCCTGGAGGTATAAAAGGTCCCTGGGGAGACCAGATCACTGCTCAGGACTCGGGCTGTGCATCTGCCCACCTCCCAGGCCACACGTTTCTCCAGCAATGATACATCCCACAGCCTGCTAATCCAACACAATTTCCATTGGCAGCAGCTATTTGTGAACGCTCCCCAGAACCCCTGCCAGTGCCTTTCCTGAATTTTAATTAATGGACACGTCTCAACAGATATTTGCAGAAGGAAAAAAAAGGCATGGAAAAGGATCTATGTCACCATCAAATGTAGCCTCCATCCAGTTCAGCAAGTCTGAAGACAATAGGAAAATGAGTATTACTATGTATAGGTCACCACACATACTGCCTAAATACAGTTCAGCTGAATCTGCCAGAAAGAGCCCAGGGGCATTTGTTACAAGGAAACTTAGTGTTTATTTATAAAAAACTGACCAAAACTACTTTTCATAAAAGGACAAAAAGTTCCCTCAAGGTATGATGCTTCTCTCAGCTGTACTGCTGCCCTGCATGACACATGTTGGTTCCAGTACCTTCTCCAAATGCTTTAAGGTATTTCACTTCTTCAGGCACAAATCGACCCACCTCTAAGCACCTGCACCCTGCAGTTTGTCTTTGACTGCACAGCCAGATGCCTTCACTGTCACCATATACTCCTGGACTTGGCCAAAGGACTTGCAACACTTGGCAGCTCTCAGATTCATTGTTAGCATGGGGGACAAAATTCTACTGAGTCATTCCAGCCCTGTGCCCCTGGAAAGTCAACTCTGTGAGCAAAGCCCCTATAAACAAAGCACACACAGACTTTATCAGAGCTCCACCAGATGCCTGAGTTTTCAAATAGCAAGCAGTTTGAGTAAAAATAGATCACTGGGGGCTTAACCAGAGATACTACAGCATTAACAAGATTAAGACTTTGTAGGAGAGCACTCTAGACCATGTGGCAGCAAAGGAAAGCTGGAAATGGTTGTTTACTCTTGGTAAACAGAGAGGGAGGATATTTAATGACTTAATTATAATTCACATTTATATAAGAAGCTCTCAGCTATAAGGTGACAGTGATGCCAAAGCTCTCTGTAGCAAAAAGGGATTTGACAAACTGTTCACAATTTCTTCCTTCTTTCCTCCGTGGCTTCACGCGTTGGGTACTGGAGGTAGGATACTGCAGATACTCAGGAACCTGCTGTTCCCACATTCCTAGAAAGGCTTTCATCAACAAAACATTTTCTCTCATCACATCAGGAGCAATGAAATAATGAACTGAGAACCAGAAGCCAGTGATAAACATGGTTGTAGCAAATATGGAAGAAGAGACTAATTAGAGATGAGAGGGAAGAGGGCAGTTTTACATGTCCTTGGCCCATCTGCCATTAACTGACGTCCATTCATCTTGGCTGACAGCATACTCCATGACTATGAGGCAAATCTTGTTCTATTTCCCTAAGGACACAAAAAAATAAAATCAAAGGATGCTGAAATCACTCAGAAAGCTAAACCCAGGGCAAATCCAGATTAACCCGGCACACTCACCCTGCACAGACTCTACAAGTTTTTGGGGTGTCCCAGCTGCAGCAGGACTCATGCAATGCTCACAGTGCCAAAGAACAGAGTAACTGTCAGTCAAAACACAAACACAGCTCTTTTTTTTTTTTTTTTTTTTACCTTCCAGAGCAGCACCAGTGGCTGCAAGAAAGTAAATAGCATTAATGCAGCTCTCTTGAAGCAGAGGGACTGCTGATGACAGACTGATAAGCATCACTGAAGTAGCCATGAAGGGCAGGGGAGATGCAGCTGTTTTCATTTCCAAAGCCTGCTGAGATACTGGTAGGAAACTATTGTGTATGAAAGTTACTTCTCAGAGGCCTTCAAAAACCTTGCTTCCACCCTCTAAACACAGCAGGGCAAAATTCAGGCCCTGGGAGCAAACAATTGTCTACAACTGAAGGGAGAGAAGTCCGACAGCTGACTTGAGTGTACTGAGCTGCAACAAGGGAGAAAGTCATGATTACAGACTGGATTATCCCTGTCTGTATTCTTCAGGATTGTTCTGGCTAATTCTGACTCGCTGTGGCTTATTACAAGGTCTTCTAACACTGATAGATGTGCAGGCCAGCTGCAGCAGAGGGAAGGGGCTGTCCAGAAGCAATAAGACCCAAGCATCTGGCAGAAGAACTGGCCAGCAGCCAACATGCCTGCATTAGTCCCAGGGAAAAGTCCTTCTCATCAAAGGCACCCAGCATCCATGCACAGAGCTTCTGCCTCGGCTGCTCTTCAGTAATAAGGCAGGAGGGATCCCACAGAGCTGCTGCAGCCAGTTCCACACTCCCCAGTTGCACAGTGCTGGCACTGATTGCTCTGGCTCCAGCCACCACAGAAGGGATTAGCTATTCTGCAGCATGTCACGGATCAGCTGCTATTCCCCAGTTTTCAGTACCAAAATAAGCTCAAGGATTCAAGGTCATGTTTTCACTGAAGGTATTGCTTGCCATTTGCTGGCAGGACATGGAGGCATAACCATCAGAATGGCAGAAGGGACCTACTAAAGCCCTAAAACACCTCTGAAGGACAGACCTATTTGGGTCAAGGATGGTTACTTCTCTGCAGCCCTGCTGTGAAGGCCAAGAGGACTGGATGCTGCACAGATGACATTGCACAAGTGCCTGCCACAAGCTCAGCACAGGGAAGGCAGCAAGGGATCAGGACACCGATTTGTGAGGCTCCTGGATCCACACAGCGGTCTGTCAGCAAAGGAAGAGCAGCTTTTCACCCTTCAACTGTACTGGAAGAAAAACTCACCTTGAGATGAAGTTAGGGAAAGAGGAGATGCTGCAGAGCTGCAGGCTGGCAATGTGGAGGACACAGCAGAGCCACTTCTCACCCACTTTCACTGCAATGCTTTTCAGGTCCCCAAAGCAGAGGTAACACTTGCTGTGAGACAGGCCTGCTCCAGCCCTAAGTGCTACCTGGAGATCAGCAGAGGTGTGGAGAATTCCCCTAGGTCAGAGCTCAATGCTCCATCACACCAAGAGGCTGAGTCACCTTGTTCTGTCTGGGATGAGACAGCCCCAGGCAAAACACAGCATCACTGTGACCAGTCAAGGGTTAACAAGGGTGACCAGCCTGCCCTGCCTGCACAAAGACAGTTCAGGGACAGGGCAGGAGACAAAACCCTGTTTGGTCATGGTGCATAGGATGCTCACCTGCAGACTATCTCTGTGAATTAGTGATGGAGGCACAATAAAGTTTATTTCTAGCAGCATGAAAATCAGGAGAAATGTTGCCACAGAAGCACAGTCATAGTCCCTTAGCCAAGTATTATTTGCTTCTTGGCAGGAAAACCTCAGCCTGGAGAAGATGCTTCTCATGCATAACGAGATCAAACACCAACAGTGTGATGAGTTCGTGACATAGAATTGATGTTAAACAGCAGTAGCACAAAAAGAGAGCACAGACAACATTAAAGTAATGATCACAGTCTCACCCCACCAGTCCTTTGCTTTGCTCCAAAACACTATTCTTCAGGCCCTCCTCACCTCTGAAATGCCTCCGCTTCAAAGTGCTAAGCAAAGATGAGTGCAAAGCTGTGCAAAAGGTGTGATACCTCACATAGTCCTTTCCAGACACAAAGACACAGCCTCATTACTCCTGTCCACCACAGTCAGGTTGGCACAGTCTGTGGTGGTAAGCTGGGGACAGGAACAGTTCAAGGTGGTCATCTTGGACATTTACTTGGCTCACATGAAGTGGATGTGACAGTCCCTAGTCTGTGCAGACCTGTCAATCCCTACACAGTCTTATCACCAAATTATACCTCTCCACAGCTCCATGACACCTGCAGCAAACCAACAGGCAACCAGGGCAGCAAGGCTGCAAACACCAGGCTCCACATGGTCCCTGAACAGTCACAATCAGCACAGAACAATGGATTTTCGAGATCCCTTTAAAGGAAAAAGTAATATATGACACTGACAGCATTGGTGGCCTACAGGCTGACTTCAGAATGAGGATCAAAGCTGCGACTGCTCAGAATCAGGCATGTCTGGGGAGCATTATTACATGTTCAACTTGTTCTCAGGTTCTTCCTCACCATATGCTCTTGGCTGCTGGGAGATAAAGAACACTGGAAGAGACAGTAGCTCTGAGGGACACCAGCAAAATCTGGCCACGCCACCACCACCAATTTTTGAGCAAATGGAGCTCAAAGGGAAGGAAGAACATTATTTTTCATAGTGGGGACAGGTCATCCTAACAAAGGGAGTAGGAGAATGAAATAGAAGGAACCTGAAGGCAAAGCCTAGGTATGGAAATCAAAGAGCTGGGAAAACCAGGGCTGTGGCATTATCCTGCAGAGGACCAGGACCACACTGCTATCTCCCTTGGCACACTGGTGGAGAGAAGGCCCTTTCCTTTAACCAGCACACATCTCATTCACCAGGAAGAAACACCACAAAGATCAGGTATAGAGTGCTGAGAAAAACCCTTTAAGAAACTGCAGAGACCTTCCTTGAGATCTGCAGGTGTCTCTTGTCAGCATCATGAAACAAAACTGTAACAGCTCAAAATGTGCTTTAAGACATCTACAAGAAGTGACACAGATCATTAATGGCATGTTCAGAGCTGGAGGGCCTCGCACCATTGGACTGAAACATCCCCTCCCGTGCATCCTCAATTTACAGCCGTAATAACCTGAATAACTTTAAAATCAGACACCATTCTGCCCAGAGCACTGGTCATGTAGAGCAGCCAGGCAATGTGGGAGCCACCAGTGCCGCTGCAAATCATTTAATGGAAAGACATGTTCCAGGGACGTGGGTACAGCAGCTCTGGCTCACCCTGGGTGTGGGTCTGCATGTCCCGGGCCAGCTCCATGGGCAGCACAGAGTTCACAAGCGTTGAGATGACAGCAGCATCCAAGTTGCACATGGCTCCAAAGCACTTCAACAGCAGCAGCCGCAACGGCACCCTGTGTTCCTGCAAAAACAAGTCGTTAGTTCAAACCATGTTCCAGATGAGGGCTGACTCTGAGCCAAGACATAACTCCTATAAGTTCCCAATGTTGGGTAGTCACAGATCCTCCCAGGGTGACAGTGAATCCAAAAGCTCTACAAGCTTTTAACAACAGCACAGGAGTTCACACAATAACGTTCACAACTGGGCTGGCTGTGGGTGTTTGGCATGTGTGGTCGAGGACATGTGGCAGCCAGAGCTCAGATCTGAGGTGCCCCAATTCATCCACTAACTGTGATAACACACCAGCAACCTCCATCCATCCCCAGCTAACAGGCTGACTGTGCTGGAGCCAGGATTCCCTGAGCACGCTAGGGTTTTGTGAATACTGCTATGATCGAGGTTTCCTGACAACACATTTGTCAACTCTCATCAGCATGTGATAGTCAGTGAACAGGACTGGAGCAGCTCCTCCACTGTGAGGAGGGTTTGTTGGGTTTGTGCTGGGAGCAGAGGGTATAAACAGAAAGTTCTGGGACATGCGAGGAATTCCAGCAAAGACAATGCTCAACCTGCAGCTCCCATGGAGGAACTCTGGTGCTGGGGTAACCTTCATACTCCAAACTCAGCCAGTCACTGCAGGGGTTCAGAGAACAGAAGTGAGCCAAGCCCTGGGACTGGGCATGACACCAGCCAGGACAGGAGACCCAACTGTCCCCACCTGGTCAGGCTTCCTTGAAGTCCCAGTCAGAGA
>JAYRBT010000023.1:12219062-12302102 GCA_036023395.1 Myiotriccus ornatus
CTGGGCATGACACCAGCCAGGACAGGAGACCCAACTGTCCCCACCTGGTCAGGCTTCCTTGAAGTCCCAGTCAGAGAGAAGAGCAGGCAGTAAAAGCCAGCAGGCTCCGTTGTGCCCTGCCTCTGCTCTCAGATGTGCTACAGTCCGCTGATGCTGAGCTCTGACACAAGAAGTGCCAGATGAAAGTGAAATGCCACAAGACTTGATGTGCTGTAGCTGAGGACTTAGGGAGAAGATGGGAACAAGTTTCCAACCCCCACAGAGTCCTATAACAGCACATTCCAGGAAGGAGAGGGGCAAAGCAATGCTGCATAGGCGTTGAAAGCAAAACTTCAATTTCTTCCTCTGAATACTGATTTCATTCCTCATTCCCAAGGCTTCTACTCACTACCCACTTTTCTAAGCAAAATTATTTACTAATGCACAGGAGTGCATCAATTAAAAGAGGAGCACTCACAGCCTGTCAGCTTTCCCAAGGCATCCTCAGAAACTATTTCCTCTAGATACCAGTGATGCCAATGCTGTCCCTCAGTGGGCTGGTAAAAGCAGCAAGCTTTACCCTTGGCAGTGCTAGCTACTGCTTCAAAGTCTATAGCGTCCTCTTGCTCTTTCACACAACTTTCATGCATAGCACTGACATCAGCCAACACTCAAAAGAGATATGCTGCAACTCCGTATAGATCTCAGAACTGTCCTACCCAAGGGAAACATCTTCTGTACATTCATCGTATCAACCCTGCTCTTTTGCATCTTCAGGGAAATCTCTAAAAGAGAGAATTGGTGCACTCTGCCACCTTACCATCTGATAATATGCCACAAGGGATAGGACAGATTCAAACTCATTCTTCTTGCACATTTTCTTGCAAACTTCTGGGTCTGCATCTGTCTGGAAGGAGGAATAGACAGGTCAGCCAGGTGGCACATCAAGACACAAGGTGCCTGCTGCAGGGACCTTGAGGGGGTCCAGTTGCTTTCAGATCTTAGTAGACCCAGCCCAACCATCTCACAAAGAAACTGAAGGCAGAGCTCAGGAACCACCACACTTCAGATTCTGCACCAAAGTGAATTCTTGAGACATGCCTCTGTCATACAGCACATCTCGCGCTGAAAACACCTGAAACTTGACCTGAGCAGCACCTTATTGAGTGCATCATACAGCAGCTCCAGCACTGTTCCCATCCCAAGGAGTACATCTCCTCCCGTCCCTAAATTATGAGGGATGGTTGCACAAACCGTGACTCTCCCTTGCCCTGCAGGGCCCAGCGAGGTGGCACAGGCTGTATGTCGAGTGACAAAGACCCCAGAGTTTATTACAGAAAATTTACCTGTTCTGCTTATGTCAGAACTGGAGAGGAAAACAAAACAGTGCCAGAGCAAGCCCCTAACACAGATCATGTCACTGCACTAAGGGCAGCTCCCGTATCATCACGCTCCCTGGACACAGATGGGCTTGTACTGCTGCTCACTGTGGGGATGTACCTCTCCTGTATGCACAGATGTGGTGAGATGCTTTGTAGTTTCTCACAGAAACAGCTTTAAAGCTCACTTTCAAGGTACCGAAGAATTTTCTTCACATGTAATGAGCCCCACCCCACGGATACATCTCAGCAACAGAGGATGTGTTAAATGGAAGACATTTTAAATGGGCCTAAGAGTGCAACAACCCTCACAGCAGGCTCTCCAGGTTTTCTGTGAGAGGTTGGGTGTTTTTGGAGGTGAGGGTTTATACTCTCCTGTGATAGGTAAATACCACAGCTATCAGGAAGAATAGCTCCATAACACTTTTCAGAACAGCTCTGTAAAGGTAGAGTTGAGAGTAGAAGGCAGCACAAGAGAGCTGCAAACCCCACACAGGAGGGCAGGGCTTCACTTAACAGTAAAGGATGCACAAGAAACCTATGCCCCTCGAAACAGCAGATCTGATGGCAACATAGGGGTGAAGGAGGTCAGAAAAAGGAACTTCCCCAGGGCTGTCCACTCTGCTCTGGCAGTAAAGAGAAAAATTTACTCACCAGGATGCGAAGCAGCTCCTCCAGGTAGCAGCAGATGACATTCTCATCCTCGTAGAGTGCCCAGCTGCGCTGCTGAGCATCATCCTTGTGCCTGGCCAGATCTGCAAAGATCACCTCCAGCCGCTGCTCGTCGTGGCAGATCTGGCCCGAGGGCAGCCCCGCACTCAGGTTCTGCACGACAGCAAAGCCACTGGTTAGTGGGGCCCTGACAGCTCAGTGTTGTTTGGGTGCCTGTTTCCTCCAACCTTGTCTCAGGACTGGCAACTGACCTCATTCAGTCAAGAGCTGGCAGTACAAAACCAGCAAGTTTAACACACGTTATTTCAGGTCTCATACTTTTGGAGCCTCTACTCTCTGTAGCTTCTGAGAATGGACAAAGCCAAACCCATGTGGCATGGGTTAGGACCACTGCTGCGCAGCAGCTGAGCACCCCCAGTAAAACAGACATGTCCATGACACCAAACCCCCACACTGCACAACTGCCTCTAGGAAGGAGAAGTTCTTTTTGCTGCCCACTCCCTCCAGCCTTTAATCCTGGGCTCAAGAGCAAGCACTTGTATGGTGTTCCACATGCCAGCTGTTCAATACTAGGTCTGGATCCTCTGCATCAAGGACAGAAACCAATTCACCATGGGCTGGTTTGGTTCTGCTTTCTTCCAAACAGTAGAGCTGGGCCACCATTCACCACAGCTCTGAAGTGTAAAGCTACTCAGCAAATCTTACTGCACATACTCCTTTCTCAAAGTGCTGTCAGCTGCATCCCCACCACTTATATACAACCTTGCCATGAATGCCTCACTCTTTGGTTGTCTTTCCTTTGCTTCAAGAAAGAAAGGGGAGCAGTTGGGCAGCATTTAATCTCGTCCTGGAAACCCAGAGAAGATTTAGTCCTGTCCTGGTGCAGCTCCTTCCTACAGGTTGGCTGTGCAGGCAGGGGCAGCAAACCTAAGCAGACTTCCCAGTGGGAGCACAGTGGAAGGAGACACAAGCCCATGTCCTGTGCCAGTGGCGACACTCACACAGTCATACACCCATATGTGGACAGCCAAGTGCAGGAGCTGCACCCTTCCTGATCACCTCCCACCCTCCAGCCCTCTCCGGGAAAACCACTCCAGGTTTAACAGTAGAGTCTCACCTCCTTTTTTAGAGACAGAATTGTTAGTCATTTGCTTTGGGGTATTTGGGATGAATTAATTAGGACTTGCAGTCCATGCTTCAGTTATGCAATGAAGAAGTTTTCTTGTTGCTGCTTGTTACATAATTTTTGTGAGGCAGGTAAGGAAGGAAGGAGTGTGCTAGTTTAACACAAGCCTCTACAGTCTTAAATTTTTGGGAAGCTGTGGGTGGTCTAGCAGAAAAGCAGGTAACCAGCTGTGAGAGAGCACGACAGCTTTCAGGAGCCGAGTACAAACACAAGAGAATCTCCCACTGAATGGTGATTTATCACAGGAGCAAATACATTAAGAGAATCACTTCAGCTTGCCATCTCCCCCTTCTCCTTAGGAGGACCTACAGCACTGCAGTGTCACCTGCCTGTCCTCATGCATCCCAGCTGCTTGGGAGGGTTCTCCATTTATGTACCTTGCATCCTCCTCACCAGAGCAGTGGAGGGCCAGTCCTACCTCTGGGGCACTGCTGGAACATCTTTTTGGATGATCATTTTAATGAGTACTTGTTTTAATGATCACTCTTATTCAGCCTGTTATCACTAATCTGCTTTCTCCAATCTTTCCTCTGCCACCCTTGACAACTCCCCCCCAGCATCAGGCTCCTAGTGGATTTGGATGAGATCAGTCCATTAACAAGCTCTTCCACCCCACCAGTGTAACTACATCCACACTGTCTCAGTGCAGTCTCAGCACCATTCTCTGCCCTCTCACCACTGGGGTTAGGTCTCTGCTTATTAAACATCTTGGCAGCTACTACAACCTGCAGCATCATCATATGGTGGTTTCCACGAATCTGCTGGAGAGCCCATAAGCAGAAGGAGGTTTTGGTATTTCTAACAATGCCACTTTGCATTATCTTGTTGCTCAAATGGTTCCCTCCCCCCGCCAAGCAGAACAAGCTGTTGCAGGGATTTTGTTCTTCTGAGCAGCCCAAAACCATTTTAGGAACTTTATCATACCCACACTGCTCAGAGGTGACCACACCTGCCATACAAACCCAGCTGCCCTCCTGACCATTTCTTCTTCACCCCCTCTCTTCTTCCCTCCCCACCACCAAGCATGGTGGGATCACCAGTGCCACGGATACACACATCTACCAGCAGTTTGCCTTCACATGCATCCCAAAAACACACAGCAGGTCCCAGGCACCTGCAGTCCAACGCACATTTGCTCCACAGACATTCCCAGCAGCTCTGGAGCAGTGGGACCCAACTACAGCTGAACTGAGATGGCTGTGCATGAAGCCATGTGCTGCCGTGGACCTTCATAAAGTCTCCTCCAGAAATCAGCAAAGAAAAGACTCGCCTAAGCACTAACGTATTCCTCCCACCCTCCAGATTCCCTTTTGTTACAGTATTTCACTGAGGAGGAGCCCTCCCAACAGTCCAGCCGAAGGACTCGGCCTTGAAAGCACTCACTGTGCTGACCTTGCCCTTCTCTCGGGCGAGCAGGGGGACAAAGCTCCCACGGGCAGAAGCTGAGCCCCAGAGCAGCCTTTGTGTCTTATCAAAAGCAAGTCTCCTTTCAGCAAAGCTGAATCAATGAATGAACAGGGAGGCAGCCCCATGGCATCAGGGGAAGGAGAGGGGCTCGGCCACATTAGCCATGAGGTTTGTCAGAGCTTGTTGGGGACAACAGGGGCTGGTGACAGACAGCTCAGAGCAGGTCACAGCCCAGCACTACAAGGGAAACCCCCTCCAGAAACATGTCACCTCCCACACCAACTTCCTGACTTGGTCCTCCATCTCTGACACATCCAAGAACAGTTTGACCCCGCTTAGCAGCCTGGGCCGATCTGAAAAGATCCAACTGCATTACACATCTTTGTCAGCAGTTTTCAAGCTTAAACTTAAAGCAACCACAGATAGGTCTGAATCACAGCTACAACATAGCAATGCTAATGTAATAAAAAGCAGATAAGTGATTTCTAAGTGCTCCCTCTCAAGGTGCAGCTAGCTTGTGCATTGGGCAATTTTTGCTGCCACACACTGAGTTTAATAAATCCTCAAAATCATCCTCCCTAGACAAGACATCTACAGTGCTACTCCCTCCTCTGAGATGGGAGTTAATCCAGTAGAGCTAAAGGCAATCACATATCACCAATACATACTAATCCAAGTGATTCTCTAGAAGCTCAAAAACCAGGCAGCATCTATATTATCTTTAGTTCTGTCCAAATTTTCAACAAGTTGCCTGGAAAGACAGCTCCAGTTTAGATAGTCACTGCAGCAATGCCTTTGAAAAGAGGTTTCATTTCCCTTTGCACATCTTGTTCAATCACTCTGCCACTCAGGGACAAGAAGAGGGGCCATTTCCAAGGCCAGGGTAAATGCTGACACAGGGAAGCCAAGTAAGCAGTTTTGCTCCTGTAGATCAGGCTTCCCCAAATAGTATGGCACCTCTAAAGCATCTTTCCTAAGGTGTGAGCTCCTCAGCATGCTTCTTGGCTCTGCTGTTACCCCAGCTTAGCTTTAAGTCACCTCTCTAAAAGCAGGAGCAGGATGCTGTCCCAGCAGAAGAGTCTTTCATTCTCTAAAACACACAAGCCTGGGCAGACTCCACGCTGGAGGATCAGCAAGGTAAATAAGAAGGAAGTGCCACTGCTAGTCAACCTTCAGAAGGCACTGGGGATAGAAGCGAGATAATGGATTCTGGAATTGATTTAGTAAACCACTGAGCTGACTTTAAATTAAGACGGGAATAGGAATAGAAGGGATATAACTAATTAAAGAACACGATACAAAAGGTTGAAGCAGGCATGGTATCTACTATGGGCCGACCAAAGCTTTAAATCAAAGCTGATATCTCGCTCTGTTTTAGGCAGTGGAAGACAAAAAACCTTGAAAAATATGCAAGAGGAGAATTGCCCACATATTTGCACGGACTGGGGAGTAGAGGGATTTCAGAAGTTACAAATTAAAGAAAAAAAGTCCTTGACCTAGAACTGACGACTCAGCAACAATTCTACACAGAAACCCTTGAGATTGTGGAATGATTTGGTTTAACGAACAACGCAAAGTCAATGATAATAATTTGTACCCTTAAACTACACTGGTGAAGCTATGGCAGTACAACCACCCCACAAGTACACACGACTGCCCTTCCAACTGCTAGAGCTGGTCTTCTACACCAGGTGAACAACCTTACCTGGGACCAGGCCTCCAAGTATCAGCAGAGCTACGTCCTCTGTGTGGGACACTGAGGAAAAATGCACAACCACAACATTTATGCTTGACCACTCTGCAAGCTCACCTAGGCTCTTCTGAAAGCAGTACTGCTCAAGATAGGTATGATGAGGTATTATGAAATGGGACAGGACCTTCTTCTGTGTCTCCATACACTACTGGTCATTTCAAGGTCCCACAGATGTCCTAGACTACAGATATTGAACCGGATATGAGTAGATCCATACTTGTCCCTGCACCAGCATCAAAATTTCTTACCCTCTTTTTCAGGCTGGTCTGCAGCAATGGCCATGAAATTGAGGCTTTCAAATCCCCTCTGCAGAAACCTGGCACTAAATGACTTTTATGGAATTAAGCTTATTGTATCCTGAGTACAGGTTTTAACAATAAAAATAGTATTCAAATCTTGGA
The DNA here is from genome assembly GCA_036023395.1 of Myiotriccus ornatus. NCBI lineage: Eukaryota > Metazoa > Chordata > Aves > Passeriformes > Tyrannidae > Myiotriccus > Myiotriccus ornatus. The sequence goes on from JAYRBT010000023.1 coordinate 12,225,840, forward strand.
CAAGGTCCAAGTAACAGAAAACTGAACTTCTCAGCACTCAAGTCAGAGCCGGAACATTTGCTTGAAACAGCTACATTTTTTTGCTGAATCTAGATCACACATTGACAGGGCATTGTAATTGGAGTAGGAAGTAATTAACTGTTGGGTTATGGCCACAAACAGAGACTTGATGATTGCTTATAGGACTCTCTATTCAGTGCAGACAGTCAACCAGATTATGATTTGATCTAAAATTTGAATGTCATTAGTTTTCCATATTCAAATGCCTCTGAACTGTTCATTATAATCTTGCCATTAGCAATGGAATTCCAATCTTAGATGTTTATACGAAGCTTACTCCTCAGGGTTGCATTCAGCAAGTGGGAGCTGAAATTTATTATCCCTCCAACTAAAGCAGGCGGCTGCCCAGGTGCACTTCACCATTTCAGTGACTGCTGCAGAAGAAGGAAGATTATTTTGGCATAAGGTTTATTTAGACCAAGCTCAGGACAGTGCTCTTCAGTGGCTGAAAAACTACTCTTCTGCAGTCTTTAAAAAATGCAGGGCTGAGGCATGTGTTACAGAATAGAGAGGTTCATATTCTGTGGAAACCAGTTTTCATTGCTGTGATGAAAGACCAGGCCAGACATATGGAAATTTTGGGTGCTCCATCATCCAAAGGGACAAGAATCTGTGCAGATTTATAGTATGCATAGGCATGCTGAATCTACACAAAGGGCATACAGCACCATAGGATAAGTTTCTACAATTCATTATTTTATAAAAGGTTTCTACATAGAAGCACTTAAGGTGCAGGCTCCATCTTCCTCAGCTTCTATTTGTCATGTTTATAACAGAAAATACCTCTTTTAAGAGTCACTATTTCTTTCTTTCTCTGATTTTATGCTGCCACATAAAGATCTGTGATCTTTCAGAACGAGAGGTCAACAACTCCTGTCAGAGCTTTTCAGTGTGCCTCAAGTCCTGCTGCATCCATTCCCGCTGCTGCTTTGCCACCATTGCCATCCCTGGGACCCAAAAGGTTGTCATCTCCCATTGGTGTGCTCATGTGGTTCAATTCACTGCTGTCCATCTCATCACCCTCTCCCCAAATTGCAATCTCAGATGACACCCACCCTTCCACCACAGCCTACCAGTGCTTCCCAGAACCAGGAGCCCCCTCAGCTGGTTCTGCCTCTAACCACCAGCTCCAAACTCGAGGTTATGTCATACATCTGCAGCTCATCTGGGGAATACACTCACCTATTTTCCACTTCTACCAGTACTTGGACCCTGATTCCTTTGGCTAGACAATTACCCCCCTCTAGCACCTTTCCTTTGGGATCTCACTGCATTTCTCATCCCAAACATCAAGAGCTCACTGAGCTCACACCACCTCATCCTCAATGCCAGGAGTTGGTTTGCAGCAGTCCCCAGCCCAGCCTCGCAGGCATTACCTTACTCTCCACCACAGAGATGAGAATCTGCTCCATGATGCTGCTGGTGGCGGGGATGGAGGTCTGGATGTGGCCGATGACGATGCCGATGGCCACGCGGGACAGCTCGTAGCTGAGGTGGGTGTTCCTGCGCACCAGCTCGATCAGTTCGGCACCTATCGTCTTGGGCACGGAGGCCACCAGGCCACTGGGCTCTGGTGGCACCGGCTCCACCACGGCCGCCTTCTTGTCCTCCAGGCAGAGGTTGCTGAAGGCGTCCAGGCTCGCCGGCGGGGCCGGAGCAGCTTTCTTCCCCTGAGAAGTCTTCTCCCCATCCACAGCGTGGGACCTCTGGGTCCCCCCTTCAGCCGGCGGGGCCGGGGCAGTGCGCTTGGACTGGGGAGACTTGCTGGCCCCATCCTTTGGGGACGTCCCATAACGGGAATGGGTCACAGAGCCGGTGTCCAAGTTGCGCGTGATCGTGGTGTGGACGCTCCGGCTCGGGACAGGGGGTGGAGTGTTGGCAGGACTGGAGGTGGCTGTTGGGAGAATGGTCTCTGACACAGAAGAAGCAGTGTACAAGGTATCCAGGGATGTCGTGCTTATAGAGGAGGCACTAGAAGCTGACCCAGGAATAATTTCAACAGCATCTGAAAGGGAACAATTAAACATTCCTTAGCAACAGCATCAAAGGAAGAGGGAAAAAAACAAATTGCTACAGCACAGTCCATTAAAAGGCTCATTGTGCATGTGACCAGAGCAGTTTAACTCCTCTTCCTGCCTCACTTATCTCAAAGCAAAATTGTACCAGTTCTCTCTGGAGCATTCCCACACAATCACCTCTTTAGAAAGGGGAAAGCTACTCTGTTGAGATGAATACCCTTCAAAGGGCTTAGTGTTTTAGAAGGGGAAGGGAAGGAGGGACAAGACTAAGGGACAGAAGTATTTTCCCCCCTGGCTTAGCAAGGGCCTTTTTCTGCATTCAGGAGCTAAGCCCTCACTTCTGAATTATGGTGCCTCAGAATTGCAAGACACCAAAGGCTTCACACACCAGCCAGCACCTCCCTCTTGCACACACCTCATGGTTAGCCCTGATCATGAAGGAAACACTTGACTGACAACACCTCTAGTCTCTCCCTTTCAGCACTCTCCAACATTTGATCACGAGCCCTGCAGCCCTGCTAGCACCCACTGCTTTCACAAGCCTTCACATTATTTGCTCTACTGTATTTGTCCCCCCACCTCCAGTTTTGACTAGCTCTAGCAGTGGGAGTCCCACTTTCCAAGGGAAAAAAATCCACTACAAGGAATATTTTTCTTTCCTTTAACCTGGTCTAATATACAGCTTTGGTAAGTCTTATCTGTTAGTTTCTAGCGGGCAGAAACATATGTGGGTCCTTCCCTGACTGAAAACAGTTGCTTGGGCAAACAGTGAGCTATCTAGAGCTTCACAAGAGCAGCTGGTGTTAGTGCTGAAAGAGAAGGAGCTGCACCCCATGGGGAGCCCAGCTCTCAGTGAAGGCAATTACTCCCTACCACACCAATGGAAGGAGCAATGGGGCAGACATTAAATGCCTTTGCTGCACCTCTGCAGGCAATTCCAACCCTTCCTGTTCCATCAGTTCTGGGAGCCCTCTGCTACTCCATCCCCTGCTCCACCCTAAGGCAAGCACTGGTTAGGCAGAGAAACTGGGCCCTTCACTCCCACAGGGGTTCAGCATCCCTCTTGATCCTCCTCCTCATCGAGGACCTTCATGAATGACAGCTCCCACCATGCTTCATTAAATCAAGATAAGGAGTTGAAGGAAGCTGACCTTTGCGAACTCCCACTACCACAGTGAAAAATGGCTCAATACCATTAAGTACCACTAAGGAAGCTGGTGCCAGTCCCAGGTCTCAATTAACTACCTGCAAGTCAATAGTTCTGCCCTGCTCCATGTAAGGGGACATGAGTGGGCTTGAGATGGGCTGTGTGTCACACTAATGGCATCACCAGCACAGCACAGGAGAGCACTAGGGCAAGCTGGCAGCAACTCTGCAGGATGACCACTGCCTCTGCCAGCCCAGCCACGCTGAAGATGGAGAAATTCCTGCCCCATGGTCCTGATATGAAGTGCTCCTCACTAGCTGCTCCCTCTACCTGTTGGCAGCACATAGGCAGCTGTGCCCCTGGTATTATTACTGCTCCCTACAGGCATCAGCCACTGATTTTATGGAAATCCCACCACTGTACAGAGAAAGTGCCAGACAGATTGGGAGTTAAAATCCAAACTTGAGACTGCATTAAAAGCCAGTGAGCCCCCCTGGTGAAGTATCACACTCTGCACTGCAAGGGAACACTCCCTCTGCCTTAGTGGGAGATGGCCATGGAGTCTGTGGGAGAAAAAGGATCTTGAACCACTGAGGCTGAGCACTGGCCAGACCAGCCACATGAGCAGGCAGAGAGTTTGCTCCTTGGAGAGCAGCATGATTCCCAGGGCCACAGACACCAGAGGAGCAAGAGAATGCTGTACCTGGCACCTATCCATAAGCATCAGGCTGCCCAGACTCTCCCAGATCAAAGAAGGCTTGAAGGACCATTGAGCCCCAGCTCAGAACCATTACATTAAAACCTACAGGAATTTAGGCTAATATATATATATATATATATCTTACAGAGATATATTTATAAGGATATAAACCCTATAGGAATTTACAACATAGATGAGGATGCTCTTCTAAGCACAAAGCAAAAGCATCCAGGCACCCTGGCTGTTACGTTGCCCAGTGTTTGTTTCGCGCCCGAGATCTGGAGAGCTGTTTGTCCTTACTTTTAATGGGAGCAGCAATCTGTGCGTTCTTGCGCTTCTCCGGAGGTGGGGGGGTGACAGGAGCAGCACGCCGGGCCTGTGGTGGGATCTATAAGGAGACATTTCAGAGCAATCAAAGGAGGTTGACAATAAAGACATTCTCTGTTATGAAACCTTCCTTCTCGCGTGCGTGTGTACATTTGTCCTTACATCTCCCTCATCATTTGGGGAAGTTTTCTCAGGAGGACAAATATTAATAGGCGGCTTTCTAGAAGAACAAAGCAGGACTCAAGCTGGCTTCATCCCCTCCCTGTGACAGGCAAAGCAGCCCTTGTTTAATTGCTGTGTTCAGCGGCACACGGCACATACATCGTGTAGACCTGTCAAGCGTTTACTCCTCCTTTATTCCAAATGCAATCCCACACACTGGCTGTGTCTCCACATTACCCTCAATAGCTCCACAGAGGCTGCAAACAGAGTGCGTATTTACACACTCTTCTGGGGAGATCCATTACATCAGCTACAAATACCCCTGCAGAAAGACAAAGCCAAGGACTGGAGACATGTAAATGCCTTTTCCATGTTCTCAGAGCTACTTCTGTTCATGCAAGGAGAAAACAGGGATAGACCCCCTGTGCAATACTACACTACCTATAGCAAGACCTGCTGGGAAAAGCTTTTGCTGAGGAGTTGTATTAACTCTCTGCATTTAGGGTTTCTCCTCTATGTCTGTTCTAGGAATGCCAAGCCAGCAGTGCACAAGCCTCAGATCCAGATTCCTACACTTGTCTTTTCCTGTCAGATCTAAACACCACAATCAGCAATACCACTTTCACCCGGAATTACTCTGCTGAGGTGCAGCCTCGGGGTTAAACTCTGATCAGTAGGGCGTCACTGAACATAGCAGCCAAGACAGGTGGGAGCACACTCCATCGATACTCCAGTCCCCACAGCCCAACAGCTCAGGGCCAGGAGACTTGGTTTGGGACCTCTTAGGACTTGTGCGATTCAGAGCCTGCTGCCTGAAACATGCCTCTGTTTTTATGGGATATTACAATCACTGCCTGCAGCAAAACAACCCAGGGCAGCGCAGGAAGGGAAAAGAGGTGATGGCCTCAATGTCTCGGGTAACCCAGGCTGAAGCTAGTTGGAATCTGTAGCAAAATTTAGTCCATCACAGGGATGAATTTTCTAGATTTGTTTAGCTCTGAATGAGAAGTTTTTCTGTGCCTTGTCATCACTGAATAGGCCTGGAACTCCACATAGGGCATAATGCCACCCCACACTGAAAATCTGAGACAGGTTCCCGAAAGGGTCTCTATCTTAGATAGCTCAGTATAAGCAGAATGAAAAATGTACTTTTTTCCTCTGGATTCAGGAAGGGCAGAAACCTTCTCTGAAATGGGAGCGAAAATAAGGCACTTCAGGAGCCACCTCAAATGTTCAAGACTCAATGCCAAAAGCTGACAATACAGGTGCTCACAGCCCATGACTGGACCCTGTCATACAAGTGAAGATGCAGCAGTTTGCATAAAGACTTTTTAAAAGGCATCTCTCAGTCCCTTTCTCCCACCCAACACCAAATACACCCAATCTTTTACTATATCACTGAAGTCGCTTCTTTACGAGTGCCTTCAGCTGGTGGGTTAGCACAAGACACGGCTGCAGACTCCCAGCCTGAGCTCTCTGCCCTTGTCAATCTGCCCCACATTGTTCCCTGGGTGCAGTGCTATGTGATACTTGCATACGGCTTCAAAAATGATCCGTGTCAGTCCAAAAAGAGACTGCACAGCTGAGAGAGGCCAAGCAGATCAGGAGGGGTCTCTGCATTACAGGATTGGCAGGCTGGTCCCAAATCCAGAAAGCTCAGCTGTGCTAAAAGCAGAGCCCTCTCTGCAGAGGATGGAGCTAACAACACGAGTCAGAGCTGCTTGACATGACACGGGATTTAACAGACAGGCAGGCTCGGAGCTTAGAGCAGACACATGACATTATTTGTAGATAGCTAGGGTTGGGTCACTCTGGAGTATTTCCATGGCTTCACTAGCTCTTCCAAATTTACCATGCAAGTTTAACACAGTTATTACAGGCTAGTGCTTAAATTAATAGATGTACAGCTAACACTAGCTCAGGCCTGCCTCACTTAGACAGCCACGCACCACAGTCCAAGCAGCTGTGATGGGAACGTGAAGCATCACATGAATTTCCCCAATGCCTGCCTGGGCTGGGAAGTGCCACAGGGTCAGGAGTCATGGAGTGTAACTGATGGCCATCCCCAGCCTTCACCCCACATCCCAGCCACTGCCTGGGTCCAAGAGGAGGATGTACAACACCAGCCCTCCCAAGGGAAGGTAAGAAAATATTCCCAAGAAAATATTCCCCTGCAGCTGCTGTGTGGAAGGTGACCATGCAGAACTCCCTGCAGTTCAGTCCCACCTGTTCAGAGGAGAGAAGATGAGTGACCTTACCAAGGGTCCAGAGGGAAGCAACTATACTCATGTTGTATACTCCCTTTCCCCAGGCCTCTACAAGGGGGATGTGAACTTCCCCAAATCTGCAGATTTTACACATCTGCTTCCTCCCCCTTTCCATTTTGCAGAGGCTGCTAGCAGAGGCTCTGCTCCCTGCACTGCTCAAGACAAGAGCTGACTCAACCATAACACTCCCATTCCCTTCCCAGCCAGGCAAGCAGAGAACACCACCCCTCACTCCTTCAGCTCCTGGGAACAATGCTATTACAGCAGGAACCTTTAAACAAAATAACAAAACAATAAACCAAATGAACAATCTCCCACCCACCACCTCCTCCAGGCAAACTCTGCCAAGCCAGACACACTGGTCTGCAGCAAAGGTTTCCGAGATGAGCATCACAAACTCACTGAGCATGCACAAACACAGCAGACTGACTAAAATACTGTGAGAGCCCAACCTCCTCCCTTGACAGCTGGTATGAAACTGCCCCAGCCTCCCACCTTATGCTAACTATGGAGGAGCTGAAGAGAGGCTCAGCACCATTGCCATCACCACATACTTCAGCCAGTTCAGCCCTGGGAGCAAAGCCATTGAGAGGAAATTTGCACCTCAAATTTTGCTTAAGTTTTCAGATGCAAACACTGAACACACCTGAAAACCCCAAGCAGTGAAAAGCACATGCCAGACCTCTGCTTCTCCAGAGTTAGTTACGAAGTTTGGATTGCAGTAAGTCTCCTCTTAGGCTGCTGCATAACCAGTGGAAGAAGGCAGTGCTGCTTCCTCCACTTCATATTTTCAAAGCACACAGGAAATCTGTCAACTGAGCTGTTAAAATCTCAAGGAGCCCTTTCAGCACAGGGCTAAGCTGGAAGCCCTTGGACTGCATCCTCAGTGCCACTCAGGCAGAAACAGATCTTTGTCAGCCAAGGAATTTGTCTTCCTCCTTTTCTGACAAGCAACCAAACCACAGACAAATAAAGACAGGGAATCAGCATGGAGAATGGGATGTAAGGTGCCCCATTCACTCAGCCCATAATGTAAGGCTTGGGAATAGAGCTGGTTTGGCTGCCCAGGAACAAAAAAGAATACCAAGGAGAAAAATGGGGTTTGTAGGGATTGATGTGTTCTGCGTGAGCCAGAGCTACCTCTCATCTCCACACTCACAGTTCTTCAAGTGTAAAACAAGCCTCATCTGCTAGGAGTGACAGCATATCAGTGCCTTATAAACACACTGCCTCCAAACACTCAGCCCAGAGAGATGAAGAAAAACTACAGTGCATACGTTCATCTGTAGGAGAAAAAAAATACCTCCATGCTCATCCTTGCTTGGCGCCTTTAGCCCTAACATGCAGCTACACCTACACAGTGAAATCGGCCACATCCTTCATCCCCAACAACGGCTACAGCAGTCCTCGGCTGCTACTTTGAAGCCGCGTTGGCGCCACACAGTAACCTTGGAACTCCGTGTCACCAAGATAAAAAAAATCTGCTCTAAATCGTATTTCCTGCAATTTATCATGACAAGCAATGCTCAGACAAAGAGGGATCTTTGGGGGTTTGGGTGTGGTTTTTTTGTTTTGAGTAGTATAAATAGACAGCCACAGCAGATAAAATGCTTAAGGACCAATGATCTTTGTTAGGCAGACATAACAAGGTGAAAATTAAGCAGAGCTCAGTACTTGGAGGGAGTTCTGCTGCTCACGTCAAAACTGCTTTTCAAAGTATTCTCCAGGGAGCCTGCAATCCTTTTAAAAAGTTGCCAAGAGACAGTCACACCATATAGAGTGGATCTTACATGTTACTATAAAACCACGGACCCTCAAGGATTCTAAAAAAGCATCACAAGTGTAAATGGCAGAGAGACTGTTCCAGATTTCTTACATAGAGACACAGAGACACCACCACTGCAGTAATCGCGGGCAAGCAGCACATACGCTTGGTTTGTGACTGAAGCTGCAAAGGCATTTTATTCAACAGGACAAGCGATGTCGCACCACCGAAGGAGGAGCCTAGAAAGCGTCCAGCCACTGTTACCTGGTAGAGACCTTCATCCTCCTCCTCGAACTCGGTGTTTGGAAGACTGTGGTGTCGCTCGTACCCTGTCCGGCACACGCCGTTGGGCTGCCGTGCCACATCCAGGTGGTGGTCGCTGGAGGATTGCGTCATAACCGTCCCCTGCGGGGTGGGAGAGTGGCTTTTGCGGGACACAGTCTCCTTCCGGTGATGGATCAGCTTTCTGAAACAGAATGATGACATCAGGAAGAGCAAAGCTCAAGGGAGCGACCATGCTGCAACATTTAAATTGTATTTTTAACTGATTTATTGCATTTGAGTTATATATACCACAATGGGCTACATTACTCTGAACACCAACTCCAGTTTCATTAACAACTAAGGAAGCACTTCTGGGGGAGGAAGGAAGAGGCTTTGCAAGAGCCCATAATTTATTCATCAGTTCGCTGGAGAAAAATGCCTCTTCCTCGGGGGAGAGTCACATATTGCATCGCAAGCTTCAGAAATTGCCTGCACTTTAGAAACACTGTTCAACTGAGATTAAACCAGCGTGCCTCAGCACAGAGTGTGAGGTGTCAGAGAAAAACAAAAATCCTCCTCACAAGCAATTATTTGAGAACATATTAAGGACCTTCTGCCACATGCCAACAACCCCTACAATTCCTGGCTGGTAGAGCAGAGAAAATGCAGCCAGAAAGGTTTCAGATTTCTCCTCCAAGCCTACAGTGCAGCTGAGAGTTTCCTCTTCTTGGCATTCACAGGGATACAGGGGCAAGGCCAAAGTTCTGCTTTGCTGGACAGGGTTGTCAAGAGGAGCAGCAGCAGTTGCCAGCTGGGAAGCTCAGAGTGGAGCAGTCTCTTTGCAGCACAGGGGCTCAAACCAATGATGTCCAGCTTGACCCCCAAGGATAGATTCACATAAGCATCACACACTGACCACCCTCCATTCACCAGCTCTCCCAGGTGCCCATCATACTTACTGGAGGACATCCCTCTGCTCAAGGTTGTATTTTCCCCCATTTTTCATGGCGGCATTGTGCACAGCCTCAATTGCACGGTCAATAGACTGGAGAACCACATCTTGCTCCAGCACCTGAGAAACAACATTCCACACGTTATTGTGCTGCTTCACCTGTGGTTCTGCTGCACCAGAGCTTACAGCAGGAGAGACCACAGTAAGGGAAACTCCCAGAGTTTACATTTGGAAAAGAATGTCACTGTTACAAGCACCTACAGGAACACCAGGGACAGAGCTTCAGGACCATTCAGCAGCCTTGGATATTCAAGCATGCTGCAGGGAGCTTTTGAAATCCCACTACAAAGCCCAGTTTATCCCAAACTCAATTATTCCTGCTCTTACTGCCCTGCTATGGGGCAAATATACAGCTGTGAATGTCAAAGACAGAGTTGAAATCTGGTGGCCTCCAGAGTCTGTTGACTCTGGATTTGGTTTTCTTGGTCACTTTTTTCTTAATGGCTTTTATACTTGTTTTGTAACTTGAAGTGCCTTTTCCAAATCTCCACCCAAAGTGTCACAGCAACATTTACTCCTCCTGCCAGCCACTTTAGTGCTTGTTACTGCAGCTTAAATAAACACCATCCTTGAAACAAGAAATACCAAAGACACCCTTCCCTGGGCTCACACAGGAGGCTGAGAGAGCTGAGGCAAAGGGGAACAGGAAGGCAAAGCAGGTTTCTACACTTGTGACACTCTCAAGGTTTTGTTTATCAGCAGTTGACATGCCTTCAGGAGAAAAGACCTTTACAGGACTAAGGTAGAAGGCAAAGGACACGCTATGGAGTGTGCCCAGGATCCAGCAGACTCACAGGTCTCCCACAAGTTGCCACTGGTGCCTGCACTGTCCCTTTGGTCCTGCTGGTCCAGCTCCAGCCCACGCACAAGGGGAGGAGGGGAATGTCTGGGCGCCAGTGCTCACTGCAGCTGTTTGAACACTAAACCCCCCTTTATCTTCACATGCTTTGGCCCCCCTCCCTGCATCAGAGCAACTATTTATCCAGCCAAGGAACGGCTGGAATCTCATCAAGGATGCACCTTAATTGGCCTTAGGGGGCTGGAGAGCACAGAAGGCAAGCCCTCCCCGTCGGGGCTGAAAGTGCTTGCCTCCATAGCACTGGCATGCAGTTTTCTGATAACATGATATGTATTATTTATATCCTGATTAATTGCTTAACCAAATGTGAATTAGCAGCTACCACAGACTGTGGGGGAAAAAACAAGGTGTGTATGAGAGGCCTCCTTTGCAATACTCAGCGTTGAAAAATTTAGGAAGTTTTTTTCTTTTTTTGTTGGTTTGTTTTCCCAAGAAAAAGATACAGGGAAGAAAGCAACTGAGGAAAACTTAAAAAATAAAGCCAAATTTGTTAAAGTATCGGGTCAAGGACAAAACCAACGCTCAGTACTCAACTTTAGGATGAAGCCTCCAAACAGCCCCATAAGGCCTAGGGAGCATTTCACCACAACTACAGAACTAAGTAAGGAAACAGAGCAAAGCACATTTGAACACATTCCAAGGAGGGTTGGAAGGAACAGCAAGTTATTTCAGGGAATTCACCTCGTTTTCGGAGAAGATAAGAGAAAATTACAGCAAGCTGCACGTTCTCTCTAGGAAGGGGGAGTGGGAGCAGTGCAGGAGTCTCCAGGGCTGCTGTCCCCAGGGGAATACCAGTGCTGCTCTGAGCACTGCAGACCCCCGCCCTTTGCACAGCCCACTCACCCTCCTGCAGTCCCACAGGAGCTTCCACCCCAAAATTCAACACAACTCCCGTTACAGCCTCCAAACACTGGCCCTGGTGCACTCCCTGTTCCCCTATTTGTAGTCCCTCCACATTCACCACCATCCCTGTCCAAAACCACCCCCTCCACAAGTTGCAGCCCTTTGTGCTGCCTTCTCTCACCCTCTCCATCCTGCCAGCCTTTCATGCACATGGGTTTCAACCCTTTCTCAGTCTGTTCATCCCAGGGAATACTGCAGTAAGAGCACTGAATCCTGCTGAACAGCTCAGTGTCTCTGCCCTCCTCTGGAGGGCACATCAGCACCATCCACAGCCCACAGGAATCCACAGGCTGGAATCACAGCATGGTTTGGGTTGGAAGGGACCTTAAAAATTGTCTAGTTCCAACTCCCCATCATGAGTAGGAATGTCACCCATTAGACCAGGTTGCCCAGAGCCCCAGTTCCACCTGGCCTTAAAACACTTCCAGGGATGGGGCATCTACAAATTCTCTGGGCAACCTGTTCCAGTGCCTCGCAGCCCTCTAAGTAGAGGATTTTCCCCAACATCTAATCTAAATATCTCCTCTTCTAGTTTAAAACTGTTCCCTCCCTGTTCTATCACTACCTGTCCTGTGTAAAAACTCATTCTCCATCTTTTCATAAGCTCCCTTTACTGGAAGCAATGAGGTCTCCCCACAGCCTTCTCCCCCCACTTTCTAAGCCTGTCATAGGAGAGGTGCTTCTATAGAGCTGTTCCTTGCTGTGCAAAGCCATTTATTATGGAGAGGGTGCTTCCTTTCTGATAAAACATGACATCTTCACACTAATGTAACAGTGTTGTGACAAGTGGCTTTTAGCTGCTGTGCTCTTTCCTTTGTTTCTGCTCCCCAACCCTCTATTAACAGGGCCCTGTCAAAGGGCTGGAATAAAAAAGCAGCATTAACTTGCCACTTGCACTTTATGACATTGTTGATGCTGCTCATAAATCATCTCCTCCCTTTCTCAGCTGAGCTGGGAGGGGGGCAGCAGGGTTGTCAGCACAAGGGCTGCTTGCATTCTGGGTTTGTAGGACACCCAGCATTGGGGATCCCCTGAACTGTAGTCATAAACTTAAAAAATAAAAAAACAGTATCCTGGATAGATCGTATGGTTCAAAGGAATCCACACACTCCTGGGGTTAAGCAAAATGACACTGCTTTGTTTGAGGAGGATGGATGAATACACACGCTGCAGTTGAAAGAAGCACGGGTTGCACGGGAGCAAAAGTCAGGTTTGCCGAAGTCTCCCCTATGATCTCCTCCTCCCTGGGACCCAGCAGGAGCTGCGTCCTCAGAAGCCCTGCAAGAGCCCTGAGCTGCAGTCCTGCCCCATCCCATGCTCTGGGATGCAGAGATGAAACCCTGCTCATAGCGGACTAAGCTAAGGCTCACATGGAAGCACGGGAATGCAAGAGAAGGGTATGGCTGTACAGCATGCTGTCAAAGGAGACGTACAAAGCAAAGCCCAGGAATTCCGCGGAATTTACTGGAGCTGCACGGGTGGGGGTTGGCAGAGCCCCGAGCAACCACGGCAGCATGCGAGCTGTTAACTGTGTCCTTCACCAGCTACCGGCTCACCGGGCACAGCCACGCCAGCGGCTCTGGAAAGGTGGAGAAGGTGGCAGAGGCAGGGCACTGGCGGCAGGGGAAGGTACCGGCCCTTACGGGGTGAGCGCAGGGTCTCCTCGGTCAGCGTGGGGTGACAGCGCCCAGGCTGCGGCCAAGAGGCACCAACGGGGCACCACCTTCTGCCCAACGTACCATGAAGATTGAGGGGTATTTGGTGAAGTACTGATCTACATTCCTACTGGCATCTCATTCCAGAAGGGAGTGGCTGCCACCCCCTCTATCAGATATTTCTGGTTTAATCAGATGAAATGCTGCAGCAGAGAAACGCTGGGCTCTATAAGCAGCCTGACACAACCTGTCTGGCTGCAGCAAGGGGCAAGGGATGAGCAGAGCGGTGACCCTTGATGATCTAGGCCCATCTGGCTATGGGGCACTGGATCAGAGAACTGAGGGCACTGTCAGCACACCCCACAGGTGAGCTGCCCTGCAGGAACAAGTTACTGCTCAATTAGAGCCATGAATATCAGCCAGGAAACTGAATTTCTTCCTTCATAGCCCGGTGTAGGAGAATCACAGAAGCATCAATAAATCATTACTTCCTCGCTCCTTGCTAATAACACGAGCAAACAAAGGGTCTCCCCAGAGCCTGCTGCCAATTTCCTCCCCACCTGACGACGACAGAGCTAGATCTCAGCACTGCCCTGGGGTGCTCTGCACACCCCAGGGCAGGTGGGGAAGGACTTCACCAGGCCAAACCCAGGCTTTTAAGAAGCATCATTACAGGGTGTCTTGTGGGTATCTAAGCACGGCCAACACAGGGCATGGCCCTGCACAGGCAGGAATGCATCTACCCCCACAGCTCACACTGCTCCCGTCCTCACTGCCCCAGGAGCAGCCTCCCCAGAGAGAGCACACCTGCACAGGATGTGTGGCACAGGACGACGAGAGACCTGAGCCTTTCAGAAGACACTACCGGTGTCCTTGCACAGGCAGTACAACCTCCTCTCCTGCCCTCCCAGGGCTGTTGGAAATGTTGCCCCCTCCCTCTTCGTTTTCAGTCCTTCCACACGTACCACTGGCGTTGTTTAAATGCATTCACACAGAAGAACTTGCTCAACAGTCTAGAATAATCATACCTTTCAGAAAAGCATTTTCGAGACAAACAGGCTGACAGCTGCATCAGCTCAGACAGGCTGAGCCGCTCTGCGTGCGCGAGGCTCCCACGTTTATGAAAGTGGCCCATTAATGTATGGCAGTCTTTTCTATGCCTCCGCAGGGGGCTGATCCAAGAAAATATGGCTTTTTTTCCCCACTGCCTCCCCAGTTTTTAGTGATCAAGGGCATTTGCTCTTTCTCATGTGCAGGAATCAGTGCCCTCATGCTTGTGCCTGCCTTTGCAGCCAGAAGGGTGCCCAGGCAGGGCTGCTGATCTTCACCCTCATCTCATTGCTCCAGCTCACAACATGACAACAAAGGACAGACAAAGTTTTGTCTCCAGTGACAGCTCAGTTTTCACGCAGCTGCACTGACACGGACCACTGGTGAAATTAGGATATTTATCCCACTGGCATACACAGGCACAGGCTGGTTCTTTGTTACTCAAATCAGAGAAGAACACCACCTCTTAGGTCACATGCCCTTCACCCCCAGTCACCGCCAGACTGTCTGCATGCTGTATTCCTTCCAGATTTAAATGATCGTGGCACCAATTTACAAAAATCAAGTATCCTTTGTCTGCGGCAGAGTGATGTGCCAGATCCGAGTCCCCCCTTCGGGACCATAGCTCAAGTAAATGGGCTGAGTTCTGGGTTTTTGCATTGCTGGAAGAAATTCAGCTCCTTTCTCTTCCCCTTTTTGCAGCCCCAATCAGAAATTTGTAGTCCCCAGGCTGTTGGCTAAGAGATATGCATTAACTTATTCTTGCCGGCATGAAGATATTGCGCCTCGCGGCACTCAAAAACACATGATAAAAACACAAGTGAAAAACAATGGGCAACTGTCCTGGTGCCTGAGCAAATAAGATGAGAAAAGCTCCAAACAAACCTGCAGCGTCTCTGACTCGCTAGCGAGCAAACAAAGACATGGCTGAGCTCTTCTGACAAAGAGGCAGCCCAGGAGCAGATCAGGAATTCCTGCTGATGCGCTGCAGTGGGTTTCTAAAGGATCGGTGTTTTTCCACTGTGTGCTGACAGCAGCCGCTCGAGCGGACAGCCTGCACAAATGGGAAATGAAGAGAAAGGATAGCCAGGGAAAGGGCTTAAGCTGTGCAAATCACGCTAAAGCAAAAGCCAGAGCTCCTGGCAAAAGAGATACATTAACGAGGGACAGTACAGGCACGAGAGGCATTTGGAACAAACAGAACCCTGAAGGCAGCAGAGGGATGCACAGCAACCAAACCTCGACTGATTTCTCTCCCAAGAGCAGGCAGCTGTGGAGTCAGGGAAAGAGGGCAGAGACAGGCTGAGGGACAGCAGAATGCATGCAACCCACCACTGCACGCTTGGACTTCCCAAGGTGGAAATGCCTCATCCTGGGTCTCTCCAGCCACGCTCAGACCCTGTTTACTGGCCACGATGACCAGAATCAGCCACTGACTCCTTCCCTTGTAATTCTGTGCCCTTCAGTAACCAGAACATGTGTCTCATGCCAAAACACTCTAAAAGGATAAAAGCAGAGACAGAAGTTTTTGAAATAAAGCAATCAACATAATTACATATCTTGCTGTTCTCTACTGCCTTAACTCTTACTGCTCTAAGTGCTTCAGGGGACTTGCAGGCTCAGCCTATCCCAGGTGAACAGCCTCCAGACAACAGAGCTGCCCCTCTGTTTAGGTTTACCTGTTCAGCATCCTTTTGGCATGCAACTGTCAAGCCAAGTCAATACTGACATGGTCAACACGGCATCTGTGCAGGGGAAACTTACATTTTGACTGATACATATATATATATTGGAGTTACCATCTATACTGAAAAAGAAAACTATACATAGCCTCTGCTTTGATGAAAGCTCAGGATTATGAACCAGGATATATCAAGGTGGAAGGAAAGACACTCCAGGAAAGTGCTAGAAATTATTCCAAGATTTTAGCATATTAGCACTTTAAGTTGCAACAGAAAGGCCAACAGAAGGGTCTGTGCCAGTCTCTGCACAGTCTTCAGCTTGGCAGCCAAAGAAACTGCTACAGATGCCCTTTGCTCACTGAGATTCAGCACAGCTCCAAGATCACTTGCACACAATTAGCACAGGTCTATAAGAAAACCCCTATATTAATTATGATCAAAAATGCAAATAATTTCTAAGTTCCCAGAGTGCTGGGAAGAGTGCAAGGTGCTCATCTCAGCCCATCTTTGTTTTGATTGAGTTGGCAAAAACATGGACTGTGGGCTGAAGATCTAGTTGCAGAAACACTTTTGCAGTTAATCAGGTTTGCCAAGCATTGCCAGGACAAGGAGTAAGGTCAGAGCCCAGAGGAAGGAACAAGCCTGGGAAACCATGCAAGTCCTGGCTCCTCTTTTGGCATTCAGAGATGAAGGTTGAGTTTCCCTCCAAAATCTATTTCCATAGCAGGGATTGTAGCAAAATGCCAGAAAGGTGACAGTCGTATGAGAAGTAGGACGAAGAAATTCAATTTTCTGACGCGTTCAAGAGAACTCTCTCCCTTCCCATTCACCTCTGCCTTGGAGCACATTTCCAGCATATGAGGATCAAGTAAGTAAAGTCTCCAAGGTCAAGCGGGAAAAATTGCAATTAAGTTGGTAATTCAACTGATCCACAAAGACAGATGCAGGAGAAGAGCACGTATGTACATGTTAACTGAAAGGGACTTTCCTCCTGCATGCCACAGACGGGCACTGATTTTACAGCTTGCTGTTACATGTTTGAGAAAGAGGTAATAACTTGTGATGCATCTTACCCGGGAATTTAATGATTTATTAGCTTTTCTTCCAAAAATCCTCCCTGTCCCATGACTGGTGCTCTGGTAAGAGTCAGAAGGCAGCACACTGCAGTTATGATGTGCTCTGGGTGTAGTTATCGCATTGCCCAAACCCCTATGGGCAAATTATAAAGTGTTGCTTATTAACTTCACAGAAAATGGGAAAATGGAAAATTAAATGGACCTGCCATCTCAGTCCCAGTGACCATGGGAAGGCAGACCTGGCAGTGGGCACAGACATACAACCCAGGAACACCAGCCAGGCATGAAGGGAAAGGGGCAAGGGGGGGTGTATAGGACACCATCCAAAGAAAGCACAGAACCTGGGGGCCTGGGCGTGAACAACTCAAATCTTCCACAAAGAGAACAAGTGCTGCTCTCTGGTATCCGCTGGATGAACAGCCATATGTACTTTATTAAAGCCACTAATGAGGGAAAAGAGCTTCCATCCTCAAGGGGCAACCACAGGAAAGTCATCAGCGAGATTCAGACCTGGACAGATGTAAGCTGCAAACCAGACATGAATCCCCAGGATCTTTTGAGCAGCACTGGGATCAGAGCTGCCAGGCCTGGCACAGCCGAGGCTCCTTCCTGCTAAGCTGTTACTGCAAAGATGAAAACCTGCCTTGCATTACCATGAGCAAACCTCAGAGAGCCCTTGGAAAGTTTTCCCAAAAGATCATTCCAGTCAGAAGGATCAAAGGGAGCTTGCTGCTGCAGGATCAGTTAACAGTCTGGCTAGAAAACAATTTTTCTGTGTTTTGGACTCTGCATGCAGAGTAAACGTTGCCTCTTCTGCCACAAAGGAATGCAGCTCCCCTGTACACCCCAAAATAGAAAGAAAGCCAGCAGGGCAGGATCAGAAAACATATTAACTGATACAGAAAACCCAGTGCTTGCCTCTGTAATGAGCATTTCTCTTCCTCAAGTTACTGATGCATCCTACCCGAAACTCAGCTTATCACAGTGATGTGATCAGATCACATGTGCAACTTGCTCCAAAATAAAATGACCCACAAACCACCATATGGAAAAACCTGAGTATTTTTTTGCCAGGAGTAGAATTGCCCTAAGCAAATGCAGAAAGGCTGGGTTTATGCTGCCCCTCTGCTCAAAGAGAGTGGCTCCACATTCTCATGGATCAAAGCTCGTTCCAAGGGGGAAGGATCACTTACAAACAGTACTTTTACTATCATCCCTTCACACAACTCCCAAGCACATGAGTTTGACCGAGATCCTTGAGGATTTCTCCCACTAATGTTTCAGACCAGGGACCCAAGAGAGAAGCACACTTACAATGTTTCTTCACAGTAGGTCCCCCCAAAAAAACTCATTTCCATATAATGTTCCACAGTATGGATCTCACCAGCAATTTCTCTTCAGTCCACAGCCTCCTCTGGGTCACACGCGCAGGTATTTGAAATATCAGTATTAGGAAACCCCGGGATACCCAGACACCTTCTTCCCAACATTTTCAGGCTGTACAGACCAGCTCCCACCAGTGTGGAGCAAACACAGCTCCCCTGTGCTGGGCAGGTATTTCCCAACATGGGAATCCCAAACAAGTCTTCCACACAAGCAGAATGGCATGTCCAGACCCAGCAGCCTCCCTCTGGTTGCCAGGAACCTTCATGACGTAAATCTGGATACAAGACTCATTAAGGGACTTGAGAAGCGTGACAGCCAGGCCTCCAGTAAAAGATAACCCTAGAATGCTCATTTGCTTTCAGGTGGGCTACTATAAAGCCAAGGCAAGAAGGAACATCCTCTGGAAGAAAACAGTCATCTCTCTCACTCCCCTGCCATGGATTTTGGTAGCACTGTATTTTGACACTTTCAGAGTAGCACTATAAAACAGATGTTATTCGTGCTTTTGGCTTATCTGTGCCATACACAAGAATTACACAAAGTTAGATGTGCCAGCTAATTACAGTACAGTCATTTTCAGACCTTTGAGGGTGCAGGTGCAGGGCAGCAAGGGAAGGGGTATCAGTGGGGCTGAAATACTGCACACAGGCTGTGCTGACAAGAGAGAGATTATGCTAATTGGCCACAGACAAAATACCCAAGTGTGCCAATGTCCTCGTTAGCTGAGAGCTGCTGCCACAAGCACATTTATTCCTGGTAAAGTGGATGTTTCTGCAGAAGCAATCAGCACCCTGACACTCACCAAATCCAGGGAGTCAACACAATTGAGCTTTAGTGGGACAATGATAAACCTAATGCTAATTCATACTGCAAAATAAATGACGATACCACTGAGATATACAGCAGTGTCTTACACTGTTACATGTGTGACCATGAAGACAGAGCAAAAGACAGAGTAAATCCCAGAAAATTATGAACTACAGACCCTACTGTTGCTTTTTGACTGGTAGATGGGGAAATGTGATTTTTCCGTGCTGCAAAACTTCGACAGACTGACAGCTTCCACTGACCTACAAAAGTACCTTGAGAATTGCAAGTTTAGCTGTGTGTATCAGAGGAATGAGGCTAACTTGCTGCTATCTCCAGATTCAGCTCAAGAACAAATTCTGGGGTTTGTTCAGTGGGCTTTTTCACCTTAAAAAAAGATTAAAGGTTCAACTGGATTTGCTGACATTTCACCTATAAGGAGGTAAGAGGTGAGTCATGGAAGAAAAGCAATTCATTAGTGTCCCACACTATCTGTAGGGGAAAACCAGCCTCTGCTTTAGCTGCAATTTATAATCCCATCTCCTTTCGCAGCTTAGAGTGGCACAGGCTCCCCAGAAAACATGAAGAAATGGGGACAGGAAGGGAATGTCCTCTTAGGACATTGTGCTACAGGCAGCAAAACAGCCATAATCCTGTTTTCCACACTTCCCAAGGCAGTGAACAAAAAACCTGCATCTGTTGGAGCGTTCCATTCTCATGTGCAAAACTTGCTCCCAGCTCCCACGGCTCATTACAGCATCGATTTCTTCCATCCGCTTCCTCACACGCCACATTCACCTGTGTCGGCATCCACCTCACTCAGTGGCACCAGGAAGAGCAAATCGCTGTATTTCAGGAAATCTTCCCAGCCCATATCAAGTGGGACCAATCCTCCAGGAAAGGAGATGTCCAGGACCCAGATCACCTCCACCCGACCCATCTGGTGGCCCCTCCACAGTCCCTTCCAGTGCACAAGGCCACCCTGGGGCAGAGAAGGTGGTGGAAGCTGCCTGACAGCAATCAAGAGGGGACAGTAACTCTCAAGCTGCATGTTTGCACAACCCATGTGCAAACTGTCTCTTCCCCATCCCTCTAAACTCTGACAGGTCAGGGCTGATCCCTCCTCACCACTCCTAACTCCCCCCAGCCCAGCTGTGAGAGGTTTGCGTGGTCCTTCACATCTAAAGAGTTACACAAGACCAAACACTGCCAACAGCGGAGAAAACTTTTTTTCTCAGTCATTAGGAGTATTTAAAAGCTTTTAAAGTGACCAGAGCTCAATATAATTTTAAGATCTCAAGCTTCTGAATAAGAGCTCGAGAACACAGACAGTTCAAATGTGTTCATGAATGTGAAGGCTCAGATGCTGCCCCACATCACTAGGCAGTGCTTCTAAGGCAGCCCAAGACCACAGACAAGATGATGCTTCACAAAACTGGATGCTGGAGGGGTTTATTTCCATCCCTGGTATAAAGAATTATACTGTGCAGGTCCCTTGGTAATGACTGCACAATTATTTCAATGCAGCTGCTATCTCTTGTCATCAAGCTAATGGAAGAAAGACACATGAAATCAATTCAAAAAACAAACTAAAGGGGATGCATTTTACAGTTTAAGTCAATAAAGGTGATTCTGGGACAAAAACTTCATTACATAGAACTCAGCACTTCAAGGGACATGGTTTTTTTGATGTCAAATGGAAAAAGTCTCCAGCTACAAACACTTTGATTTGGCCAGGCTCAGGAAAATCCCTAAGCTGTTGCAATAAGTAGGTAATGAATTTTTATGATCACCATTCTTACTTGAGGTGCTGTGTTTTCATGCAATTATTCTTTTAACATGCTAAAATGTGGGTTTCCCTGATACTTGAGCTTCTCCCCAAATATTCCCCAGGGACAGCTAATGGAGGAAAAGGGCCCACAGACCTGCCTTCTGACAGGTCAGTTGGGTGCAACTCGATGTTCAAACCACAGTGCCCCACTCTATCCACCTGCAAACACACATCCTTTCCTCGGGAGAAGGAAAAATGGTATGTTCAAGCAGCCTGGAAAAGCACAGAATGCACCGAGTTTACACAAAAAGAAATTGTCACCACATCAGATTGAGAGGCCACGGAGGTTTGCATTTGTCTGCTCAATGAAGAGCTTCAACCTGATCTCTCTAGGCAGCCATCTGGTTTTCACAGGAGCTGCCCTGGTTCTCTGTAAAACCATCACAGCACACGCACTGAACTCGACTGACAGAGAGCCCTCTGCCCTGAAAACCTGTCCACCACCACTTCCATCCCCCACCTGCGAGCGGGGGAAAGGCACCTGCGTGGTCCATCAAGGCTTTCTTCCCACCTCCAGAGGAAGGGGACGACACTCAGAGGCTGAGCTCAGCCTCCTGGTCAGCAAGCTCAAGGGCAGTGGAGGGGAAGCAGACAGCGGGAACAGTGGGAGGTAACACCCAACCACATCAGCAACTGTGGAGGTACAACCCTATGGACAGGCATTCAAGACCTTTTCATCAAGATATCATCCCAGTTTCCAGGAGATTCCCATCTCCTCGTGGGCAAGTGTCTATTTTTGCAGCTCTTGCCTCATCTTCTCCCTCAACCCTTTGTTTTTATTCAATATAACAGAAGGTTTGGAGCAAGGGCCCGACCTCAGGTTTCCAAACTACTAGGCACTGCCCCCACTTGTACTAGGAAAAAACCCAAGAAATAATAAATAGCTATTACTTAGAAGTGATCTAATCTGAACTTGGAACCAGTGATTTAGCAAGGAACGACCCACAGCCTGGAATTATCTAGCATGCCTAGTCCAACAGCTTGGTTTATTTTTTTTTTATTTTTAATTATAACTCTTGAGCAGCTGAACAAGCTAAAATATCAGCCTGTGGTGACATTTCCAGATCACAGGAAAATGTGACACAAAAATCAACACCTCGCAGACCGCTTTCATGCACACCACCCAGCCTGAGCACGGGAGAGGGACAAAGCAGCATGACAGCAAACAGACCCCTATCCAAAAGCACACCCCACCAGCATGAACAGAACCCTGAGTCAGAGGAATGGGCTCACTACACTCACAGTTGGGCAACACTGACCCTCCAGCTGCTCCAGATGGACAGAAGGAAGGACAATGGGCTTCACAACTCAGTAATCAAGACGCAAGCAGTTTCCAAGGAGGAAGGGAGTGACAACTTCTTCTAAACAACTTCAACAGGCAGGCAAATAACCAGGAAAAACAAACCCATGAACTTCCCACCTCACCCTAAAAAGCACACACTGACAAAATTTTACTTCCCCTTCTTGCCTGAAGCTCACTCAAGAAGGGGACAGGATTAGCTCTTTGTTCCCTTGGAAGGGAAACACACAGCTCTGCCACGCGAGCTCTGCATCGCAGGGCACGAACACAGGAAAGCTCACATGAAGCTGACCCCTCTCTCCTGCTGCAAGGGGGTGGGTCTTGTCTTTGGGACAACTCTATTTCCCTGCTAGTGTTGACAGAGCTTTCCCCAGAATAGTGCTCAATATCCCTGTGGCAAGAATGCGATGGGGGGTTAAGGGGAGGGGAGACAGATGCAGTCATGAATCGTGTCCTCTGTTCCACTTCTCACATGACAAGCTTAAAAACCCTTTTTTTAAAAAAAATAAAAAAAAAAAAATCAAAGGTTTTGCCATGTGATAAAAGCCAAGACAAATTAGATTTGACAAGACCTTCCTGTAAAGGTCAAAACTTCATTTATGAGCCACTGGCTGAGGAAGCAAAGTGATGCTCCTCCAGAAGCAGGACCAGGACACAATTCCTGCTGTGACTCAGACCTGAGGCAATGAGGGTGCTCAGGATCCAAAGGAAGAATTTCCAGTGGACTGCCATTTCAAATGAGAATTTTTCTTCTAAATACAGCAAGCATTTTGCAGCTCCAGACTCCAACTCACAGAAAAAGCAAAAAGTGGAGTCATCCAAGAGTGCCAGCATTCGTTTCTCTGTGGAGAAAGAGGGCCAGCCCTAGAAACAGGATCTCCTTCCCACCCGAAGTTCTCACAGCAACAGTCACACAGCAACAGCAAGTCTGGGAGGCAGTGATCACCAGCCCAGCAGGACCAGCAGTCAGAGCAACAGCAAACACTTCCAGCCCTCACACTACTTGCAAGTCCACACACAAATCCACCTCTTCAGTGAAACAAACTGAGCCAACTATTACTGCCATGGCCAAGATGAAAGCCTCAATTTAACGTGTTGTCTCTGGAAGAAATACAATGGACATGCAATTTAATTTAAAAATCTCTGCACGCAGAGCTCTATTTGAACCTGTGGCTTGTAAAATTTTGGTTACAGCATTTGGCCACATGGGATGTTAGTAACTGTGAAGTCTAATTTTCTTGCAGACTACCTAATGCTGTAGTTGCATACTAAGGCTGCTTGCACTTCCCTTCCTATAAACCCCTTCTGGAATTTGTCCTTCTTTCAGGGCCCAGACTGACACCTCATATGCTGAATACATAATCCTGTCTGGGAAAGACAAAGTTTAAATCCTTCATGAAGGAGTAAATCTGGGACACTCTTATAAATTGTGTTTATTTTTATGTACACAAGGAAAGGAAGAAAAAGGAGGTTGCTTCTGTTCCAGAAGCAAAGCTCTCCTAACAACAACCTCCACAGACAAGTTCAGCTGCTTTCCATGTTTCACCCATAAACAAACGTAAATACCCACTTTACACCATGGGATTTGACCTTCCCCACAGGCATTAATATGCCTCTGGCCTTGCAAGGGATCTTCGGTCAGCAAGTGACCATGATACAGTCTGGTTTTGTCAAAGCCTTTCCCAGTATGCAGGCTGTTCCAAGCATAGAGGTTACTCTTCTCTTGCAAGGAGGAGAGTCTTCACATTGTTCTCCCATCATCACTAACACAGCACTTTTTTCTCCAGTGACAAGCAACATGAATTCCTCCCTGCTCTTCTGTGTTGCTCGCTCTGTACTTCACCACAGAGCAACAGTTACAAGAAAATCAATTTCCATGAACTTTCTGGTTTGTTGGTTTCAATACAAATCTCTCCTCTTCTGTTTTTTTGGGTTTTTTTCCAGTAAGAGTTCACCTGACAGAATGCTGGAAATCCTAAAAGCAAACACAAGAATGTGATCCTGGGAAGAGATGCACAAGCACATAGAGCAGAATGCTCCTAGTTCAAAGCTGCCAGTTCTTCCCGTTGCAACAAGAAGGTGATCAGTAAAATTGCAAGGTAACAGCCCACATCACCAATGCTGCTCATACATGGGCGTCCAGGTCACAATGGCAAATTTTATCTGATACCAAAAAAGCATAATTATTTTTAATCAGAGTAAAAGCGGGAATGTGTCTTCACAGCCAAGGCTAAAGATCATTACCATAGTTCTACTTTAATCATTCTGGACCGTGAAAGATTGTAGAACTTCTGCCTAAAATTTCAAGTCTTTAGCTACAGTAATTAGAAATGGTTATAATTCCCCTGACTGTGTAATTTAGTCTCAAGAATAAAACTTCATCTCAAAGCATTAGCAGCTCTGACATGATAGCATCTCTGCTATGGTGAGAGCCCAGAGAAAAATGTTTCATTCTTTCACTTTCCTGCATGCATCAAGAAATGCAGCCTCAGCTATAAAGCGCTACCAGATGCTTATTCTCCAAAATAAAACTTTATTTTTAGCCTAAGCACTTACTCAGGATCTGCGAGTATTGCGATTAAGCTCTCACGCCCATTGAAAGCTCTGTCAAATCTGCAGCAGATGACAAATAACACTGCAGGCTCCAGTGCAGGGGGTGGTCCATACAACACTGTACAGTGATCACCCTCTGTCCAGGAGCAGCGAGAGGCAGGGGTCAGGAGCACCAGTTTTAAAAGTGGATTTTGCGTAGATGGAGAGAAAAACTTTTGCAGCAAAGCACAACTGCAAAAACTGTTTCGAGCAACTGGGGATTTGCTATCAGAATGTCTCATGATCTGATATGATAGCACTGGAACAGGCTGCCCAGGGAGATTGTGGAGTCTCCCTCTCTGGAGGCATTCCAAGCCAACCTAGATTCATTCCCGTGTCACCTGCACCAGGTGACCCTGCAGGAGGGTTGGACTAGATGATCTGCAGAGCTCGCTTCCAACCCCAACAATTCTGTGATTGGCACTGTACAACCAACCGGGGTGCTGGAACGAGGTGATCTTTCCAGTCCCTTCCAACCCAAACTGTTCTATAATTATCTCCATGCTCCACAACCACCATCATCCCCACGGCTCCGTGCTCCAAGCCATCATCGTCTCCGTGCTAGTGTGGAGGGTTTGGCAGCACCTGAGCTATCACAGCTCGCTGCTTCCACAGCGCTCCTACACGACACCAGCCTCGGCACGTGCTGCTCCAGCACCGAACCAATGCACGTGCTGGGCTGGCAGAGAAGCAACTCAGTTAGAAACAAAGAGTTTTCCAGCAAGCCAGTGAACTGAATTAACTGAGAGTGGGGCTGACAAGAGCAGAGGCAGCTCGGGAAGGCTGGAGCGCAGGGCCAGGTGTAGGATGTGGGATCAGGCTGATGGAGTGGCCAGGAGCTGCCAGACCCACACTTTTGAGCCCTGGCACGCCCTGGTCTGCAAGGAACGGCAGCTCCTACACTACCTCACTCTGCACCACGCAATTCCAGTCCTGAACCTGGTTTAATTCTACAACACAAACCAGGACAGAAAGGTTTTGGGAAACAGAGAGCACTCACATCTCACACTTTACAGAATCCTCTCTTCTCTTTGCAGCTCAGCACACACCACTCCTGTGTCTGCCTGGTCAGGACTACCTGTACCCTGCCACTGTGCACTCGCTCATGCTGTAGGAGAATTTTAAGTTGTTGCTAGGCTGCACAAAGCAGTCTCTTATTTTTATCACTTGCCTGTTTATTCTTGAAAAAAAAAGATACAGCAAACAGCAATCCAAGGCATCCTCAAAATGCTTGTTACACTCTGCTTGGCTCAGTTTTCTCACCAGGCAGAGCAAAGCTTCTTGGCCATCACCATACACACCTTTCCACCCAGACAAACCTCTTCTTGCTCCTCCAGAGTACCATGTGAAAGCATGAGCAGAGAACCAACACTCACATTGCAAACAATTTTTCAGTTATTCCAAATAAAGTTCAAGTAATTTTGAAAAGGTTATTCAGAGTAATTTCAAACCTATTTCCTAATGGCTTAATGCAGCCAAGCAGCTGATTTGCAGCAGCCAGCATGCTAAACCATTCCCACTTCAGCAGGAAACATCCCCCTGCAACTTAGCACTTATTTTTGCACCCCTGGCATTTAGCAATACATCATTTTACAGCTGCCATTTCCCTCCTCGGCATGCAATGTTAACACTTCCATTGACTGGGAATTCCGCCGGGTCAGCACAGACATGAGACAAGGCAGGATCAGGATCAGCTCTGGTGCCTGGTGAGGCCGGGAGATGAAGCAGATGGCTGCTCCCGCACTGTGGGCGGCACAGTAGCAGCAAAACACCACGGCCAGGCCCTGTCCCACCAGAAGCAGAGCAGACCAGCTTTCCTGACAGGCCAAAGTGTCACTCATAGTTCAGTATCCTCCCAGGAGAGCCGCCTGCTTTGTGCTCCTTGCGCTACTGTGCCACATCCAGAGCTGGAGTAACTCCACACTCCTGTTACAAAGTTACATGTCCCATCGTGACAGCAACGTACAGGCTATTTAACCCAAAAGAAGGGCCCTTATTACTTGCTAGACTCAGCATTTTTCCCTTCCTGACACTGAGTGAACCTCCTGCTCCTGAGGAAACTTTTCAAATGGAATCTTTTACAGCTTCACATAAAGCTCCAAAAGGCCTGTCTTCTGGAGTGACTGTGTGGCTCTAGAGGACACTCTAAGCTCCATTTTGACCTCACATTTTTCTGCCACTCACGCATGACTTGAGCAACAGCACACAGCTGGAGACAAAAGACCAACCTCATGCTGACAGGCACCTTTCCATTCAATGGGAAGCCCTGGCACTCGTGCTGACAGCTGTGCTGCAGCAGTATTCACCTGGCATTAGGTATTAGCACATCTCTTGCTCTGTCAGGAGCTGGAGGCAATTACCCTCCATGCTGTCACCAGCCAGCACAGCGCTGGGGACATGTTTTCACCTGTCTAGGCAGCAGCACCACCAGTCCCTGAGTTCATGACTTCGCTGGGCACTGCCATGCCAGTGTCACTGTCCAAGGTCTCTGCCATGGGTGTGCAGAGCTGGGGCTCAGTCACACACGAGGCCACTGTTTCGAGAAGCAGTTCACTCTGCTTGTGGTTCACAAGCTGCCCCTGTTCAGCAGCACAGCCCAATCCTTCCCCCTTGCTGCTTGACGGCCTCAGCATCTATCCCCAGAACTGCACTCAACTTGAAATGACTCCTAAAAACCCACAACAGAGATAAAAGAGAACTACAGAAGGAATATCAGCTGAAGTTGGGCATTTCTAATTGACTCAAACTAGAGTCACATTAACTTCACATCATCTGAACCTGCTGGTGCTCTGGCTAAGCCCTAACTTGTTTCTTAGGGGCATTTTTAAGAAGGATTTGTTGGTGGGGCTTTTTCCCCACCTACAACTTACCCTCTTTTAACAGCAACACTGAGCCACAAGGATTTCAGTATGAAATTCTGTGAAAACACATCAGCCAAGAATAAGCTTTAAATAATAAGCAGGAATTTTTTTTTTCCTCTGGAGAAGCCAGGGCATCAATTTCCCATATCTGTGAAAGCTGAGCAAAAAACCCACTGAAACTCAAGAGGAGCTCAGAAGAAAGGTAATGCTCCTAAGAGTGCACAGCAACAGCAGCCTAAGCATCCCATCAGCAAGGGGCTTTCAGGAGATGTGCTGTGAGGGGCTGTGATTGCTCGGCAATCTACTGCTCACCTGACTGCACTGCTAAAGGAGCCCAGGCTTACCTTTACAATGGTGACTCCTGTTGGCCAGTCTCTCTCCCTGCTAAGCACATTAACACTAATCATTAGCGGTGTTTTTTCCCTGCTGTGGTTGGGGCAGCATTAATTGCCTCCCAAATCGCTGTCACTAATTAGTCTCAGTGCCTTTACTGAACCAAAACTGGGTGGCATATTGTTCACACTCATCCTGGACACTCAGCAAACAGTTTCTAGCATGCTTTTAGTGAGCAGATGCCTTCTGCCGTGAATAAACACAGGTTTTGACTTCACATCAGCTCTTCAGAGCTGACAGAATGCAACAGCACAAAGTCAGTCACAGACAAGGAGCATTATGGCAACTGCAGAGCAGCAGATTAGATCCTGCTGCCTCATACATCATCAGGCAAGTTCAGGTGCTGGAAATATAACGGCCAAAACACAGATGAGCAGATGCAAGGAAGACTCTTTGCTTTCCTGCTGCAGGGTCTAGGAGTATTTGGGAAAGTTACAGCTGAACTAGAAGAGAACGCTCACAAAGTCACCAGCAATGCTGCTTTAATATCAGTGCATTACTAAGAGCCTAGCAGGAGCCAGCCTGACAGGCTGCAAGATGTGTTAAGGCTGTAGCAAAATATAACGTGAGAAATTAATGTAAAGTCAATGAAGAGATGCTTTTCCTGTAAGATTTCGAAATGTGTGCTGGTGAGGTACCTGCAAGAAAATCTGGTACGAGTGAGCAGCCCAGGAGAAGGCTCCTGCACCCACAGCAGCGAGAAGACGTCATGGCACAAGCAAATGAAGCAGGGGACTGCAGAGAGGAAACTCATGAGCAGCAGCCTGGAGCTCTGCCACCGTGGGGCTTTAAAATCTAGCAGTTCATAAGGTCTTTGCTGCGTAACTAAATAGCTCCTGTAAATAGCTTAAGGGCTTATTGATACACAAGATGTCCCTCCTGTCAGGCCATCCTGCCAGGCTGCAGAAGAGCCTCAGCCTTGCAGGACAGACGGACCAAGCGGCCGACAGAGAGACCTGGCACTGCCCTAACAAACATATACACACTCCCCAGATAATACTCGTCTCACTGGAGTGTTCTTCAAAGCCCACACCCACACTTACTTACAGCCTGAGTTACTGCTAATCAGAAATTCAATGCCATCTGAAGGAGCAGCAGCAGCAGCACACTGAAATAAAGGGGTTTGTCACCACATTCAGAAAGACTTCAAAAGGCCCATTTGTAACATTCACGTGCATTTCTGTGCAGTTACCCACTCACTGATGCAAAGAGTCTTCAGCATCCAGTTCCCACAGCTATCCCCTGAGGCCCGAATGTATAAACCCCCTATGAATTAGCTTTATATGAAAGGCCTGTTTTGACTTCAGAAGCCATGTTTTCCCTCAGAAGCTTCCACTAAACAGCCCCCTGCACTGTACAAGTTGTAAGCAACCTCTTTTTCCTGTGACAGCTGCATGGGCATAGGGCTCATGCCCCGGCAGCCGAAAAGTGCTCTCCCTCCTCTGACCCCAGTTAGGGCTTCAGCAGGTGCTTGGACCTTCTGTAATTCCCAGTATCAAGTGCTGCCATGGCAGGCAGCTGCCGTGGTCTCTCCCGGCCCCCAGGACGGCGTGGGTGTGCTACGGGTGGCATGGTGGAAGGATGACCACCCTCCTCACTGCCCTGTCGGTGCAGGGGTGCCACGAACACAGAGCCCCCCCGGCTGAACAGCCAGCACAGAGATGGACACGGCAGCACTGCTGAGTTACAACTGGGGCTGCTGGCCAGGAGAGTCCAGGGCACCTGTGGCCATGTACACTCTGGGGAGGAGGATCCCCCTCATCATCTCCCAGGGCATCACCCAAGCATTCTTCTGCCTTCCTCTCCCAGTTCCACAGGAGTGAACAGCCCCTCAGCCCTTCGCCCTGGGGGCTCCTGACCCGGAGATAGCACCCAGAGGACCCACACCCAAGCCCTCTCCTCGCTGAGCTCTCACTTTGTCCCTGACCCGGGCGGCTGGTGCTCCCCAAACCCGACACTCACGGGAGATGTCTCCTGCCTCCCTGCAGCCGCCCGACTCCCACCCCACACGCTGTCCCACAAGGTTCCCGCCTGCAAAACCCACGGGAACCGCACACCCGCTTCCCGAGCCGGGCCAGCGGATCCCGAAGGGAACACGGGACGGACCGTGAGCGGCACAGCCGGGCTGTCCCAGCGAACCATGCTGCCGCTCCGGCACAAGCCCAGCCTGGCGCCGGCAGGAACGCGCCGCTGCCTGCGAGGGGCGAGGGCAGCGCTGCCCAGCCCCGGGACCCCCGGCCCCGCCGCCCCCGCCGGCCCGGCCCACCTGCAGCCGCTGGAGGTACGAGGCCGGCGCGTAGCCCGTCTCGCCGGAGCCGGCGCGGGTGACGAGCCACCAGTGC
The DNA here is from genome assembly GCA_036023395.1 of Myiotriccus ornatus. Classification (NCBI taxonomy): domain Eukaryota; kingdom Metazoa; phylum Chordata; class Aves; order Passeriformes; family Tyrannidae; genus Myiotriccus; species Myiotriccus ornatus. The sequence goes on from JAYRBT010000023.1 coordinate 12,256,299, forward strand.
TGGTTGCTGCGCTCCAGCAGCAGGAAGGTCTCGCCGGCGGCGAAGGGCAGCGAGTTGGGCTCGGCGGAGCGGAAGCTGTACAGGGCCCGGTACATGGCGGCGGCCGCGGCCCCGGCCCCTGCGCCCGCCGGACCGCGCCGGCCCCGCCCCCGGCCCCGCCCCGCGCGTCCGCAAGCCCCGCCCCACAAAGGCCCCGCCCCCTCCAGCTCCGTAACGCCCCCTGGCGGTGCCGCTCCCACCGCTGCCTGTCCCGGCCCCGCCCCGCGCACCAGCAGGGGGCGCCAACGGCCCGCGCAGTGCCGGGGGAGCGGCGGGACAGAGCGGGAGCGACCCATGGGAATGACCCCGGGAGCGACCCATGGGAATGACCCCGGGAGCGACCCCGGGAGTGACCCATGGGAATGACCCCGGGAGTGACCCCGGGAGCGACCCTGGGAGTGACCCACGGGAATGACTCTGGGAGTGACCCATGGACCGATTCACGGGAATGACCCTGGGAGTGACCCAGGGACCGACCCCTGCACCGACCTCGGCACAGACCAGGAACCGACCCAGGGACCGACTCCGGGAACGACCCTGGAACTGACCCACAGGAATGACCCCTGGCACCGACCCTGGCACGGACCCGAGACCAACCCAGCGACCGACCCTGGATGTAACCCACGGGAATGACCCCCGGCACTGACCCAGGGACCAACCCCGGGACCGACCCTCGGGACTGACCCCTGGGAACGGACCATCGGCAGGACCCGTTAGGCACTGCTGCTTCCCCGGCGCTGGCCCGTTTGTGTCCTGGTGTCCCTTCTCCATCACTGCCGGCTCCCGGGGTCGCTGCCGCCGCCTCCCGCCCATCGCCCACATGCCCCCAGTGCCTCTGACCCTGCCGTGTCCCAGCTGGCCGCAGGAGCATCGCTTAGCCCCCAAACCCCTCCTCCCTGTCCCTTCCCGGTGTGCCCCCAGCAGGCCCTCCTCTGAGAGTCCCACACGGCACCAACCAGCACCACTAAATCCCCAAAGTCCCCCCCTGTGCGCCACGGGGACTTCACGTGGCAAGCCACCCGGGGCCAGTCCCTTCCCCCAGAACAGGAACAGGGCACGGCCAGGGCAGGCTCTGGTCCCGTGCTGTGCCTGCGGTGGACACGGTGACCTGGCACAGGGCCATGGGACAGGGCCTGTCAGGCCAGGAGAACTCTGAGAAGACTCAGCTGTCCCCAGCCCCGTCCACCTCTTTGCCTTGATGCTGCATTCCAGGAGAACAACTGTTTGGGCCACTATCCTAAGCAGCCCAAGATCCCTGCAAGCTCCCCTCCACAGACATCAGGAGCTTCTCTCGGGCTTCACTGTCCCTGCAGGGGGTCTGAGCCCTTCCTGCTGCCCTGGGGAGGTGAGCAGCAGCCCTGCAGCACATCACCACCCCTTGTCACCCTCCCCACCTTCTTCCCAAGCCAGGGCTTTCTCCATGCTGTCCCAGGAACAAGAGGAATTTTCCACCTGGCAAAGCCAGTACAGAGAGCCCAGCATGGAGCTGTCAGCACCAAGGCAGGTGTGGGCTGGTTACAGCATCCCAGCAGGGCTGGTACACACGCTCTTGCAGCCAAGACCACCAAAAAAACACCCCTCACCCATCCTGCTCACCCCCACCATCTTGCTGGGATGCAGGGATGGAGGGATGCAGAAATGAAATGGTCCACGGACCTCTGCTCACAGTAACAGGGGAGCTTAATTCATCCAGGAACCATGCACAAACAGATCCAGCCTGTGGTTATATAATGAAAGCCAGGCTCGCAGTGGCCACAGCCTGCTCCCAGCATGGCCCTCCCAGCCCCCTGCTCTTCCCAGCTCTGCTGGTGAGGTAATCCTGGCTGAGCCTGGTTACGGTGGTGGAGGGTGGAGTAGGAGTGAGCGGTTGCCTAGGCTCCCCCACTGCGGCGGTGCGGGAATCGCTGCCGGGGGCTGAAGCTGGGCGCATTTGGGCTGGAAAGGTGATGATGGGCTGCTTTGACTGGGAACTGTGACATGCACCTGGGGCTGAATCCTTCAGGAGGCTTTCAGAGTCTGGGCTCCCTGCCTGGTCACAGTCCCTTCCAGATGCCTGGCGGAACATGGAGTGATTGTGGGCAAGGGGCGGGCAGCTGTGGAGCAGCACTGTGGGAAGGAAAACTTTCCTGCTTGTGGGTCATTACTCTTGGTATTACCCATATCCCACAAAGCCAGGATTCCCTGCCTGCTTGTTCCCTTCCCGGTTTGGCTGCAGTATTTACCCTGCCTCAGGGTCCACTCGTAGCCGTGTCCCCACTCCAGGTGAGCCCTGGCCACTCCCTGGCACATGCCCAGCTGCTGTTTGTGTTGGAAGAACAGCTCTTTGTTTCCCTAAAGTCGGCAGCACAGGCTGTGCTGGCAGGCAAAGGCAGCTGAGGGGGATGCAGGCGCCCACCTCCCACACATACGGCAGCAGCACCCCGGCCTCTCCCTCTGCTCTGCACAGCACCCCAGCTCTGCCAGACAGTGGCCGGGAAGGAGCCTGGATTTCCTCTGTGAGGGCTCCTGCAAACCCTTCTGCATCTGAGTAGAATGCAGAGCCCAACACACATTCCTGCTGCTCAGGAATCGGCTTTGAATTACAAGTGCTGGGTAATTTGCATTGGACAGGGAGGGGCAACAACCAAGGATCCCGCTGCATTACTTGCAGGTGACTTTTCAAGACAAACTTGAGACCTCTGATAATAACACTTCCATCCCTTGCCGTCGGAGCCATGGGGACCGGGATCACCGTAAGCCATGAAGGGCTCTGTGCCTGCATGGCAGCCCCCACACTCCCGCTTTCCTCAAGGGCTGTGGAGGGGAAGAGTTGCACAACAGCTCTCATATGATTGGAACACAAACTTGCCAGCTCCACGTACACTTATATAATTCTGCACCGCCTGCTCGTCAACACGTTGCAAAACAGCAGCAGGATCAATCGCTCTACTTTTAGGTATACAAATATTATTGTACTCCCACCAGCCCTCTCTGGGTGAAAAGTAACAGGGCATGTGAGGTGCTGCAAGGACCCTGGGCCCACAGCTCCCGGCACAATGCCGGCAGCCTGTCCTACAGGGACTGGGGCTGTCCATGAGCAGGATGGCCAGGCATTGGGATATCTCTTGGGCATGTCCCTATTTCCCAGTATCCTGACAACCCTCCCTTCCTGGAAAATCTCATTAAAAGGCTGTAGATATGACCCCCCGATGCACACACCAACATCACTTAAAGAAGGTCTCACTCCTCCAACTACATCTGCTCCCTAATGGGAGAAACCCCCAAACCAGTGCTGCCTGCCAGCAGCAGGCAAACCCTGCTGCTGCCTCTGCAAGGAACACAGTGATCCATGCTAAACCCAAAAACACCAGAGAGAGCCTGCTCTTTTGGCAGCTGCTTCCCCGTGGACCGCAACACGTGGAGAAGCTGAAGCCATCGGGGCAGTGGGCGGCTCTGGAGCCCGCTCTGCTCTGCCCGCCCGAATCGCCGGGGTGTCCGCGGGGCTCCTTGCACAACCCGCCCCCCACAACGCCGGGGCTGGCTGGGGCCCAGACCCCTCCTGCGGCCGCAGGAAGGAGCAGCCAGTGCCTGCCAACAGCTGTGCTTCCTGGAAATGAAGAACACAGAAGGTCGGGAGAGTTGAGCAGTAGCGGAGGGGGGCCTGGGGGATGCTGCGGGAACGACTGAAGCACTGCAGGTTGCAAGGCGAGCCACACACAGCCCAGCCTGCCCTGCAGCTCTGCTTTGGGAAAACAAACTCTTTGCTTTCACACAGCAACACTATGTTCTTCGTTAAGCTCTGCTCATGTCCTGACCTGATGAGCCCCCTGCCAGCCCACACACTCTGCCTGCTCACACAGCCCCTTCCCAACTCTCCTCCACTGGGGCAGCTCTGCAGGCTCCAACGCCATGCTGTGGTAACAGGCTGGTCAAGGGAATGCTGATTTTTCTGCCATCAGCCCGGCAGCCGGGCTCCCTGCCACATCTTGCCTGTGGTGAAAAACCTGGGTGTGGGAAGAAGGCATTTACAGGATGAGGGAAGAGAAGGGGGCCGGGGGTAAGGTGCTTGGCAGTGAGAGCACAGGGTGCCCTGCAATGTGCAGCAGCATGCCCGGACTCCCCACGCTGTCCTTCCAGCTGCAGGGATGCCAGAATGAAGGAGATGCTCCTGGGTTCATGTCTCCAACCAAGCCAGTGCTGCCTTGGCCAACACCACCTTTCTCATGTCCTTCCCCTGTTGCACATGTTGGCCTGGGAAGAGCTTCCAAGCGGGGGGTTGCCTGGGGAGCAGCAGCGGATCCTGGCCCTGTGGGCCAGAGGAACTCTTTTCTTTTCAAAGAGAAACTGAAAAGACTCCACAGGGCCAATGCAGCCTGTCACAGCTTGGCTGGTGGGGACACTGCTGTGGTGCAAACCCAAGAAAGAGAAGGGAACAGAACCCATCACCTCATCTGGAGCCTGGCATGGCAGGCTGAGGAGTGCTGGGACAGGGATCCCCACTGAAGGAACAGGGTGCTCAGTGTGGTGGGGCTGTCTCCAGGCACCCCCACCAGAGTTTTCTCTGCTCTCATCCAGGTGATGAGATTCAGGCTTTGAGCAAAAGCCAGGGAAAAGCAGCTGGGAGAGGCCCCTTAGCAAGCTCTCATTTCCATACAATTGAGGGAAGGTGGCTTTGCCCCGGCACTCCCAGCCAGGGACACAAGCCATTCCTTGTCCCCTCTGCCCTGCTCTGCATGACTGCAAGGCTGGGGCACCACTGCACCTGGCCACGTGGCAGCACAGGCCCCGTGCCAAGGATAGATTCCTGCATGGGATGGACAGACAGCAGCCCCCAGTCCCACTATGGCATCACCATAGAAGATTAACTAGTGTCCAGTTGCACAAACTGAGCCCACCATAATTAGACACAGGGAAGGTAGAGCTACTGGGACACACACAGCACCCTCTGTCCCTGGGGCAGTGGGTGGCACAGAGGCTTCAGGGCACAGGGTCCCTATGCCCCTGCACACTGAGAGCCACTGTGTCCCCACAGGTTCAGGACAGCAGGACGTGCCCTGTGCCTTGCTGGGGCTGAGGCACTTTGCAGCCCCGGGGCCATGGGGTGAACCACTCTCCTCCCTTAGGCAGGGATCACAATGACATCAGGCTGCTACCCTTTGGGGATTTTACTGCCCAGCCACAAGGAAATATTTTGTTCTTGCTCCATAAAAGACATCTGTGTGTCCCTCCCCACTGGCAGGGACCCAGTTGGGGGAAGAAGTCCAGCAGCTACACAAGAGGCAACAGCACAGGATGGGGACAGCACAGGGACAAAGATGCCCTCTCCTCCAGGTTCAGAGTCTCTCCCCTGCCTCTCTTTGCTTCTGCTCTGCCCAGCTCCAGTGCCAGGGAGGCCACCTACCAAAACATCCTGGCAGGTCCACAGACCCCTGCTCAGCCCCCACCTCAGTCCCCAGTGCTTTGCCACCGAAGCAGAGCTCAATTCACTGGAGAAACCGGGGCCAGCTGCAGGAATGCATTTCATCTCCGGCCAGCTGACGTGCGGCAGTTCCCGGCAGCCACCTCAGTTTTGGGCTAGAAGGGACCTATTTACACAAGGCAACCTCGCCACAAGCCTGGGGCTGGTGCAGTATCCCACAGGGGCAGCTGCGGGGAAGAAGCAGGAGTGGGTGCCGGGGGCCAGGGCCCAGCCAGGCTGGGCCATTCGCTGTCTCTCCCCAGCCCCCGCAAAGCCCCCGGTGCAGGGTCAGGCCTAGCATGTTGCAGCCACTCTGGGTGATGGTCTTTCTAGGGCTGGGCTGGCAGGAAAAGGTGGGTCCTCTCTGAGCATCAGGAAGCAGACAGGGAGGAGACCAGACACAGGGGAGCCTGGAGGAACAGAGACGTGCGCTCGGCCTTGTCCTCCATGGAGCAGAGGCTGCAGCAACCGCAGCGCGGGGTGTCCCTGCCAGGGCACAGTCTGTCCCAGCTCCTGTCCCCCCACCCAGCTGCAGGGCTGCTCTGCAGAGGTGCCTCTGGCTCAGGGTTTCCCAGGACACAGGCTCAGGAAGCCAGCCCAGCTGCCCTTCCCAGTGCTCCTGCTGGCACAGCCAGCACCAGTGGAAGCTGACGACCCAGGGAACACCAGAGCTGTGGGGAGCCGTGTTCAGAGCACACAGAGCAAGGGCAGGATTTGTCCCTGGAAGGTAAACGCTTTCTGCAGAGCCAGAAGCATCAGTTCCCATGGCATAGATCTCCAGTCTGCTGGAGGTTTTCTCTCACAAGGGCATGTAGACCAGGCTGCTTCATCACCACCCTGCTGCCAGCCCTGGCCTAGAGGGTCATCTCTAGGGCTTCTTCCTCCAAGGTCAGCCTGGTGCCCCAGCCCAGGTGCTCCTCTCCCATGATTCCATCACTCTTTCCTTCACCACGGCCCAACAGGAGGGTGACCACACACCCCCTCCCCAGCCCCACACCCTGCTCATCCCAGTCCTGTCCTCTGAGAAGCTCAGGCACAGGGCCGAGGGGCAGCCCAGCCATTTGCAGGGACCATGGGAACCCTGTTCCCACCCTGGCACATCCCAGGATGGCAGTAACACAACTGCCTTTCCACAAACACAAGGAATTGCTCAGAAGGATTTGTGCAGAACAGCATAGAAGGAAAACAAACCTGCTCTTGAACTTTGCAAGATAGTATGTCATTCAGAGGGACCTGCATCTGGGTTGCCCACTCTTCAACCTTCGAGGACATGGTGCAAGCAAGGCATTTTTCCTCCTGACATTTTGCTCTTATATCCTTTAAAGCAACTAATGAAAAAAAAGTCTACTCTATCACTGCTCCCCCCCTCCCACTGCTGCAGCCCAGGAAGCTCCCAACCACCTTGTTGTTGCTTTGCAGCACTGGCACAGCCTCTCTTAATCCTCAGACAATATTGGCAAAAGGATTTTAGCAGCACAGGCCAGAGCCCTCAGGGGCAGGTCCCTCCATCTTCCTATAGCAGCACCAGTTCCACCTGGGGTTTTGTTACTATGACATATGGACGCCCAAGTGCTCCAGGTCCGGCTGCTGACACCGCACTGCTCTGAGACCCGGTCTAGACCAAGCTTACCCTGCTGGCAGCATTTCTGCAAGGGCAGCTCCCTGCCTGTAGCCTGGGCCCTGTCTACAGGCAGCAAAACAAAGAGGACTTGTTCTGGAGGCAGCTTGCATCAGAGCAAATGCGATTGTTCTCATCGGATTTTATGAATTCCCTCCAGAGTTCCTACGTAACACAAGTACATTAGGGGGACTTTATCCCTGCTAATTTCAGACCTCAAAGTCAAACCGTGTGTATCAGATGAATCTGCACAGGCAGGCTTATTCATAAGCAGCAGCAGTGATAGGCGACCACAGCGTCTGCCAAGAGGCTCGTCATTAGCTCGTTAGCAGAGGGCATCGCATCCTAAACTGGGGAACCGAAAGGGAAACGTCATCTTGCAGCCACAGTCCCTCTCCTTGTGCCAGGCACATCTCAGGAACAGGAGGCAGGAGCGCTGCTGATCAATGCCCCAAGTATTTTGTAGTTGAGAGTGCCAAGAATAAATGGCCCCATCCTTCCCCTCCCCCAAAGCTTTTTGCAGCCACTGCCAGGAGCAGCTCGAGGGGTGCTCAGAGGGCCTTGTCAGCCGCATCGAGCACTGGACACTCACCCAGCAGAAACAAAGGGCCTGTTGAGGCTGGACGAGCCCATCTCCAGGGAAAAGAGCCCATGTGCTGGCATACAATAGTGAGGTGACTGCAAGATGTAAAACGGACATCAGTTTGTACCTGAACACTGTGAAACAAAACACCAAAACCAAAAGCCATCACACTCATTTCGTATAAGCAAAGGTAAAAAACCTCTTCAAAAGGTACACAGGAGCACAGGAGAGCCATGAGAGACTTTGATCAGGAGAACTTGATAACACCTGCTGGGGAATGTGAAACTGAAGCTGCAGGGTTGCAGGCAATTGAAGAGGGTGACCTTCCACCAGCAGCTCTGCAGCCGTCCTGTCACATCCCACCCCTCCTCAGCACGCCTGCAGGCTAAGTATGGGCCAGGGAGATTCACCTGAGTCTTCTGCACAAACTGACTCGCTTATCCCAGGCATCTGTAAGAACATCCCCACACTTACCTCAGCATTTCCACATCCAGTTTTCTCCTGCACTATCATGACGACATAAAAGCTTCATAAGGGGAAAAGATTTATCTAAAAATAAATGAATATATGTTCCTTTTAAAATTTTGAGACAGTGGTTTAGAGTTACTCTGTTATTTCTCTTACTGCCCTCTCACTTTCTGATGCTTCCTTCCTGTGTGTCTGTCCCAATTAAGACTTTAAGCTGCTTAGGATATCTTTCAGGTCCTGCAGCTCTGCCCCAGTCACTGCCACTGCAGCTATTCCTGGACAAATTTTACATGTTTGGCCTCAGCGTGGGTTAAAGACTGTCTGTAGCTTTCTAGAAATAGTTTACACAGCGTAAGATCCAGTTAGAAAAACCCCGAAACAAGAAATAGGTTGTTGGAGAATTGAAGTGCAAGTTCTCACTAATCATTCCAGCTAGGAAGGACCTCTGGAGGCCTCTTACAACCATTTGATCCTTCTGAGCATGTTTACCTCGTCTCAGCCTCTCCTCCAAGGGCAGGTGCTCCAAAAAACAGCCCCTCTGCTGGACTTTCTCATCACTCTTGATGGCAGGCCCAGGACAGCCTTGCTTGTCCCACACAGTCATAAGTAAGCCTGGCTGTTCACATGCTGCTTTTGCATTACACCAGACATATGAGCTTCATCTCCTCCTCAGTCACCAGTAACAACAGAAGCATCACTTACAACGACCAAAAAGAATTTTATTGGAACATATACACACAGGGATAACAGAGGTATCTGAGTAATCAAATATGGAATGTTTAAGAAAGTTAAAATAAATAAGGATACCAAGTTTTGCCAGTGCTAGGTCCAGCACCAATATAAGTAAATGCCCTCCAAACAAGTCTGACTCTGACAGGACCATCCCTGCAGAGCCTGTAAAGATTCCTACCACCAGAAAGTGGCCAATAATTTTGGAATACAAAGAGTCACAATAGTGCTTTCTACTGATGTGCATTCACACTGTTTATTCACTGCTTTCGTCTCTTATTTCTTTAATAATATCTATTAAATTCTGAAGTCCAAAAACATAGCCTGTGTCTTGGCCCTCATGCACCACACTATCTTCTCCATAGTACTTGCAGGTTGTGTGGGCAAAGTCTATCATACGGACATCGACAGTACTGGCAGTTGGTTTGTAGGCATAGGCTCCTGCAGACTCATCTGAAGATTCTTCTGAAAGGTCCTCTAGGTCCTCTGGGTCCGAGTCAACAGCAACTTCCTGCCTTTCTTTTCCATCATAAATGATCAGCAAGGAGCTCGAATAGAAGCGGTAAGACTCCTGTTTCTCTAGGACAGACTTGAGTTCAGTCAGTTTTTTAATAACAGACTCAAAGAGTTCCCTGCGCAGGTATTTGCCGTTATGAAAGAACTGGTAAAGTGCTTCTTTAAATCCTTGGACTGACAGTTTTCTTCCGTGGTATTTATTCATGAACATCAGCTGGCCAGTGCCTGCCTGGTAGACCTGCATATACAAACACAAGAGGAAAGGAATAGTTTAAATTGCTGGTGATACTGACTCAAAGCCTTGAGGGGACAAAACTAAAAAAAAAAAAAAGAAAAAAAAAGAAAAAAAAAGAAAAAAAACACATGCTACAGAAAGCTTTTACAGGATGTCATACTACTCAGTAAAACTGCTCTTCCACAGTTACACAAACTGCTATCAACAGAACTTGGAGAACTGTGGAACTTGGAAGAAGTGGAAAATTCCTTCAGTTCAGATTTGAGCTTTTCCAGCAGGAATGTAAGAATGAGGACTTTAAATGAGATTAGGAAAGCTGTGGCCCAAATCTCCAAAGTCAAGCTACAACCTGTACCACAGCCACTCATTCAGCTCATTACCTGCCTCTGCCCTAGGATGGTACCAACTGACTGCCAGCATGCTGAGATCTGAGTGACAGCAAACACTTTACACAAAACTAAGCTGTGCCCCATAATTATCTGCATTTAAATAAGTCCAAAGTGCTCCTGCAGGAAGATGACTTCCTATAGGAGAGTGGTCTATATAGCCCATAGCTCTGCAATGCCTGAACATCTGGGTCAAGGATCGCAGGTGCTTCCAGAGTTCCTCTTTGTTTTCCAGCACAGGTCAATACTGGAAAGTGAACAATGAGGAGACCCCGCTCAAATCCCAGCACACTGTGGTCAGAAATGCAGCTCCCACACTTTCATTTCTGCTTTGTGTTTTTCTCCTAAGTTAAACAGTGAGCTAAACACCACACAGGCCAACAGTCATGCAGCGGAACAAGTCCTAGCAAACACTGCTAGCATTCCTGGAATCTACTGGATGGGAGGAGAGAGGCTTCAGAAAAGCCTCGAACACAAACATGTTGTTTCCAATTTCTCATTCACATGTTGCTCTAGGAATACAGAAACAAGTAAACAAAAAAATTCAGGTGAAAGTCCACGTAACTGTCCCCTCATCTGGCCACGAGTCTTATCACACTGACCAAGCATTTCTCACTTGCACTTTGTAACAAGTAGACTTCAAGCAGTGAAAAGATCTGTGGCTTTTCAAAGTCTGTGAGACAGAACTGATTGCTTCTTACTATTTTAGCAAACTTTCAGATGCTTCATTCAAAATTCCCATACTGGCAGACCCTCCTTTAAACTATTCCCTACGCTATTCTGAAACGTTAATAGAATCAGTAATTTTGTTGTGGCTTTAAACTGCTGATATTGTGCAGGAGAGTGTCTGCTCAGACTGCACTTGATGCAGAGCACAGGCTGCAGGTTGCTCCTGCAGATGCTGGCCACCCCCAACTCAGCAAGGATCCTCAAAAGCCTCACTCCCCTCCGTGAAGGAAACGGAGCATAGCACCTCAAGGGCCGCAACTCTCGGGATGAGGACATAAGCCAAAACCCCCACTTAACAGAAATGAGTGCAAGCCTGTTGCCCCACATGTGGCCGTTTTTCCCCTCACCTGCATGCCACAAACTCGCACCCCGATCACAGCCGACGTGCTCTGCTGACACTTGCGGATCTGATTTGCCTTCTTCTCTTCCGACGCGTCGTCCCCGTGCTGCCGCGTCCCCATCTTAAGGTCCAACACGCACGGCACTTCATATCGGGACGTCAGGTTTTCCAGCAAAATGAATTCTGATTAGTTAAGGAACAATCCTCACAACGAGGGACACAGGTTTTAAAAACGTTATCATAGATTTTACAGTGCCCCAGTGTTAACTTTAAGCATAGCCAAAACATGCCCAGTATAGCAGCCTATCAAAATTTGCAGTTACATAAACTCAGATATCCACCCTGCTTTACACCAGTTCCAGTTTTACTGGTCTTTAGAGAAGACTACTGAATTTCCACATTAAGTGAAAAACAAAGTAATCAGGGCTATAAAGAAACATAACCTGGCAGCTGACTTTGAATTATGCAGTGTTTGGTGTACAGCAAGAGAGTTTGTTTTTTGTGGGAAATGAAGATTTTGTGTGCTTCTGTTATCATTTGAAACTAGTGAAGCATTTTCACACCATCTCTAAAATACAGAAGTAAAAAAACACTTCAAAACATCTGTACTGAGACTGTTCCAAAGATATCACACATTTCTTAGGCAACTCAGTAATCATCTACAGTGAAATGGTGAGGGTACCAGCCAGAAAATGCTTTCTGTTGAACAGTTTATTAGTCATAGATGTTTTAGTAATCCATTCACTGAAAGTCCTCACACATGATGAGGAATTTGTTTACCTAAGTATATAGATACTACTACTTTTGCAGGATGTATCAGCTGCATCCAAGCCTGCACACAGCAAGATCTTTTTTCCATAGAGTGCTCAGGGTGGAGATGTTTGCCTACAGTTCCACAGCACAAAACCAGTGTGCTTCAGCTTTCACTGATTTGGTCACTGTTTTTCTTTCTCGTGCTCCAATCCTACGTGACACTTTATATCCAGCTTTTTTTTTTTTTAACCAAAAAGGTTCACTAAAAAGAGGGTTCTAGTAGCAGAAAACTCCAGGTACTGGAGTATCTTCTATATTTAAGAAAGTGCTAAAAAGAGAAAGAGAATCCTAGTTTTTAAGATCATGAAAACAGTAATAAAATTGACAGAACTCTTCTTTGAAAGCTCTTGATAGAAAACTATTTTTGTGGAAAACCTCAAACACAGTATGCTGTAAAACCTGTCCACTAACTAACCCACAAGTTGTAGATTTTAATTCAGTTATCTGAGTTTCCCAGCCTAGCTACTTTATCACATGTTGGAAAAGCCCATTTCTAGAAAGCACTGGCAATCCCTTCAAAGCCATCAAATAACTCACAGCTTCAGAGAGTTTCTCAGGACCACAGTTAAGCCTGCTCTGTACTTTTACCTGGCATGTTCAAGAAATAAAAGGCAGAGCCCTACTCATTCCATTGTTATGAGGTATTTTCAAGAAAGGATACTGTATTGGTTTCGGTGTTTTGCGTTTTCCTTCATCCGCTGTAACTGTTGCTGGTGACATTTCATGCTCCAAGGATTATGGTGTTTAAACTGAGAACTGACATTTCCTTTTTTCTCTACAGTATAATATAAGACTTCAGATTTCTTCAGCCACTCAAATTCTTCCTCCAATTTGTGACTAGAAAAACAGAACAAAGCAGCAAATTACAGGTCAAGTGGATAAATAAGCCTTTGAAAGGGGTTGTCAGTGGATTTACCTTTACAAGCTGTTTTGTTCACCTTCACTTACAGCTAGCAAAAGCTTTATTTTGCTCCCTGTACAATGGACAAGATGCCCACCAGTAATATCTCAACCTTTATAAAGCTACTTCCATACCTATATAAATTATCACGTAGCCAAATTTTACAAAACATGTCATAATTCTACTTATATATCCTTTACCTGTGCAAATTACTTCTATGAAGTAATGCAAGAGGTAGCGATATGCTTGAAGGTTTATCCTTTGCTAAGGTCACTGTTTCTAGCACAACAATCACAGCTCACAGCTCACGGTGGGCACAGTTAACAGAAATGAATGAGGGGGAAAATGTCACTAACAGGGCTGAAGCAGGATTCCTACAAAGGTATGCCATATATAGTAACACTGATGGTTGACTGGGTTTTTTTACAGCTACTAGGCCTCTGCAGATGGGTGGAAGTTTTTTTGTTTGGGGGCTCTCATTTTTTGTCCTTTCTGATGCTTCAAAAATAACATTGGGAAACCTGTTTCAACTGACCACTGCAGTAAAAAAAAAAAAAAGAGAAGATTCAACATGCTGCCAGACTGAGGACATACTAGTTTCACTATTGAACCTGTCTGCACCAAAGAGGTCGGGAAAAACAAAAGAAACAAGAGAAGAAATGAAAATGAAAGTGAAAAAGTTCTGGAGAATTCTCTGAAATTCTGAAGACCAGAACTGGACAGCAAAAAATGTTTTGCTTCAAGGCTCTGCATTCCAGTTCCTCTTGTCAAACTTACCTTTTCATTTTCTCCTCTTTCCTGTGCTGCCGGACCCATTCCTTAGGTATCTTCTCATTTTCTAACAACATTGTTTTTTTGTTAGTCCATCTCAACAGCTTACTTTTGGGTTCACAGTCAGAGTTATCTAAGTTTTCTAAGTTATCGTGGTCCCCATTTAGTGGATATGCTATTAGACATAAGTTTCCATCTTCATCCTCTTCAAAGCTCACCGACACCACACCTGAAGAGAGAAAGGACCTGGACAGTTATGAATTGCTCAAGTGACAAGCAAGCCTTTTAGAACATGTTATTTTACACTAAGAATACAGCAACTTTATTTTTTCTCTTACCCTGGTCCTTAGTTTCTATCTTGCCACAGGCCAAACCTCATCTGCCAACCTAACAAATATCAAAAGAGCTAGACAAAAATGACACCTCACAAAAGACAATTTATCATATTGACAAAACAATGATACAGAAGGTCATTTTCTTTCTCTGAGGCAGTCAAGTAAGAATCAAATAATAACAGGACACAATTTCAATTATGAAAATTTTTTATTAATTAAAAAAACCTGACTGGTCTGATTCTAAGCGAGATGTAAAACATTTGTTAACATCTTGCAGTGAAAAGTGACCTGCACAAAAAAAACTTACACCAAGACCTTTTAAGTTTTGCATGACAGCAAAGCAAAAAGCACTTATCCAAACAATATCTGGTTACTAGATCCCCAGGGGAAAGGAAAGATGTGCAAGTAGACCAAAACAAGGAAAATGTCACATTACAACAGAAACTAATCCAAAAACTTCCACTTAGAATCATCACGTTTAATTATACATTTTCTTTTCTTTTTTTTTGGAATATATTTTATTGATACTGGTTATGCGGCAATCTTGTGAAATACGTAACAAAAATGCAGTACAAAACAAATCTGTTTGTAGTACAGAAACACGGTGAACCTCAAAAGCATTTGTTTTCCTCATGGTCCCTCAGGAGTCTCCAGAGCACTGCATTGTGCTCTAAGGGTCTGAGGGGAGCACTCTGACAGGTGCACTGAGTGCTACATGAGCAAGTTTCAGGGGTTAATGGAGAAGCAGTATCAATTGTCTGGATTGGGTTTTATTTTGTTTTCCAGTCCTCTCTTTATTCTCAGATCAGTCAGTCTGCACAGTTCTTGCAGCTCATCACTAGCTATGGGAGAGGACTCAGTGAGAGACTGGAACTTCAGAGCTGGGCAGGCAAGTCCCAGACCTACAGTGGCTGGAACAGGGAATGCAGAAGCTCTGACAGTCCTGCTGTCACAATGGAAAGAACAATGGGGAAAAATGGGGGCTTGGGGAGAGGGAGCCAGCTTAGCAAATGGGTTTGGCTTTACACTGGAAAAAAAATAACAGGTGGGGACCAAGTGAGACCCCTAAATCCCTCCCCCCACTTTCCAGAAAGCCACACACACTAGTACAATTGTTCTATTACATTTTGAGAAATATCATTCAAAGACCATATTTTCTTGCAGTCCAACAGAACTTGAACTTAGACATGTCGAAAAGTCTCTGTAAGTGAGCAGGGAGTATTAACTCTGAAACATCTCTGAAGTCTTCCACCACTTTCACAAACAGTATGCAAAACTTCATCACCATTATGGTTGTTAAAATCAATGTGCTTTAAAAAGCAACTCCATTTAAAAAAGTGCTTCAGACATATTATTTATTAATCACCAGGCAGCAGTTGATGAAGTAGGAAAGAGAAAGAGTGTTCCTGTTAACTACTGCAATTCTTAGGAGAACTGGAATTTCCACTCCTACATAACTTCTGACTCAGCCTCATCACGGCTACTTGATCCTGGCCTACCTAAATGCCATAAATTTTCATTTCCTTAGTGGCAGAAACAACACTCCAAGTATTCAATAAGACACCTTACTGACATGTATTTAGTGCAATCAAAATGAAAGTCAGGGGAGAAATCCAAAAATAAAAGAGACCACAACTAAGCTTACACAAAACACTGCCACCCAATCTTATCAAATCCCTTGAAAACAAACATTAAACAAGTGGGGAAAAAAAATTTAGAAATCCACACCAAAAAAAGCAGCAGATAGTTACTGAAACCATTCTCAAGCTGTGAGCTACTTACCTGTGCCTAAGGGAGATATATGGGCTATCACCAGCAGAGTTGCTCTACTCTAATGCTGTTAGTCAGCATAAACACCAACTTGGCAAGCATTTCCACCCTGCATCTCCACAGCCTGCCTCAGACAACATCAAAATATATGAAAAGAAACCCCTAAAATCTCCTCCATACAGAAGAGATTTCAGAGAGAACAGGGAGCACAGCACACTTGCATTCACAGCAACAAAAAGCCCAACCCCATCCAAAGGTTTGGTGACTTACCCTCATACTGTGGAGTGAATTTACGCATTTCTGTAGGGAGAGTCTCATAGAACTGGTGTTCCCTCTGAATAAGGGGTTTACAGATTGTCTTGTCATTAAACCGGAGGACACAGGAGTGTCCTCCAACCTGGTGGACAAAAGGCTGCAGCAGGACTCCCTTGGAATAGTGCTCCACTTCCATAGCTCCGAAGGCCGGGCTCATCGTTGTGGCACATCAGACAGCGGGCGGCGGTGAAGGCGGTGGCGGGCCCGCTGTCGGCGCTGGCTGCGGTGCCGGCTCTGCGGGGCAAACACACACAGCGGATCGCGCGGGCACGAGCACCGGCACGAGCACCGCCACGGCCACGAGCACGGCCAAGAGCACGGGCACGGGCACGCGCCGCTCGCGCTGCGCACGGGCCGACTGACGGCGCGCGGGGGGCGCCGCCGGCCAGGCTCGCGCGGACACGCCCCCCCGCGCGCCGCCACCAATGGGAGGCCGCGCGAGGCGCGCGCGCGCGGGAGGGGGCGGGGCCGCAGCTCCTTAAAGGGAAACCCACCCGCCCCGATTCCCGGCGGGTCCCAGCGATCCCAACCGCCCGGCCGGGGATTAACACCGAGCGGACAGTTCCTCCCGCCCAAATTCTCACAGCAACCAGCCCGGGCTCTCATTTCACCGGTTCATTCACACCAACATGGCAAAGGCCGAAAATATTACACAGATGCAAACTCTCCAGAGGAACACCGTAACGCTAATATGCCGTTTCCCAGGAATTTATTTTTGCCTGCATCCAGCAGAAAGCAGCGCTCCGTGCCAGCTGCGTCCCAATGATCTGTACTGTACCCTGTCACTGCACGCTGGCCTGCCGCCAGGGTCACGCAACCTGCACTTCAATAGCAATTAAAGGAGCGAGGCTGAAAAACAAAACATGACTGTCTTGGTCTCTGCCTTCCAGTAAATTTTTAAGTCGAGTTACTCTAATTTTAGACCAAGGCTTTAATCATTAACTTTCTGCAGCTAAAAACAACCTCATACTTATTTTGCCTGAAGATCATTACACGAACAATAATGCACTTAATTCAAAGAGATTACAAAGTGTTCTAGGTCACAGGTCTATTTTTATTTGTCCTCCTTAGATATTTAACAGCTTTACATTAACTGGAAAAGCAGAGACCTGCGGGCTTAGAGCAGCAGTGCTACCAGAACCACAGATGCCCACAGCATGCCCCCGACATAAGAGCATTAATTGAATTAAACAACTAAACTGCTTTAAGAAACAACAGGTCGATCAAGTGAATGAACTCCAGCTCCTGGAATGTTTACCTGCACCTAAGGATAACAGGTCAATAAGAGTTGAGTGTGTTTTCATTGCTGGTTTTTGGTAGGGTTTTTTTGGGTTTGCCTTTCCCCCGCCCCCCCACTGCACACATCAGTCAGGGGTTTTTATCTCCTTTTTTCCAAGCACGTTATTTGAGGAAAGGTTATCAGTTTCTTTTAAAAAACAAACAAACATACAGAAAACAAAACTCAGACCAGCTCTGCAGAGAATGAATGTAAAATTTAATCTGGAAAAGTGTTTCCCAGAAACAGTACTCTCTTCTGATACTCTAAGATTAGAGCAAGATCAGTAAAGTTTCACTTTTTCTCTGTACTACTTTGAATTTCCTAATAATTTTTTATTATGCAGCTACTGGACCCCCAGCCAATCTTCTCACCTCCCTCAACACCAACAACTTGACAACCCAGAAACACAGAGGTAAAAAACCTCTCAGGTTCCACCCCAGAAAACCACTTCCAAACCCCTATTTAACTGCACGAAGCTGAGCAACCCTGAAGCACTCAGGCAGTGCGGAAAAGCCGAGTGCCTTGGCCTTGACCGACACTGTCAGTGCTCTGGAGGCACAGATTTGCTCGATGGCCCCCCACAGTACCACCCCTCCGTGCAGAGCCACAGGCTCCTCCTGCAAGGCTCCACTGCAAGTTGAGTTCACCAGCATGTGTAACACACTTGGAGCCTGGACCACACACACCTAACAAGCTGCATTAGCTCCTCAATAAGCCCTGAGTGGCTTCCATTTTCTATTACAAAAATTTTCAGCATCAGTCTGTGTTTGTGTAATGCACCAGTAATTTTACAACTCTTTTTCATTACGATTTTCTACAGCCAACAATGCCTCCAGTCTTCTGGAATTTCCCAGGGAAAGCCAGAAGAGTGCCAGGTTTCATTGGAGGCACGGTAACACACGTACAGGATCTTGCAGTGCCAGAGCTTTACACTGGCATGGCCACTTTTAGCAGCCTCACAGAACATCAGCAGTACAAGACCACTCTTCCCAAGACAGCATTACCACTCCGTGGCCATCTTCCTAATTACCCTGATGTACAGACACCGATTTCCAGCTGCAGCGATTCAAACTGAGAAAGTACCTTGCAACATCCCTTAACCTCCAACATCTGGTTTACCCCATTCCCTTTGCATCAGAATTGCATCAGGAGCAAAGCCCTGAAGATGTTTACGCCTCAGAAATAACTCTCTAGCAAAAATCACCTCCAACACAGGCAATGTACAACACCTCGTTTACCCAACACATCTTCAGGGAGCTCATTAGGAGCAGCTCAACTTGTTTGCTTTCATGTATGCCCAAGTGGTCTGGACAACACTTGTACTGGATCACCACATTGACTCGGCAGTGAAATTGCCAAGCACAGTATTGCTCAGGACTACTTGTGCTACTTCGCCTTTTCCTGGAAAAGTGAGATCTGGCAGCACATCACAAAGGTGTAGCTTCCCATTCGAGGAATAACAAAGCAACATTTTTTATTGCTCTGATATTATAGAAATAAAAGTTATGGAATATTTAGACAGGGTTGGGTTTGGTTGTTTGGTTTCTTTTTTGTTTTGTTGGGGCTTTTTTGAGAGAGAAATGGTAGAAACATCTATACATAGTCACCCTGTACCCTCTCTGCACTACCACAAGACAAATGTGAACCTACCAGACATAAAGGGGGAAGCTCACACAAGTAAAGGTGAGTTTACTGTGCCTGTATTAGTAAGCTCTGCTTCTGTTTTCATCTTTCAAAGCCACAGTACAACTCCCACATGTTCCGTTTCTACAACGAGATTTCTGTAGTATGAATCCCTGCTGAAAAAGCTCTATTAATAAAGCTCTGCAGTACAAACTGTGTGCAAGGCACTGCTGAGCTGAGCGTCAGCAAGGAGTTCCTTGCTGTAAACCCCTTAACCGAGCTCCATGATTGTGCAAAGCAATTTACTGCCTTCTTATAAACCTAACACATGTATGTGATCTGAATAGAGCAAAAACAGTGCGCAACAAGGCAGCAGCAAGCCCATATGATCTTTTCCACAAGTTAGATTTCAATGAGGCTTTATTTTCACTTCGAACAATTAATATATTTTAGCCTTTCAAGATAAGCACTGTTTACCTAATAAATTGTTTGGTTTCACCTAATGAAATTCTTCTTGCTTGCAAAAAGATTTGGAGCGAGCTATTAAGGTTTTTTTCTGCTGCGCGCTGTAACATTACCACTACAAACAATCAAGATTTGTTTGTCATTTTGGCTCTCCTCAGTATTTGGAATCTTGCCATTCAGATTAACAACAGGACCTGGAGCACAACTGTAATGCCCATCAGAAATACTTTGTACTGTTTCATTTATAAATATCTTAATTCCATAAACAGCCTCACAGTATGCCAAATTGGTTTCACTTCCTTAGAAATAAAAGCTTTGACCTAAGACCAAGAGCTTCAAGTGGCATTGACGCTGACCAGCACAAGCACAATGCGGTTTTTCACTGCCTTTCCTCTGATTCTACACCCAGTTTGTTCTAAATGCTCTTTGGGTAAGAAAGAGCCCAGAACAGCTGTTTTTAGGCAATCTTCCCAGATACCAAAGGCAGACTCAGAGTACCCTGCCCTTTTCCTCCTGTGTGCTTTTAAGTGCCTTTGGCTAAGAGCTTTCGTTCAAAGGACACATCAGCCAAAAAAAGGGGCAAATTTACTAATCCTTCATGAGTCAAGCATTTTAAGAGAAAAATCTGACATAACTTGAAGGAAGCAAACAAAAATGCGTCTAGACACAGTAACATTAGCTCGAGAAATGTCATTCTTACAGTAAGCAGTAAAAGATGTTTAAAAGCCAAACCTACAAACCAGAAGTGACACGGATAGACATCTTATTCTCATCACGTGTGACAATTACCATTGAGAGAATACCGCAGTGAACTCGTGTTTTCAGACTCCTAACATTAATCCCAGGTGACGGCATTCTTTGGAAGGTATTTCATGTCGTTACAGATCCTCGACTTAAGTCCCACACGTAATTGTATTAATGAACACATCCTCTGGAGAGCACAGCTCCCAATTAAGCAGCAGCTCCTTCCTTCATAACAATCTCAAAATTAACACCTCTTCCAGAAACTTCATAATAGCAGAACTACTGATGCAGAGCTGCCCTTCTAACCAACCTGTTAAAACTGGGTTCTCTCTAGTGCAGACTTTTGATTTTGAGTGGTCAGTATCTGCAACTCCAAACAGCCATAAATCAGCTTTGCAGTGACAGAAATAGCAAGGCCTGTCCTTTTTTCTCAGTTCACTGGACAGTGAAAAGAGGAAGCTGGCAGGGTAAAGACTGCAGAGCAGAGCTGCTGCAGGGTGCTATAACCCTGCTGAACCAGACAAAGCAAAACCCCTTCCCGAGGCTCCAAGGAAACAGAGGATTGGCACAGTCAGACAACAGGAGAGAAAGAGTATCAGTGATCCATCAGAGCAGCCAGAGAGAAAGCTGCCTCAACCCAAAGAACATTCAGGAAGAGACAGTATCAGCTGAAAAAGGACAAGAGTAAGACACAAATATCAAGGTGGAAAACATATGGAGTGTTTTAGAGAGCCCACCCACCACCTGTTACACGAACAAAACTGAGAAGGTACCTCAGGTCTGAGTTACTAAGTCATCACAAAGCTCAAAGATAACAACTCTTCAGGACTAAAGCAGGAGAAACACACTTTAAGAACCTACAACACTCCTATCAAACAGGAATTTTACAAATCCTCATATGACAGAACTACACGTCCCATTACTACTAATGTGTTATTTTACAAACGGCAAGGTACATTCCTTGACTCAAAAAAAGCAGAGGAAGCACCATCAAAATATTAAAAGCATTAGGTATGTTAAGTGTGCTCAGGGTCTAAGTTCTTGCACAGCTTGTGATTAATTTTGATGAAAATCAATGCCATTCCTCTCCGTAAAGTACTATTTTATTAGCAAATTTTCCCAGTCAAACACTGTTAAAGGAGTTGCTGCTAACATTCACTTTAGCTACTGCTTGGCTCAGGAACTAAAGTTACTCTGGTGTGCTCTATTCCAGAAGTTCTTAAAATTAGAATGGCAATATTCATATCCTCTGGTGCCCACTCAGCTGCCGTGGAACAGTATCAGAAATACAAAATTACATTTTGAAGATTGCCTGCATAAGATTAGAGAACAAACCCTGTACAATAGATGGTTTTAACTCTTAACAGAAAAAAGACCTCTGCATGCATTTATCACAACTGTTTTAATCGATTCCTATTTTTGAGGATGCATTATACCTCTAAATATAATGCAAGTCCCACACTGAGATGCTTTTTGAAGCCTTTTCCATCTACAACAGTAGTAATATAACTAAGCAATAAATAGTATAGTTTCTAACTTTTTAACTCATTAGGACAGAGATGCAGAGCTCACGTAATAATGTGCTTGTATGAATCCTGGTTTTGGAAAAAATCTGAAGAGAAGCCTTAAATTCTGCCTGATTACAGAAAGCAAACACTTATTCTGATAACTTTTTTTTTGAGGGAAATTTTGAGGGAAAAGGTTATCTTCAGTTGAAGAGTGCTGACATTGTTGAGTCTTCGACTTCTTTTAGCTATCAACAAAAAACTGGCCCCTAAACAGCAAGTAATTAAAATTCAATACAGCAGACTTCATAGCCTTCAATGTCGTGGGGGGAAAAGAAGCAGTATCACAGCATCAAGGGAGAGGAAAGACTAAAGTTTTTCTCTAAAATTAAGACTAGAGAGGAAAAAAAAATCTTTTTCATTAAGTATAACTTTAAACCAAGTGCTTGTGATGAAAAAAGGATGCTGAGCTGTAACTTTCTACGCAAGTCAAGGTTATTTAAGCTCTTCTGCAGCAAATCAATCAATGTAATGATCATTAAGTTACCTTTACGTGACTTGTACTCAGAGATGAGTAAGCGTGACGTTTTGAAAAAACACTCAGCAGAACACTTGCAAACCCAAGAGTAAGATACCAGCTCCTTCATACCTACATATTGGGGCTTTGTGTGCATTCCCTTTCTAATCAGGAATACTTCTGCTGTAGCCCTTAGCAGTAAATCATGCTAGGATTCAGGCACTGTAGTGGCACATCTGTCATAACCACCTACAGACAAAAAAAGCCAAGAAAGCATATTCTTCATGTTGAATGTAGGGTGCTTGGGCTAAACCAACAAAATAAGCCACCTGATTGTTAAAAATGCTGATACAACGTAATTTTCCCTTTATTTTTTTAATTTATCTTTACTAAATGGCAAGTAATTCCAGCAGCACATTGCTGTGGTGAAGAAAAATTAAGTAATTTCTCCATAAATAAGGGAAAAAAATTCCTTGAATTCTTTACTTAATCCCATAAAACAGACCAAATCTAGAAACCCAGAATTATACATGAACTCATGCACAAAATTTCTACAAAACATGTTTGCAAAACCCTTTTGGAACATGGCTCAGCTAACTCAATAGCAGTCTTGGCCCATTAAGGTAGAAAGCTAATCCTATTTTTAACATCAGACTGCGAACAAAAGATTCCTACCAAGAAAGAATGAGTTTTGCCATTTTCAAACTGAAGAAAAATATCCTGAAATGCCCTCGGTTCTTCTGAGGATGTCAGGTATGTCACACCTAAGGGTACCAGATCTTCTTCCCCTCTGAAAGGAGAGGGACAGTCCACACTGACTACAATGGCCAGGTTAAGACATCTCTTTGCACCTGTGAATTTAACATCACAGCTGCCGAGCCACCTCCTACACCAAAAAGACTTTTGAATACAACCTCAGCAGGCAGAACTAACTATGAAACGTAAGGCATAACACATTAAGGGAGCAAACGATAAACAAAACAATCTGAAGTTGCGTAACTATCATTACTGCTCCTCACGCACAATCATTATCCCTATCTTCCTTAAACCAGGTCTACATTATTAGGAGAAACCCAGTTTCCCTTTTGTCTAGGACAAGGCAAGGCAAGCCACGAAGGCGATCTCCCAAAACTTCCTCCTGGTTAACAGAAGAAGGCACAGCAGCCCCTCACTGCCATTTCTTAAACCTCGTCAAGGAGGTTAAATGCTCGCTATAACAATATTTCAACATCCAAAAAGGCAGCAGCTTTCAGCTTTCCCTACACCACTTGTAATCTGTAATCTTAACACCTACATACACGAAGTTCTGGAGAAATGCCAGTTTTACCTCTCAAGTAAAGCTATTTTATCTCCCTGGAACTAAAATAAAGCCAAGTTACAAGTTACTAAGCATATTCAGCCAGAAAAGAGCATGCAATTCTGACCCATGCACTTCTTCAGGGATTGTGTAATTTAAGAACTAGCCTCTTTTCCAAGTAAAAATGCTATGGAAACTAAGAAACCTGAACCACCAAAACTAAGCCACTTAAACTTCCTATTTAGAAACTGATCCATCTTAAAACAGTATTCTGGCACCAGTGGCTAAAAACACCAGTTGCTATGAAAAGACAATACCGCCCTTTGTCATGGAGAAAAAATAGCCTTCAGCCTTTAATCTTCTGAAAATATGAAAGCAAGAGCTAAATTGTGTGGATTACACATGAAAGTATTATTCAAGACACCAACACCCTCAGAAATTCCAGCACAGAGATTAAAATAAATCCAAGGGTATGCCTTTCTCATTATCATGAATTTAGCAGTCTGGGAACTGTATTTCCAGCCACTCAATAAAAGAACATGGAATCTTTGTGACTGGCCCTTCAGTTGTGACCCATTTGCCACATATGATAAGGTGCTCAAGAAGACAAATGTCAGGTCCCTTTCAAAGTTCACATTCACTTTAACTACATAAAGATTTTCCCTCTGACTATTTCCTTCAGAAACCCCAACCCCAAATACTTTTTACACCATAAGAACTAGGGGCTCACAGGACGAGATTGTTAAACTTAAGCTTTGATGCCTAAACCCTACAATCCAAACTAACTCCTTGAGCAAAAACTTCCACAGGAAAGAAAAACAAAGATCACCCATAAATAAGCTCTTACAGGAAGAACGGTGCCCACAACACAGTAACACATTTCATGCATCCCATTTATGTATATATTCATCTATACCATCAATATAACTCAAATGAAGTTTAGTCCCTTTATGAAGAAAAACAGTTGAAAAGTAGCCCAGGAGGAGATACAGTCAGATTTGAAATGCCCATCCACAATTTTATCTGTAATTCTTCAAGTGTCAGTTCCAAGACTACTTCTGATGACTGTGATAAATGGGACTTTTGCTCCAGAACAGCTCAAATTAATGAGATGCATTTATCTTTTAAAATCGTATTTATGTTTCAAAACATCTCAAACTACTGAAAACATCTCAAATCAGACAACACAGTACAGATTTGCATCTTAAAGGCAACAGTTTATATGATTCAGTGACCTCTATATGCTCCTTCCCCAAAGAGTTGAATGTAACTGGGTCCTAAGGCCTTAAAACACAACACCCTGCAGGGTTGACAGAGCAATTATAGAATTGCAAATGCAAAAGATACAACAGAATAATTTCAATGTGCTTCTTGCTCAACTGCAGCAGATTGGACAAGAGCAAGTAAGGACAGGAGAGGAGTCTTACATGACAGACTATCAGGTGGCACAACAAAACCAAGGGAAAAAATTGTAACCATTTCCCCTGGTAAATGCTACTCATTTTAAGAAGTTTCCTCCTAGTAGAAGGGACAAGAACCTTTTGTACAAGCACACCTGCACAGTACTTCAAAAATGCTTTAAAAAAATTATGTTCGTATTTCATGTTTCATCGTTGAGTGATCTCATAGAACACCATCTGGGGCCAATTACAGGCTCACCACAATAATCACCGCCAAAGAATTAATCCATTTTAATCCCATACAGTTTACATATTCAATCAGCAGTACAAAACCACTTAAAATCTTATCAATTTCAGTAACCTAGAAAAGGAAGCTTCAGCAGCAGCCTGGCTATACTGCTCTCATCCCTGCTGCAGCTGAAAAACACAATGATGCACAAGAGCGAGCTAGTTTTATTAGCCCGGGCAATGGGACACAGCTATGGTACATCTTATTCCCTTAAAAATGTCTGTTGCTTTACTGGAGTTTTTAGAGCAGCCAGCAAGTGTGCACTCCACGACCGTCTTCAAAGAGAGACCATCACTCACCAAAAAGGGAACACTCAGACAGGATGACTGCCAAAAACCTATTTTCTCTTCAAACATCTGCAACATGGCACCACCATTTGCACTGTGCTCATGTTCCAAGCCTGCATTTCCAAAAATCAGCACACTGCCAGGGGAAAAAAATACTTCAAGAAGTCAAGCTTATGAAAAAATAATTTATTTTCATTGAATGCAAACTTTGTGCATAGTGACGTTAAATAATTGCTTGCACTTTAAAACATAATCATCATTCAGCACTTAAATACTTGAAAGATTTTGTTTAAACAGAACAACTTGAATAAGGCAGTCATCCTTTCACCACACAACTCACTGCAGCTCCATCAGCATTTACTTCATCTTCTTGTGGAGAGACGACTCATTTTCTTAAATTCCAAAACAATTCTCCCAACCCTTTTGTTGCCTCCCTATCTAGAACTATGCTCTCAACTTTAACACTCTCAGATGTCTCTTCAGAAAACTGACTGGTGCCATTAAGCCAGAACCAATTTTCCTAAGATAGCTTGAACAGATTCCCAGTTACAATGATAGTTAAGTCAGTATGAACATACCCACTCATCAATTTAACCTCTTATCTCTTCTTAAACTGAATCAACCCTCTGAAAGTGCCAACACCTCAGAGAGATCAAGATGATGCCTAATCATGTCAGCAGTTTGTCATTTTTATAACAAGGAACCTCATTAATCTAATTGATGTCATAATGATTAAAAAAAAAAAAATCAATTGTCATCACACTGCCTCCATACACCCAAAACAAAGGCAAATAATTTACTGTTCTTCTGGAAAAAAGATACAAAAAATGAAAGGAGCAAATGTTAAAAGAAAAGAGGTCATCTTCAATAAGCATGAAATTAAGCAGTACCCAAAATTCCTGATACGGTTTCAGGCACTGTAGAAAATTTCTGCATCACAGCACTGCACAGCTATTTGGGTATGCTCAAAGCCCTCTGCACTTCAAGAAAATAAAATCATTTTGCTGTGCTCATCCTAACGCAGACTTTGGCATAAACCCCCAAACCCTTGCTTCTTCTGTGATTTTCCGACAAAAAATTGCCTCAATAATTTTATCATCTGTCCTTGAGCCTGTTTAAGTCTCAACAACCTGGGGCACTATTAACCAGCTTCAGCAAGTCATCCAAATGATTTTTTTTCCAGTTCCTTCGAACCTTTTGGATGTCAACAGAGCAGGACAGAAGAGAAGCAGTCAGGAACCAAGAGAGGCAGTACAGCTGAATGGCTACCGTGTGAATTCAGGACTTCCCTGTTCTGTTTGGGCTATTAAGTGCTGATGAGCAGCACCTGCAGAGCTCCAAACCAGGCACAGCCTCTGCCATCTCTTGCCCTACCATCCATCATGGTGCACACACAAAGTTTGCCTTCGTAAAGCAAAACATTCAAAGCTTTCTTTTTCCAGTAAAACAATGCAAAACTGGGCTCTAACTGGTTCCAGCCATCTTCAAGAGACAACCCTCCACTTGCAAGAGCAATCCAGACACAGGGTCAAAGGCTGAAGGTTAAGTATCTGATAACAGTAGAGTGGTACGTTCTGTACCTATTATGAAGATTATCACTATTTTATTCTAAACACAGCCTGTCTTTCAGAGAACAGTCAGGACTTCAAAGACTGTGTTACACAAGCGAAGAATTTGCAGAACATTTCAGATTTCAAGCTCCTAAACACCCAATTAAACACAAGCAATGTTGGACCTTCATTTGAACAAACAATTTTGCTTCCATGATGCCTTCCAGTACTTCAGACTTTGCAGAAGGAGAAATTTCCAGCTACTTAAAGCACGATACAATGTCATACAGTTTTTTGCAGAAAGGGGGAGAAAGGAATTATTTTGAAATTAAACAGTTACTAAGAAAAGCCCAAAATTACCATTCTAATGAGACATTTTTAACAAAAGTTATAGAAAACACACATGTGCAGTTATACCTCAAAGCTCATAAAATCTAACCTCTTAATATTTCTAAACTACCCCTATATTGTTTCAAATATGCAGTAACCTTGGGCAAGACAGAAAGCCAGATAAAAGAATTAGCAAGAGGAAAAATCCTCTCCCCGCAATGGAAAATTTTCATCTCTTCAAGCAAGGCAGAGATGCTCAGCCGGACCTGCGTTGCCTGGAGACCAACCGCAGCTTCTTGCCAACAGGGACGAGCTCAGCATCAGCAAATTCAACAGCTGATAAGTGGATGAGCTGAATGAGAGGCGGCAAGTTTTTTCCACACATCAGTGTAAAAACCTGACAGCTTTCAGATAATGGTTCTAGCCCATGCTCACTAGAAAAACAAGAATTACTGTGAATGTAAAATGTCAGCTTAAGAAAGCTTCAAGCTCCATCATACTTGGCTCTTATCCCCACACGCAGTAAAGAGCACATGCAAGTTAAAATTTTTAGCTGCACCTCAATTTCTGTCCTCTCCATCTTTTGAGGCACTATCTGAACTTTTGGAATATGTTCTACCCATTAAATGAGTTCTCAGTCTAAGCACTGGTGCAGAAATATTAAGAAAACCAGTGAACTACATCAAAAAGGAAGAAGCTACAGCTCAGCTCAGCATTAAAAGCCACATCAAATCTTGTTTCACTTCAAAACCCAGTCTTTGCCCCCAGCCTTTCTCACCTAAACTGCAGCTCCCCAGGCAGGCCAGCATCAGGTGTGTTACAGAGCAGATACTTTTTTTGTTTTTCTGGATCTGCACCTCAGATCCCAGCCTCAGGCAGGCATGGAAAGGCTGCAGAAGCAGCACTCTTGACCTTTTAAAGAAACATCTCAGCTGCCTCCCAATTTCCAAACCATCAGATAAGAATTGTTGGAAAGAACTGATACTTAACACCAGTTACTCCAGAATTTCCCCGGACCTTATCTAATTCTACTCATTGAACATATTCAGACAGTAAAGAATTAGAAGATTTTAAAGAATGATTTCTATTTAATTCTTCCCTTCTGATAGATCCCATGAGTGAAGTAGGTCTTCCACCACCGACCTGACACACACTTCTTGCCTCCACCTATGCCTAAAACAAAAGGGCAGACATTTGTGTGTCACCGCTACTAACAGACTAAGACACCCTCAGTGCCTCAAGGTTTGCACCCTTCCCCTACCCCTCCAAAGAAAAAACATCTCCAAAATAGCCTCACAATCCCCAGCTGACCGGAGAACAACTGAAGTACCACCATGCCAGCGACCTGGATGGAAGCCCATCCACTGAGAGACACCAAAGAGGCTCTTTCTTTAACATCTTTTCTCATCCTGGCTTTTCCCAACCTCATGGCTAACAAACCCAAAGTCCCCCTTGCAAGTAACTGTAGGGAAAAAATTTTTGAGAGCACAAAGCCCAGCATTCATATGACTGACTACCATCCAGTTTTCCAGCTGCTTCCCAAACTACCACACCACAGGATTATGACAGCGCTGGTCGACCTTTCCTCAAGAAACAGCAACAGCTTACGTTGCATCTATGACTGAAGTACCACAGACAAGATAACAGACTTTTACTTCACAAAGATATAAATTTCAAAGACAGCAAAGGCAGAAAAACAGCTTTTCAATTAAACAAATACAAATTTATGAAAAGCTACATGGACAAGTTTAAGGTTTGAAATTTTTTACAAACACGTACACAAGTGGCTACAATCCTTCCCACGGCCCTTAACCAGGAGACACTTCTGAGCACTTAAAACTACTCTTTTTTGAAGAAACTTCCCTGAATTCCGGCACTTAAATCATTACATTCTTCCTCCTTCAGTAATATACTTTAATTTAAAAAAATCCCAAACAATCTTGAAGATGCCAAATCAGCCAAATGTAAACAAATCCATCAGTCTCTTTTTAAAACACACGTTTATATGTGGACGCATGTGTACATAAACCCAGTTTCCATTCCTCAATGTTATTGTTAAGTCCTGAAAAAATGCAAGTTAATTTCAACTTAAAGACAATTTCATAACTAGTTTTTATCTTGTACAGGTTTTTATGATTGTCTAAGCAAAATTAAGAGCAAAGATGCCAATTCTTAGCCAAAATTACCCTTTGTTATTCTCAAGTGTCAAATTTGAATTGTTCTACTCTCACTTCAGTGTTACATGTTGAGTAATGACCAATAATACATCACTTCAGTGAAAAGTTGTAACAAACATTAATATTCCAGAACTAAATATTGAAGCAAAATTCTAATAATAATATTTGACACACAACTGTCCCTTTACATGTTCATGAGTCTAAAAAAGCACACGGGCACTGGATGAATTTCTAAAACACCTGAGTATATGGGACAACTAAGGCACTGTATCAAAAGACAAAAAAGAAAAAAATACAGCCTCGAAGTGGAGGGCGATTAAATTCCAGCACGTATCAGGAAAGATATCAGTGTTAAACACGCGTACTTTTCACAGTGGAATTAAGGCCAAGGACATATCAGGGTGTAACTACCAAGAGACTGTTATTCCATCAACAACGATAACATTTATTTTCTTAAACTGGACGCCTATTTCCAAAGCCTCAACCGTAAGTGTTTTTGTTTAAACGCCTGCAGGTCTCAAGCCACGTTAACAAGCCACTATAAAACCGTGATGTTCGCACCAGTTCCTCACAAGCCATCACCCAGCACTCCCATTTCACACGGGAAAAGGGTACCCGTGAGCAGCACGTCCACTTATGCAATACATCCCGCAGCACCCGTCTTTCCTTGTGAACTGTTTCCGAGAGTAAAACACGGCGGTCGGAGCCGCAGCACACCCACCACCCGGGCAGAACGGGCGGACAACGTCCTGCGATTCAAGGAACCGCTCAGCAAGGGGCGACCACCAGCCCGGGCTGGGCAGATGCCAGTGATGCAAGGCAGACACAGGCGATACGGGCTCGGCCCCCGCGCCGGGCCCGGCCCGGCCCCCGCCCCGCGACCCCCGCGGGGGGCGCAGGGAGCGTCGCGCCCACCGGGATGCCCCGCCAGCGCCATCCCCCCACCCCCGACCCGCATCCCCGGGGTGACGCCAGGACACAGCCCCCCCATTTCCCACCCCCAGAGCCCGGCAATGCCCCGAGGGCGCCGCCGACCATCCCTGCGGGGCAGCCGCCCTTCCCCGCCTCCGCCGGGCCGGGCACCGACCTGCGGGCGGGCGGGCGGGGCTGCGTCCCGCACAGGAGGCCCCCCGGCCGCCCCCTCACAACCACTGCCGGGGGCGATGGGAGGGGGGGAAAGCAGCATCGACGCGCGGGGGGGCGCGGGGAGCGCCCGTTACCTGGAGCGGGGCCGGCGCCGGCGGCGGCCTCAGCGCTTTTGTTCCTCAGACGTCAAGATGGCGGCGCGGCGCGTGGCCGGCCCTCCCCGCTCCGGCGGGCCCCGCCCTCCTGCGCGCCTCCCCATTGGGTGGGCCCGCGGCGCCGCGCGCTGATTGGGCGGCCGCCAGCGCCGCTGTTGCCAGGGGAGCCGGGGCAGGGGAGCGGGGCCGGGCCGGGCCGGCTCCGCATCCCGGGCCTGCCACGGGAAACGCCGGGAAACGCTGGCTGGGAAGCGGGACCGCGGGGAGAAGCGCTCCTCCTTGTAGGCCCTTCCGCCCGAGCAGGCCCGCCGGGCACCCTGCCTTGTCCCCAAGCTTGGAGCCACCACCCAGCACACAGAGGCAGGAGCCAGCCCCGTACACCTCCCTGACCTGTGGGTTACACCTCCTCAGGCCGCAGCAGCCATGGACAAAGCTCTCAATCACTTCCCCTTAGTGCCTCCTTGGAAACCATTTCTCTTTTGGCGTGTGACACGCTCAGATGTTCCATCTCTCTCCCCGCTGAGGAGGCAGAGGAAGAACATCTGAGCGTCCCTTGAAGCAGAGGAGGCTCGGAGGGTTGTATGACTGAGCTCACTGTTCATCCTGTGCTTCTGTTTCTATTCCACCGAAACTCTCGCTTAGGCAAACGCAGCCCAAAGTCCTGGAAGCTCCCCCAACTCTGCTTTACCCTGGATGACCTCCCAGCGAGTGTCTGATGTCTGAAATGCAATTGCAGTTATGAAGGTTTGCATGCAAGGCCGTAAACTGCGGATAACAACAGAGCCACCATCGTTGTAAGGAAAAAAAGACAGAATAATGAGATTATTGCAGTTTAAATTACTAAGCAACAGTCTCTCTGACAATGAACTTAGTAACGCTCTGCCATCTATTTAATCACGCTAATGAGACAGAACAACTCCACTTAGATACAAAGTACTCTGCATTTCATTTAAATAAGGGTCAGGGAGCTAAAAGCCACACAAACCACCACACTTCTGCTGTACAACATACCCAGCAAAAGGCCTGCTCTGTTTCCAGAAGGCACCCAGCCTTTCTGGCCATGAGTTGCCAAGGCAGGGCTGCACAGGGCATCTTGCTCAAACCTCCCACCTCTGCTCCCCGACTGCCTATGCGTGGGCCCAGGGCCTCTCTGGCTCAGAAACAGCTCCTTGGTTTGGAGGAGCACTGATTTACCAAACAGATTCAGAGGGCAAGAGATCTCTGATTTCTCTTTGTTCTAAAGTAAAAGCATTCACAGTCTCTTGTGTAAGAAACAATTATATCCCCCAGTTCTCACTGCTTAAAATATGCCTCTTGTTCATCAGGCTGACAGTCAAAGCCAAGCAGCACTGCTTGTTGAGAGTCTTCTCATTTATCTGGCTGGTGCCATCATGATCATCTTAATATAAAAATCTGGTTTGGTATGAGTCCCTCACAATTTAAAACTGATGACTTCCCTTGGATATTTAAAAATTTTGTTTCAAATCCATGCCTCTTGGGCTGAAGCTGGTCATGAGAGAGCAAGTCTGTTTTATTAGAAAGAAGAATATATATATATATATATGAAGAAAATTAACTGGCAGTTACAACTGGAGATTATTGACACATGCTAGTAGTTTTAACCTTCGTTTGGAAGCCCAGATCTGACCCAGGGCTCACATCTGATATATGTTCCCCAGCCACAGGGAGAGGGGAGCTGAGGTGACATCCCATGGGCCCTTCCCCAGTGGGTGGCTGCATGATCCCTCCAGAGGCCGGGAATATTCCCACATGCTCACGGCAGCATCAGGTTTCCTCAAGCCCCACTCCTTGCTGCACTTCTTTCCGTTCCTCTTAATTAGCGGGGGAGTAATTCCAGGCTATGCGAGTCACTCGGCATCTCCTCCCTCCTCCACGATCAGCTTCCCTAGTACAGTTCATGCCTGTAATAAGATGTCAGCCTCGAGCTCAGCTTGGCAAGCCTTTCATTCCTGCACTGCTGTTGCCTGCACACGGCTCCTACTCACTTCCTAAACTTCCAGCCCCCCATCCCATTGGCTCCAGGATGAACCTCCAGCTAGCTTGGCTCCCAGACACACAAGGCAGGCTGATCCTCTGGCTGCATGGCCATCCAGGTGACCCCACAGCACTTCTTGAGAGCATTTCACCCTGAGCAATGGTGTGAGGCCGGTGTAAGGCACTTTAGCTGCAGGAGCCACTGCAACAGCAACGTGGCTCAACCCTCCTCCTCCTCCTCGCCAAGACAAAGGAGATGAAGCATTTAAGCTGGTGAGGATCTGCTCATGCAGGCAGTTTCTCCCACTGCTAAAACCATTCACAAAATAAACAGGCAACAAACATTCCAATTCCACAAACACCTTCCTCTCCCTTGTGTACACTGTGTGTATATATATACACATATGTACAATTTTTAAGAGCTGGTGGAAAGTGCCAGACTGACAGTTTAAAAGAACAAGCACTTCCTGTTATTTACAAAGCTGGTACAATATAGGAAGCAGCAGAGCAAACTTCTCCCTCTTTCACTGTCAACTCCACAATCCAGAGGAAACACCCTTGAGCATAACGTTTATGCATATTCATTTTTTCATCTTCCCTGCTAAGGACCTAAGAATTGAACCTTTTACAGGGAGTGGAGCACTGTTATGAAGTTCCCTAATTCAGTATTATTCTTACCATGTGAGGGTTGCAAAATTTCATTTATATGAAAACCAAAACCCTGAATCAAAAAAATGTAACCCTCCCCAAAACTCAGCCACTTCTCACCAACCCAGCTCCAACACAATACAATGTTCTAACTGCATATTCCTCACCCACAACCTTAATCCCATGCTCTGTCTGCGTGGTGTGGTCTGTGCCATTTTTACGTGCCTGTGGTAGTTCAAATTAATGCACATGGTTTTAGTTATTATTTACTTACAAAACATTTCATCAGAGGATGTGTCTGATTCAGGACTCAAAAAGTCAGGCCACTAAAGGAGGACGGCACTTAATGAAGCAGCATGGAAACGTCATGCTTTAAACGTGTCTTGCACGGAAATAGATTCCATGCTCTATCCTCAGTCCTCCCAAGGTCAAAAATAATAATTATGACAATGGAGCTGGAAGGAGGAGGATAGGAATG
This sequence comes from Myiotriccus ornatus, assembly GCA_036023395.1. Taxonomy (NCBI): domain Eukaryota; kingdom Metazoa; phylum Chordata; class Aves; order Passeriformes; family Tyrannidae; genus Myiotriccus; species Myiotriccus ornatus. The sequence goes on from JAYRBT010000023.1 coordinate 12,290,109, forward strand.
GGGATTTTTTTGTGCAGGGCAGCAGCAAAGCCCCATCAATTCAGTCGCCTGCTGGGCAGCCCTGTCCTTTGCCAGGCACTTTCTATTACTCCTGAGCAATTACATGTTGATGGATGAGTCACAGAAGAAAAACACAACTGGACTTTGTTTACTGGGGTGCAAGCTCAGCTCTGCGATTTCTCAAGAGTTGCAGACATCCAGAGCTGGCAGTTCTGCTCCACCAGCCAAGGTGTGAGGAACTGCAGGTGAAGGATCTGTGCTTTCCTGCAAAAGACTGTGATTAATGGCAAGGGTTTTCTCCACCCCAAGTTCCTTCTAGCTGATCTGCCCAGACCCAGGAACCACGAGCAAAAACATCTGTAACTTATGGTTTAAGGTTTAGTTTGTTGGCTGTGCTTCAGGCAAGCGGGGAGCACACATGAGCCACAGTGTGCTGACAGCAGGGGCAGCGGCAGTGCCCAGTGGGGAGGCTGCTCTCCTGCTGGGAAGGGGTTGAGAGCCACAACCTGTACTCAGTGGGTTTCTGCAGGAGCCTTGGACTGCCTGTATGTGCCTGGGGAAGAGGAAGGCGAGCAATCAGAAAAGACAGCAGCAACAAAGAGCTGCCTCTGAGCCAGTCACACATGAAAACCACTCCCATGCCCATCCTGGGAGATCTTCAGCCTCTTCGGAAACCAAGGACTATTGCCAGATCCACTCCTGTGGGTCCTGGATGAGTCCCCCAGCTCCAGAAGGCTTGCCTTGCCCACTCAGCCACACGGAGCCCCTGAGATGGTGTCCATGGGCTGCTAATGGAGATCCGCCTTGGGCTCCTGACAACAAAATGCCAGTTACAGCTGTGCCCCCGGCTCCCCTCCCTCCACCAGTCCTGTCTGCCGAGGGTGTAACTCTCCAGCAGAACTCTCTTACCTAGTGATCTGCCGCCACGACAGAATTCATGTGCTATTGTAGGATAAACCAACTTGCCAAAAAATACATGAGAAGAACAATACATACATAGAAAGTGCCCAAAGGTTAGGAGAGGCCAGAGGGCTTTTTCCATACAATCTTTTCTAAGTTTTTCTGATGGGCAAGGCAGAGCCTTTAAATTCACAGGGAGGACCCCAGCTCCTGGTGTGCACTGGTAATACTGGAGTTATGCAGATGTGGCCACCCTGGCACAGTGGCCTCAATCACACATGGTCTTCCAGCACTTCTGGGAAAGCATGCTGGGAATCCATCAGGCTAGTGGGGAGTGTGTTTGGGCAGCAGACTTTGCAGCCAGAGTCAAAGCCCAAATCCATAGGTTTGGGTCAGCCCCTTGCTCCTGCCTCCCGTGTCAGTGCTGCCGTGCTCCATGGGCGACCGTCTCAGCTGCAGCTGAAGCCAGAAAGAGCCAGCAGTTTTGGTTTCCTCTTGTGTTTCTAGGCTGAAGCGGCGCCATCCCCCAGTGCCTCACCTCCTGCAGCTTCACGAGCTCATTCTGCTTGTTCTCAGCCTCTCTTGGGCACTCCTTGGTGAATAAATTCCCCTGCTTCTTTCGCTATCCCATAGGGCCAGGCACCAGCACAAGGGCCATTCCAGCAGGTTAGAATAATTAACATCATTTGTGTTATTATTTGTGGAATAATTATGTTTATCATGGTGGTGCTTAGGGCCAGACCTGTGTCCAGGATTGTGCTTTCCACTCCAGGCTTTGCCCAGAGACCCTTGGTCTTAGTTGGGGCACCCAGACCTGTGGCACTGCTCTCTGCCCTCTAAACAGTTACAATTTCATGGCTTTGCCTTCAGCAAAAAAGTCCCAACTCCCCAGCATGCACAGTAGCATGATTCAGAGCTGAAACTCCTCCAGTAAACATTTTGGGAACTTCCCAAGCTGGGTGATACTGGGCTTTGGCTGGTGTCCCGCAGTCACACACCCTGCCACACCTACCCACCTGGCACTGCCGAAATGTCACTGCCACTGCTCAGCCATAGCGCAGCAGTGCAGACTATTCAGGCAGGGAAAAGCCAGTTCAGATAGGAATATCAATCAAAGTAAGTCAGCTTGCCCTTCAGCTGCTTTAAACCTGCCACCCCCAGCCTTTGAATACCATTTTTGCTTCTGTGGCCACTTTGCACAGCCTGGTTTTGCCCAAAGATAGACCACAAATCCTGCTCCCACTGCATTTCTGTGGGATCAGGGCCAGTCCCAGCAGACCCTTTAGGAGGTGTCTGCAGGCAAGAGAAGGTCAGAAGCTTTGGCTTGGCAGCTGCAGACACCCCTCACTGAGTCCCTTGGGCAGAGAACTGGTTACAGAAAACTTCATGTCCCCATTCAACAAACTTAATGCTTGCAAGATTTTGCACCACCAAGATAAATGCTGGCAAAAATAGCAATTGAGAGGGGACTGTCTGTATTTCACACATCACAGGGCACCTTTTGTGCAGGAAGGAAAGGGCTTGCAACGCCTCACTCACCACCATCCATCTTGCTGCAGATAGGCCAGCACTGTCTGTAAGACCTGCTTCCTCACAGAAATCAAGTGTGGCTCCAGCTTGTGATGGCATAGGCTCACCAGCAGCTCTGTTTCCTGCCCACCAAGCTTGCAGTGGCCAAATAACCACAGGTTTGGGCTGCAGATGCTGTGGCACTAATGCCCCACTGCAGCAAGCAAAGCCTCCCTCCTTTTCCCTTTCCCCTTTCAGTGTGCCCCTAGGGGCGGCCCCCCATTGCTCCCTCATTTTATCTCCTGGGGAGGAGCTAGGATGTGGGTTTCCTCCTGTTCCTTCCCTTGTCTGCTCCTCCTGATGGCTTTCCTCTGAGAAGCCACCTACCAGTCTGCCCCCTGACTGCAGCCATCAGGGGAAGATGACGCTGTAGAACTCAGAACATTCTCCCATGTACCTTTTAGCTTTGCAGATGAGCATTTTCATCCCACCTTGAAGGGGAAAACTCTGCCAGGTTCTCCAAAACAAGGAGATTCAGCTCACCTCAGAAAAAATCCTCTTGAGTCACGGAAGAACAAAATCCCTCCCTTTGATGGATTTGTTCCCACTGAGGAGCTGACGGTACTCATGGCAGAGCCTGCACTACTGCAGGGCAGGCTGGCAGTGGCTGTGAGTTCCAGGGCTACAAGCCCCCTCAGGGCCATGGCCATGCAGGGAAGCTCAGCCTCATGTGATGGGCACCATGGAAGAACGGGCTGAGCTCCTGCAGGTTCCACACTTGGTCCACGGGGGCTTCCCCAGCAGATTGCTCCACTCACTAGCAGACTTGTACCAAAAAAGTCCTGTAACATGTGTCCACGGTTGTGACTTGCACCCTCCTGCCCCTTCTGCAGGCTCTCCATCCTGGCCTACTACCCAGCTATAGTTTTTCCCACCAGCTCTCCATGGATAAAAGGGCAAACCGAAAGACCCACATGAGAGTCAGGAAGGATGGGGATGATCAGTGCTGTCTCCCATCTGGGATGAACGTGCTTCATTGGGTCTCCAGGCCGCAGGGAGCCGGCAGCAGCAAGTGCTCCTGGCCCACTGCCCCTGCAGCAGCAGCACTCTAGGCAATGCCAAGTGGATGGGCTGAATCAGCATTGATTGGGAATGTAATTTTTTATGAGTTCAGCCCTCCCATCTATCCCTTCCCTGCAGTTTCTCATGCTGCTTCAGGAACTCTTCCTCAAGATATTTTTAGTACCTGGTTACATCACTGCCAGCTTCTGCTGCTTCCAAACAGGCACCGGCAGAGAACATCCAGGCATCAAGGCTGCAGGGCTGTAAGGATGGGAGCTTTATCACTCAGCCAGCAGACAACCAGGCTGCACTCGCCAGCTGCCGAGTGGAGCCCGGTTTGGGAAAGCAAACACAGGGCATCTCAATGGTGTCCAACAGGGAGGAGGAACACCCTGCTGCGAGAGCCCCCGCTTCCCCCTGGATTGGGGAATGCTTTCCAGCAACACTGCCATTGCCTGGCTGTGCAACAGCAAGCAAGTTAATTAATCCTCCGTGCTTCTCCTCTTTCCAAAGAGAGAATTTATGCTGACCTACTTCTTACAGAGAAATTTGCAAAGGGTTTCAATGTCCATGATGAGCAAGTGGCACCAAAAGCGCTAATTATGCTGGCTGTTCCCAGAACCCAGAGCACTACCGAGGCAAAACAAGAACATCACAGCTCCGGAGCAAGTAAGAGAGAGAGCTCCTACTGCAGAGAAGTCATGATTTCCAGCCTGGCAACCAGCTCATGCTTTTGGGCAAGAGCAATTCACGTGCTGACCAGCCACGTGGAAGGATGGCTCAGGTTGTGAGGTGGCACAAGCAGCCACGTGGCAAAGAGGAAGCTTTGTCTGGCACCTCTTTGCAAGGAGGGCACAGAGGTCCCTGCAGCCCCTGGGTGGACAGTGTGGGCAGCTAGCCCAGGGCAAGTGATACAGCCCTGGGGCAGCAAGGAGAGGCAGGGGATCTCCAGCAAGGCCTCAGCATGCTGGAGAGGCTGCAAATGCTTGGCGTGCCTCCGCAGGCATGCTGACACTGTCCTTGTGCGTACCAGCACCTCTGGGGCCCCGCAGGGTCTGCCTGAGCCACCACAAGTTTTAACCTCTCTCTTCCCTGCCTATCCATCTCTGAGCCTCCCTCACAGCCAGAGCTACAGAAACCTGTGCCAGAGCTATTAGCAGAAAGGAGGAAATCAGGGGATCCAAGTTTGGCCAAGCACCCTTACGCAGAGGCATCTCCGTCCCCACAGCCGTGCTCTGCCCTCCCCCTGCATCCCAGCTGGCCAAAATCCCTCTCCCAGAAGAATCTGACCAGAACAAGGGTTGGAGCTCTTAAGGAGGAAATTCTGAGTTAAATTCCTTCCTCCAAAGTCATTTGCAGAAGGGAACAGCATGTTCTCCCAGCACAGAAATGACGTCTTGCTGGCCTCCTGCTGCTCTCCAGCTGCCTGTCACCATGGGGCCAAGGCTTTCCCTGTGAGGCAGCAGGAGGGTTTGGCTGATAGAGAAGGACTAGAGGGTGTGTTCTGGTGCCTCTGCTCCAGGAAGGGCTGGCAGGGGGTGCATTTCAGGTGGCATGAGATGAACACCTCACCAGAAAAGTCCTGCATCTCCCAAAGAGGAGAGGATACATCAGAGAACTGCAAAGATCCTCTCCATCCCCCAAGTGAAAAGGAGTAACAGTTACGTTGCAGATTATATGTGAGCCCAGCATAAAGCAGTTATCATAGATTCACAGGATAATAGAATATCCTGAGTTGGAAGGGACCCACAAGGATCATCAAGTTCAACTCCTGGCCCTGCACAGGACAACTCCATAAAATCACACCATGTGTCTGACAGTGTTGTCCACTTTGTAAATTCTGGCAGTCTTAGTGCTGTGACCACTTCCTTGGGGAGCCTGTTCCAGTGCCCAACCACCCTTTGGGTGAAAAATCTTTTCTGAATATCCAACCTAAATCTCCCCTGATACAGTTCCATGCCATTGCATTGGGTCCTGTCACTGGTAACCAGAGAGAAGAGATCAGCGCCTGCCCCTCTGCTTCCCCTCGTGAGGAAGCTGCAGACAGGGATGAAGTCCCCCATTAGTCTCCTTTTCAGTTCTTAGTGAGGGCTCAATAATCAAACCCAGGATTAAGCAGAACTGAAGCCTCGTCTGGGGCAAACAGCTGCAGCCACGTGAAGACTACAAGCCTCATCCTAATGCACTCACAATTCCTCAGCAGGAATACAGAAACAGTTAAACCAGCCCAAGGAGGCTGATAGTTTTGTATTTACATTGAGCTACTTAAAAAGTAAACACTGCGTAAGGGTGTGCAGGCTTGCCAGCAGCTGTCACTGACCTCAAAATCAAAGATGTTGTGGGCTGATCCAAAGTAGGGCAGGCTTCGCCAGCTGAGCGAGCACAGCAGCTGTGCCGGGGATGAGAGGAACGTGAGCTCTGCCTGGCATGGAGCAGGGCTGCTGCCCCCTCCCTAGGCCAATCCGTCAGCTAGGTCACAGAGTTGATGAAGTTTTCTGAAACCATATTCCTGATGTTTTCCTCTCCCTCCCTCACCTCAGAGATGAGGCAAATGCCACCCTGATCTGGGCAATCTGTGTAGGGATTATTAAACCAAACTGTATCTGGGCCAAGGTTAATGAAAGAGCCTGCAAAATCCTCCTGGTTTTGGTTCCCTCATTGCAAGCGGCTTGGCGCCGTGCCGGTGGGGAGGCGCACGGCCTGTGGCTTGTGCACGTGCCTGGAGCCACAGGGAGCCGACCGGGGCTGGCCCTGGGTTCTCTGTCCTCACGAAGCTGACAGGAGGCTCGCCTCATCCTTGCTTGCGAAGCCTGTGGCACACCTCTGCTGACAGCTGGCAGGGAGTGTTGTCATCTGTTATCACTGTCACCTCACAGGGACACACTCTGTGTGCCTCAGCGAGGGCTGCAGCCCCCTCCGAGGTAGGAGCTGCTTGCCTCAGCCCAGGCTTTCAGGGCAGAGATTGTATCACCCTGCCATGGACGGTGCCACACAGGAAAGCCACAGCCGATCAACACTGCAGGCAGAGCACGCATGTGATGTGTGAGCATCCTTCCAGGAGAGTTTTCCTTACCCACCTGAAGAGTCACAAATCCTGCATCTCTACTTGGGCAACTTCAAGGCAGCCTCACTCCTCTGGGCTGCACTGGGGAAGATGGGAAACATGCTCAAGATCTTTTCCCCCTTAATTTTAGCTGAACAGAGAAGTTGCTTGAAGTGTGGTTTTGCACCTTTCTCATCATGGAGAAAGGAAATGGCAAAGTAGGGACATCACAGCATGATCTTGCACATCCCTGCCCTGACAGACTCCCTGTCAATGGAGCAGTTTCCAGCATCTCAGCCTTGATGTTAAAACCAGTAAGTCTCTGGCCATCAATGCAAAGCAAAACTAGAAACCATGGCACAGTAGTCAGGGTAATAAGGTTTCTTGCTTCCACCAGCCTGAGGCTGCCCAGATCCTGCTGCCTAAATCTGCCAGGAAACCCAGGCTCTCCAGTTCCAACCGCTTCCCCAGGGCTCTCACCAGGGTGCTTCCCTTCCAGTGCCAGCTCCCTAATAAATACTGGTTGTTCCCATCACATTTCTTTCACACTGGCTGGTGACGCCACCCCTGCTGGCAAGTGATCAATTCCCTATTCACTGAGTCATGCAAATTCATCAAAAATCACCCCAGATCCATGGAGATGGGCTCCTCAGTGTGTTGTAAGAGTTCAAGGCACAGCTGCAGTGGTGGCCCATGGCCTGGAGATGTAGGCCCATGCTTGGTATCAGCCATCCGCCCTCATCCTGCATAGCAGGGCCACGAGGAGCTGCTGCAGTTGAGGGAAGGAGAGCCCATACCCCATCTTTTGTCTCTTCAACATCCACCCTTCAATAAGGCACAATTATCTGTTTACTTAAGAGCAAGGGTAATTAACCACCCAAATGGTGACCGAGGAATGTGAGAGTCACAATAGTCCCTATTATGGAGCAGGCCCACTAAATGGAGATCATTGTTCTTCCTGGCCTTAAAAACCTGGCAGCACACCCCAGAACCTTCACCCACTGTGACTGGCACCAAAAACCCACAGGGAACTGGTATCCCTCAAGGGCAGCACTGGGGAGCAAGGCCAGCTTGGTCCATGCTCTTTATGGCGGGACTGGAGCTGGGCAAAGCTGCCGCCAGCTTGCCAACATTTCTGTACAACACAGGAATTGGTGCACAAGGTTTCCCAACCCAGAAGATCACAGCACTAATTTGAGTGCTGTAAATATTTGACTTTCATCTGCAATTTAACCTTGCCTGCCTGCAGCTGTGAGTAATTTCCCAGCAAATAGCTGACTTCACTGTGCCTCGGGGTGTGAACTGCACAACCAACCCCCAAACTCCGCAGAGATCATTACCCCAGCAAAAATCCCTGTCACCACAGTGCTCACTGTCGGGGTGAGCTCAATCCCTGCCACAGTTTTCAATGTTCTTAACTTTCTGGGTGTGGATTTGCATGGAGGACAAGGAGGCTGAAGGCCCCGTCAGCTCTGCTGACTCTGCCTGCCATCCTATCAGAGCTGTGGGCTCTGTCGGTGCCTCCATCCCACTCCATCCCACCTCACAGTCATGCTGGGGTATTTATGTCACTGGGCCACACTTGTGAGATGCCAGTGGTGTCATTGAGCTGCATTTGGCGGACACAGCAGCCACCTGTGTTTACCCGCTCCCGTCTCGTGCTGGCACGTACATGATTACAGCTTTTGGGTTGAGCCGCCCATCTGTTTATAGCAAACGCCTTTGAGCAATGTGCTGACGCCTCCCATGAGTGTTGCTGTGCCAGGCCAGCCTGCCTGCCACCTTCTCGTCAGAGATGGCTGCAGGGTGAGTCTATGCACCTGCACCGCAAAAAAAGCTCCTATGATGGTATTCCTGCCTTCCCTGGAACACTTACGGTCTCTGAAGCCCCATTCAGGAAATGTATTGGACTCTGCTGACATGCGACTGAAGTGAGGGATGCCAAGTGGCTGCATGTCCTTGTTCCCAGGGACGGGGATCTGCCATGCTTCCCACCTGCTCTCAGCTACTGTAGAGCAAGGTCACAGCCTGGATGGTTTTACTCTGCACTCCCAGGACAGGCAGGAGTTGGCCAGTGGGGCCCTGGCAGATGGCGGTGGGATTTTGGGTCAGCACTTGGAGGACAGAAGAGATGTGGATGAGCAACAGCAGAAAGAGATACTGCAATGAGATTTGGTCAGAGGCACGCTCAGAGCTATTGCTATCAAAAATAAAAGGAGGAGACAGCACCAGACAAGCCCACCCACCCACTGCCATTCCCAGAGACATAACGAAACGTTACACAACAGCGCCGGGAGGCTCTCTGCTCACGTCATGCCTGGGCAAGGAACGGTAAGAGCTGGGCACATGTAATCAGGAGCAAACCCTATTTATAGCACCATATAATAAGCTACATCTGAGAGAGAAGATGAAAGGGAAGATGAGTCAACAGGGTAAACAGGGCTGAACTTTCCTGCTAGCGGAGCAGTCAGTTCATGTAATGAGAGACATTACCGGGAGAGCTCTCCCCAGCAGCATCACTTCCAGTGGATAAAGGCTGACAGCTACTTCCTACTCAGGACACATCCTCCTCCCACAGAGGCAGCCCTCAGTGCACCCCTAGGGAGAGAGGCAGGGGCTGGGTGGACCCTTTAGCTTCATCCTGCTCATCAGCTCCTGGCTTTCTCTTTCCTGGAGGTGGGGAGAAGCTAGGGGCTTCAGCACCCCCATACTGGCACTGCCTTGGCTGCTCTGTGCACCCGTGCCATTTGCAATGGTTGCATGGGGATTCTCTGTGTCCCCATCCAGCCATCAAGAGCTCACACCAGGAGAGGGGATGTCTGCCCCAAATGCAACAAAACCAAGCTCAGCTCTAGAGAAAAGCAACCCTGAGCTTGGCCTGTGAACCAGCCACATTAAACATCAAGGGTTAACCATCAGCGAGGGTCCCCTCAGGCACAGCCCTAGGGACCACCAGGTCCCCTCCCCAGCTCAGCAAGCAGCCCCTGCCCAGCCCAGTCACTCATGCAGCCGGTGGCTCACACAATGCTATTTTTAGCCTCCTCACTCAGCCTTTCATTTTAAAGCCACCCATGGGAAACATTTCCATTTTATCGTGAAAACAACTCTGCTGCAAAAATAAATTATGAGGACATCAAAGTGCTAAAATAAAGGGGGAAAAGAAAGGCCTCCTTATGCCAGGGAGAGCGGAGGGGTGGCTCTGCTTCTTCCCAGCGGGATGGACACAAAGCAACCTCCTAAAGCTCTTTCAGAACAAAATAACAATGCACCAAATGAGAAAAGCAAATTAAAATGAGAGCGGAGAGCTGCAGAGCAAAAGGACGCACTGGCAGCAATGCAGTGAGCCCTCATGGGGCAGATGGATCTCCTCCATCCAGGCCAAAGTGGCCATGCCCTGGTTTCACCCGGTTGCATCCCAGGGAAAGCCTTGCTGCACATCACCCCCACTCTGGGTACCCAACAGCTAATGAGCACCAGCCCTTGGCTCCTTGCACCTTTCCAGTCATGAGGAAGCTGCTCTACTTAATGTCAGTGTCTTTGCTAACCCATGGCATTGGGAACACAGTGTGTCTGGGCTGTAAAAATAGTTGTGAGCATGCTGGGATCAGGGATGGGTTGTGACCAGCGCTGCCATCCTGCTGCCGTGACAGCTGACAGCATGTGCCACCTCCCTCACCTGACAAAAATGGAAACAGCCAGAGCATGGGGTGATGCCAGTCACCATGCATCCATCCATCCACCATGCATCCTCCACCATGCCTTGAACTGGAATGGTGGGGGATGTCCTGGAGACACTCTGTGCTCCTTCACCATCCACGAGACCCCAAAGAGCAGCTGCTGCACCACAAACAGCCAGACCACACATGCCAGTCCCGAGCCCCAACACTTGCCAGTGCCAAGGGCAGGGTAGGCAGCAGAGATGCCCTTGCTGCCCTTACAACAGCCGTGGGGAGCACAAGTCCTTAAATGAGGGCAGGGGATGGGCCAAGGGCCTGACCTCTGTTTGACACCACTGAGGGTGAAATCCAAACCTCAGTCCACAGTGTCCATTACCTAATTAATGGGTTATAACATGCTTGAGGAAATAAACCTTTCCCAGCCCAGTGGTGAGGGCTCTTGCAGGGCAGAGGAGGCAACTGCCTGTGCCCCTACACCAGTATTCTCTTGTGCACATAACTGGGCAGGAGCAAGTGCTGGGTTTGCCTGTGCTTGTTTCAGCAATTCAAAGCCTTCAGCCAAACTGCACAGGGAGAAATCCCTAGAGGAGCAAGGCCCACTGCCTGGGCTCCCAGGGCAGCCGCCACCACCCTCACAGCACCCGGGGCACAGCAGGGAGGGGGACAGACAAAACTGGCTGTCAGCTGCCAATGTTCTTGGGAGAAGCCACAGAGAAGTCACCCCCCAGGCTGGTGACGCACAGAGCAAAACACAAAGCCTCTGTCCCAGCACACTCACGACTCCTCCCGGCATGGGGTCCTGCACACCCCGAGCTCAGCAGGCTGCAGGGACCATTTAATTGTGGTTTATGAAACGTCCCACTGTGCTGATGCCGTGGGAGGAAATGGTGTCCCACACAGGGGCGTGACCCTGACGGATGTGCCATCACCTCCCCACAGTACAGCTCGGTGGGGACCAGGCTGTGCTTGCTTCTCTCTGGACAACTTGAGCCAAACACTTAAGGATTTTCCAAGAAAAAGCTGCACCGATACTCCCCCTCCACAGCTATCTGATGCTGGAGCCAGCCAATGGCTTCCCAAAGGAACTCACAGGCTCCAGGGTCCTCCTCTGTCCTGGGCAGCCAGGGCAGGGCTGAGCCACTTCTTTTTGAAAAGCAGTGTGAACTTACCTGTATGGGAAGGGAATGCTGAATTTCCCTGGCTGGCTTGCTCTGTCCCTCCCTCCCTCCTTCCATGCATCAGGGCTGGCACCCCTCGACTCCCTGCTCCTGTTAGCAATTAGCTGTTCTTGCTGGAAGATCTCTCCTCAGTCCAAATTTTCAAAGAAATACCCTTAGGGGGAAAATCCCCACATGTCATATCATCAACAATGACATCAGCCTATATCCACCCCAGAGGAGTGAGCTGGGGTGACACAGGCGTGGGCAACCTCGACATATGTGGTTCAGCCTTGTAAAATGTCTCAGTCTACAGCAAGATGGGTGAGGTGACGCTGCAGCTCAGCCAGGATGCCTGCACCACTCTCCTGGAGCCCTCCTCTTCAGGACCATGCCAAAGAGAAACTGCCTTTGTTTTACTCTCCTTGCACTACACACAGACTTGCTATCCGGTTATTTTAAGAAGTTGGCACGGACAGATGTACTTGGGCTTTCTTTGGAGTACTGACTTGTGCCGGCCACCCTGAGAGCCAGCCGGCCCTGTCATTAGCAGAGGTGCAGATCTGGGGGCTGTGGGTGGCTCTGTTTGCTTTGGGTTTTGCACATGCTCCTGTATTTCTTGGTATCTGTTCCTGCAGCTCCAGCT
>JAYRBT010000023.1:12302202-12322787 GCA_036023395.1 Myiotriccus ornatus
CAACTGAGAAGGTGAGTGTCGAGGCAGCACATTTCTGCTGGCACACACAGGGCTGAAGTTCACTCCTTCCCAGAAAGACACGTCTACTGTAGCTCAAAACCCTTCCATCAGCTGGACCCCTGTCCCTGCACAGCCAAGGCTCAGTTCCACCATTAACTCAGAAAATGTGGGAGGAGAACAATTTCTAGTGCTGCTGACACAGGGTTTCTGTGGCCCTTGTCTCTGGTACCCTGGTGCCCCACCATGGAAGGTTATTTTGTCCTGCCAATGGTCCTGTTATTAAGTGCTGACCCCACAGGCAACTTTTTAGTTGCTTTTGGCCATAGGAAAGCTGCTGTGGGGCTGGAGCTGGGCAAGATCGAGCACCATCCCTAATGGAGAATGTTCCAGCAGCTGCACAGAAGCAGCCCCAGGAAACCCGCAGACCGGACTCCCATCCCTGTCCTGCCACAGCACACACGACAGGGTCCCATCCTCTTCAACACACTGCAGGGGCTTCCTGTTTTGCAGCACTGGGGAGCCCTTCAGCTCCTGCTGGGGTTTGACACTGTGGGTGCTTCCCAGGTGCCCCTCAGAGCATATGGAAACCGCTGGAACAGTTTGCAGCCCAGGACAGCCCGTGCTGTTCCCTCAGCAGGTACGGATGTCTCACACCCTCCTCTCCGCTGCCCACACAAACACATTGCCGCGCTCATTAGAGCAGCTGGTTTTCACATCCTGCTCCCTGCGGTCACACCTCCACGGGCAGTGCCAGCGGCAGGTGACGCACCGCAGGCCTTTCAGTAGCCGTGCAGTGACGCTCAGCAGCAATCGGAGGTGGCACTTTCTGCCACCTCACCTGGCAGCACGGGGAGCTGCAGGTACCTCCACCGCAGCTCAGCTGCCTGCTCTGCACTGTGCAGTGGCACCACCCAGCTCGGGGCTGCCCTGCCTGCCCGGGACATGCAGGGGAGCTGCAGCAGAAACACACGTGAAGGGGATGTCCTGCAGCAGCAGTAGCACTACACTACCAGACAGGGGTGCCACCACTGCACAGCCTCTCACAGTCTTTGCAAGGGGGTCCCCAGGGTGTGCTGACCCCCAGGTTACCGCTACCAGGGATGGTGACGTGACCAATATCAGCCACCGTGCTGGGGACAACAACAGCCATTTAGGATAGCATGAGCAGAGAGGGTGATGGGAGGTGACACTTCCCCCTCCTCCAGTCCCGGCCACATATATCAGTTCCTGGGGGGTTTGTGCTTGTCCCCTCATGGCTCATTTGGGTCCCCACCTTCAGTCCCACACAGAGCACGCAGACATCCACACATATAAACCCGCTGTATAGAACACAAGCAGATCCCTTCCATGCAAACACTCCAGCCCTGCCCACCCAGGACGCGGGCTGCCCTGGCTGCTGGCACAGGGCTCAGCACTCAGGAGTGAGGTTATGCTTTATTGCACAATGCTGGAACGCAGCGGGTTACCTCCCTCCTGCCGCCCTGGACTTCACCCCTCCCTCCCAGCCCTTCCCCAGCTCCTCCAGCTCCAGCTGACTGGCGTCCCCGGCTCTATTTTAGCACACGAGACCGGTTGTTTCCCTGTCAGAGGTTCATGTTTTTATTTAACTCCCTTTCAGCTTCCCAAATTAGCACGACAGGCTCCTGCACTGTTTGCTTTGGAAGAAGATGCGTTGCCACAAATTATTTTTGATTTAAGTAAACAAAACCTCTCCTCTCTTTTACCTCACTCCTCTTTGATGTCGGTGGCTAATTTCAGTGCCCCGAGAAGCGAGCGCAAGGGCACTGGCCAGGACCCAGCACGAGGCACCGGGGACGCCGTGGGCTCCCTGCCCTGCCACTGCTGCAAAGCCAGCAGAGCCCCAGCCCTGCCGCAAAGGGCCACTTGTGCCCCTGAGCCCCCAAACAGCCCCAAGCTGTAGACTCACCCCAACAGCAGCACCTAGAGCAGGGTTTCCAACCCTGCTGGCCAGTGGTATGGCAGCTGGTGCAGTGTCAGGCTGCTCTGTCCCTCCTGCCCTGCTGCTGCATATGCCTGCTGGTGCCAGGACAAGGGCCAGGCTCCCCGCTGGCATGCTGCAGATCACTGCATCATTTCTCTCACCCAGAATGCCACTGCATGGGTTTCCCAGTCTGGAGCAGCTGGGGAGAGAGACAGGTGGGTGGACATGAGGCTGGCATTGCCACAGGGCATCACCCAGCCAGGCCAGAGGACACCACGCTTTGGAGCTGGTGTGAAATGTGCCAGCTTGACGTCATTGCCTGATGGTGGGGATGAGGACAGGTGCACATTCTGCGAGGGGGCAGCAGCCAGTTCCCAGCAGATACATGCAGATTCTGGGATTTGTCCCAGTGTGGCAGTTCCAAGCAGCTGAGCCAAGAGATTACCCAGTGCAATTCCCAGCCAGTTGCTCACCCTCTTCACTGACCCACCCAGCCCTATCCCCCTCCCCTCAGACAAACAGTTTCTTTTGCTGCCTCCATCCCACAGCTCCTCTGCATTTGCAGCTGGGAGGAGGCACAAGTCCCTGGGGATGGGGAAGGCTGGCAAAGAGGAGCAGCCAAATCTGGAGTGTAGGTTTTAAATTTGAGAGTGCTGGGAGCCTGCCCTTGGCCACTGTAGGACACCACAGGGGCTACAGCAAACCCTGGGTGGCACAGCATAGCGTGTCCCTGGGGGTGAGGCCACGGGCAGCCCCTCCCAGCACAGCGAGCGCCTTGGCCCCACGGTGGGGCAAAGCAGCAGCTTTGCAGCCTGGTGCACAGACCCCCCTGCAGCAGGGCCAGCTTCCACAGAGGACAGTGACCCCACTGTGCCCCACCCTCTGCAACCCACCTAGACATACTCATGGCTATTTATAGCTGAGGCTGAGCTTAATTTGGATCAAGTGGAAGATAACAAAGTTATTTTTAGGTTTATCTCAGCCTGTGAAGGGAAATAGGCTTTGCTGGCTCAGACAGTTGCTGCCCAACCTGTCGAGGCACGGCCAGACTCTGGGATGAGTGACTCCCATGGTGCCGCTGAAGGAGGGACACACTTTGAATGCATCAAGGGATCAAAACCACAGAGGATGCAGTAGAAGAGGCCTTCACACACTGGTCCCCGTTGTGCCACCCTGCCTGCCACATTCATTGAGGGAGCAGCGGCACAGGGAGCCCTTGGCTCCAGAATGTCAGAACTCAAAAAAATAGAGCCCATCCTGTCTATGCCCCTCAAGCCCCTCCATCCCTCCTGACATGGTAGGCAGGTACCCACAGGGATCCTGTCCTTCCCACCACAGCCATGCCCTCCCCAGGACGGGATGCTGGCGCCGCGCATAATTCTGTGGGAAGGCGGTTTCAGACCAAGAGCTCCAGCTTGGCAACATCCGATTGCCAAAACAGTTCCTTTAATTACAAAGTCCCGACACTGGGCTGAACGGCATCTAAAAATATCAAAAATACTAACTTATCTCGTAAGGAGGCATTAGCAGAGGGAGCCACCACAAAAGCCAAACCGACAGCACTGGGAGGATTTTCCCATTGGGAAAGCTCATGGAGCCACCATGTTCTCCTCCAAAATGCTCCAGTGAAACCACAGCTTTGGAGGGAGGGGAGACAGCTTCCCCGTAGCTGCATATCCCTATCACATCAGCTTGCTGCATGAACCCTTGGGGTCCTGGCTGGACAAAGCCTGGGGGAAGTGGGAGGATGCCCCAGGTCAGGCCAGACTCACCCCACAGGGTTCCAGTGCCTGTAATGCCATAATATCTTATATTTTCTTGTAGATTTTATATTTCCTTTCTGATTATGGAGAGGTAATGATGGGTTTGACCACATCTAAAATGATTTCAGCAACAACTGGAGGTAGCGACTTGTCCCATACGCTCCCAGCCCCACAGCTGAGACAGGGTAAAGCAGCAAGCAGTTGCAAACAAAGTTTCACGAAGGAAATTTCTGGGCAGTGCCAGTCAGCCCAGCCTATGACAGCCTATGACAGCAGGATTGCCTTGCCAGTGCTTGGAGAGGTTTAATGGTCAAAATTTGGTCATGCTGAAAGCAGTGCTGGCAGGGCTGCGGCGGGATTGGTGTCTAGCACCAGCTCTTGGATGCCCTCAGCTCTGGCACGTGACCCGGAAAATCTCTGTGGCAGATTCCTGAAGGGTGTGAGGATCATTAAGGAGGGGAGGTGGTGCAGAGCCTGGAAATGGGGAATCAGCTCCTGCTGGTGACAAAGCTGGAGGAGTCATTCCAGCTGCACTAACGGTCCCGGGAGACTGACTCCCACCCCCTGATGACTAAATCTTACACAAACCATTCCGGATTTCCCCAAAGGAGCTATGAGAGCCTCATAGCTCCTGATATCCAGGAGGGTAACAGGGAGGCTCCGCTCCCACCAGCCACCAACCTTTGTCCCTCCACAAAGGGAAGGGGACAGGACACCAGCTGTGTCGTCGGCACAGAGAGAGGTGTGACTATAATGGGAGCAAGCTTTGACCACAAGAGTGCTGGCATTACATCCCAACCCTGCGGTCTGGGACTCAAGGGCACGTCTCAGGAGAGCTCCTGATTGTGGTTCAGTTTTTGATTTACGTCAGCTCTTATCAAGAAAGCTTTCTGTGCTCTTTATGACAGGAAAAACACAGCTATGACTGTACAAAGGTTTCTGCCACTCTTCCCGTCCCTCCCAGCACCACCGTCCAGAGGCTGGCACTTCCCAGTGCCCCGCTCACACTCATCTCCCTAAAGGCTGGCCCTCCCCAGAGCGGGGTTGTGTTCCCATCCCAGGAACTGGCTCACGCCACTGCACTGGCTTTGCTCCCTTCCCTGGAGATCCCTCAGTTTCTTGAAGAAATGCAAATGACTCCAGCTTAACCCACTGGCACAGCCAACAACCTTCCCAATTGTAGGAGCAACTCCCAACCCCAGTGCTGACACACACAGTTTTAAATACGCGGTCCTGCCTGTGCAGCTCCAAGCGGGCAGGAGGGTGCTGCCTGGGCACGCCTCCTGCCAGCCCTCAGTGGCCTTTTGCACGCCAGCCTCCCTCGGTCAACAGGGCAAGATATCAGTCTCCCTCCTCCCATGCCTGGCACGGGATTGCACCTGGGAGATCTGGAGCTGACCCTGAGCTGATCTTTGGCAGGCACCTCGCTCACTCAATTAAAGGCAAACCCACAGAGAGCAGCGTCCCAGGGCGGTGGCGAAGTCAAGTGACAAGCGTTTGGTTTGTGGTGCACAAGGTCACGGTCACCTGGCTCCTGGGGGCCTTGGGGTTGAGCTCAACAACAGCCTGAAAAAGCCAAGGAACTTTTTGCGAGCAGCTGCTCACTGCCTCATCTGATCCACCATTCCCAAACCAGCCCTGGACACCTCTCAGGAGCTGGCTGCCTTTCACTGGTGGACTGCTGGCATGGTGGGAAGGGCTAGAGCTAGTGGGAGGAGAGCACTCCTTCCCCACAGCACCCACCCAAAACCGAGAGGCAAGGGGAGTACCTGCCCCATCTCACAGCCCCCCGCTGCCAGCCATGCACTGGTCATGACACAGGTCAATCTCTGCAGTACATGTGCCAATGACACCATGGGCATGAGGCTTCATCCCTCAGGGGCCAGGACACCAGTGGACACCAGGCACCTGCTGGCATTAGTAGCCTCTCCAGGGGTTATTTTTCCAAACGCTGCCCATGCCCTAATGTCCCCTGAACCACAAATGGCCTGTCAGCTGCACACCTTTTGCTCTGGCCCTTGCCCTGGGTTTTGCAACTCTTCCCTGTCTTTTCCCCCTGTGCATTACAGGCGGCTTCACCTCGGGAAGCTTGATGCTCACACCCTGGATCCCTGTGCCTGCACTGGGAACCACAACCAGAAACGCAGCAAGGTCAGGGGTATGCACAGCCAAAATGCCTGAAATATAGTAAATATGGGTCTTGCTAGAAAGATGCTGTACACAGCACTGTGCCTTACTCCTTGGCCCCAGCTGCACCCCAGGATTGACAAGGAGAGGAACAAATTGGAAGTGGGGAGCAGGGAAGTGGCAAAGTGGCAGGCTTCAGAGCAGAGAGGAGCTCACATCTCAGCCTTGCCCTGCCAGGAGCCTGAAGCCCCATGGGCAGAGCTCACCTGTGGCTCTGCACACAAGTGGGATGAGCTCAGCCATCCTTTGCTCCCAGCACAGAGGCTGGAGCGGGAGGTGTTGGTACCTGAAGCCCAGGCCCCACCATGTGGGAAGGGGATGGATGAGTGGGTTCATACCCAGGCTCAACTATTACATAAGGGCAGAAACACATGTGGGCTGCCAGGCAAAACTGTAAATAATGTTTGTGCCAGAACCCAGTTCCAGAGTCAGCAGGACCGGGGAGTCTTGTCCAGGGCTGGGCAGGTGAGGGCAGCTGGGATGGGCACAGGGAGCCCCAGGAGCAGCACATGGCACTTCAGGGCAGACTAGGCAAGGTTCATGCCCCCCTCAGCCTGTACTATTTAAATCCCTTGCTTGTGAAAGCAAGACCTGACACAAACAAGTAAATATTATCTGAAAACACAAAAGCCCTGACAAATCTCCCAAAAATTCTCTGTGTGGGCTGCACAGCAGTTGCACAACAGGAAGAGGCTGTTGATCCCATTTCTGTGTGCCGGCACAGCACCAGCCTCCACCCAGAGCAGCCTGCTCAGGCTCCAAATGCAGCTAAACCCAAAGTCAGGCACTGACACAGAGAATAGTGGCAGGTAACCTGTGGCCAGGTGCATCTCCCACTAACTGAATCCAGGTCAGTAGCTCTTGAGCACTGCAGGGAGATTTGCAGGAGCCCTCCTGGCCACAGTGCTCTGGTTGCTCAGATGGGAATTGCTGGCAAGGGAGGAGGTGCTGAAGACAGATGAGCAGAGTAGGAGAGAACGCTGTACAGGCTCTCCTGAGCTGTGTGGGATAGGAGGCCTGACATCATTTCTCCAGGGCTAAGGGGGGTAGATGCATCTCCCCCATCTCCTCCAGCCCACAGGAAATGGGATGCACATACTGACTTCACTCCCAGCAGTGGTGCTCTGGCCCAGCACCACCTATTTTTCTCCTTTCCTATCCCTCACATCCCTTCTGAGCCAGAGCCCAGAAACAGCCTTCAAGAGCTGCTGACACAGGGAGGTTTTCTTGCAGGCCAAATCCAGAATCTTGCAAAGCAAGTTAATTATTTAACTCCTTTCAGGGGTGACTTGCTCTTAAACTTCAAAGTCTGGGCAACTTATGGAAGGAGTGAATTTGACCCTGAGAACACCCAGCTCCAAGCATAAGAATGCTGGGCTTTGCCCTTGGATGGGTGACGTATGGGCTCGGCAAATATGGAGGGTATGGGTTCCACAGAGAGAGACCAGACTCTGCCTAGACATCAGCCCAAAGCAAGGAGCAGAACTTGCGGCTTGGAGTTGGGAGTGCAGCATTAGGACTCCCTCTCTGATTCCCCCAGGGTGCTGCAGCAGCTCCCCACGCTGGTCCCTTGCTGCCACCTGGTGTCACCTCGCTACAAGTGCTGGCGAAATGGGGCGTTGAAATTTGGGATGCCACGGGTGTCGAGGCTGGAGACAGCATGGGCACAGAAGTGCCCATGAGGTGCCCATCCACAACATCCATGGTCCCAAGCAGCCTCACTTGTCCTCCAGCCTTCACCTGGATCTGCAAACAGGCCAGTGACTTCTCTCCTGCCTACGGGGTTAAATCCAGGACTGCAAATATTTCACAACCACCTGGACACCACCAAGGGTTATTTATGCTAAGGCAAATACATTCCAGGCATTGGATCTGGAGGTGGTCCCCACGGCACCTAGAAACTGTCAGTGTGGTCAATAACAAGAATTACTCTTACTCCAAATCAATTTTCTTTTGCAATAGGGCAACAGGCCCCAGAGGCAGAGAGAGCAGTAAGGACTGTACTTCTTTATTAGGGTTTTTGCTAGGCAAGACTCTGTCATTTCCACCGAAACTCAAGATTAACTCAACCTGCAAGGTGGCTACAAAATGTGCAGCAAAATTCTGTTCATTAGTTACCAGTGATTCCCTGTGGAAGTGGAGGGAGCAACTGTTTTCCCCAGCTCCATCAGTGCCTCAGTAATTGAGCTGGAGGCCAAGGTGCTTAATGAACACACAGCTGATACCACCCCAAGGGGATGTGTTGGGAAGCTGCGGTAGGATACAGATGATCTTGACAATTAGACCAAAAAAGTGCGGGCAAAGAAAGGTGGATGTAGTTCTGCAAATACTTATGATGCAGTATTCTGCTTACAGGTATGAATAACCGGTGTGCAAAGGCAGGCTGGGGATCAAGGTTACAGGAAAGGGTGACTCACAGGCTGAGCCACGTCATTCAGGGTGGGGTGAGGGGGGTGTTATTGTTACTATTTATTTATTTTAAACCATGCTGACCGGGAATGTTTGCTCTTAAAACAAGAGCAAGGCACACGCTGTTTGAAGCCAGAAAAGTCTAAACTCAGAGCTTGTACCCTGCAGGTACATGAGCAGCTGGCAGAGCCTGCAGGATTCTACTCTGGACACAGGAAGTCTGTGAACACGCGAGAGGGAGCTGCAGGGAGCTGTGAACAGGCTCCCAGCATCCGATGGGAACGGGAGAAATAATAAGCTTAAATTTCAGCAAGAGTTTCAGGCTACTTGTTAGGATGCCCTCTGAGCCCATGTCCAAGACCAGTAGGGACATTCAGGGCTCATGCAGGAGATGATCTAGGAGTGGCCTGGATGGCCTCTCAAGGTTTCTGCCAGCCCTATATTACTACCATCACATGAAATGGCTGACAAGCACCATAGGCTGCTCCTTCAGGACACAGACTGCCCTGCTTCTTGAGCTCTCCGGGCTTTCCCAATGCTTGGGTGGCAAAGGCAGAGGCCATGGAAGACCTGAGTGATGCCTCCCCTGCAGCTGCACATGCCTGTGCCTTCAGAGGACTCTGCATTACCCACCCAGGAACACGGCACACCTGCGCAGAGGTGGTCCAGAGCCTGGGCCAAGGGAATGCTCTGCAAACCCAAGGGGAAGCACAAATCCCGGCATTGTTACTGGAAGCCTGCTCGCTCACCCAGTGCTCCTGTCCAGCTTTTCCCGGAACGCAGGAAAACAAATAAAACCAACAGAGCGGCACCGCGGGGCTGTGTGTGGGGTCTGCTCTCCAGGGCGGAACAGAGGTTTCTGGGAAAGTGTGCGGATCAGAGAGGGGTGTTGGGGCAGTCTGCTGGGCACCTGGTTTCGGGCAACAGCCAGAGCCCTTGTCAGAGCACCCTGCTCACTGCTATTTGCTGGGCTTAAAAAAAGGCCTGTCAGCCAGGCCTCTTCAGCCTGTTGTCTGAAGGAAAATTTCACACCAAGTGAAATTTTGTTTCAGCCAATAGGCACACCCCAAGTACCCGGGAACAGCTGCCACCAGCTCTGTCCCACCACAGACCTGGATGCTCAGCAGCAAGGGAGCTTGCTCAGAGGCAGTTTTAGATTTATTTCAAGCCAACCCTGTTGCTGCCTCTTTCCAGGATACAGTGAAACAGCCTTAGCAAGACTCGTAGCAACCAAGGAGCCTGTCGGCTGAAGACAAAGTTTCTTCATAAGAAGGGAAAAGCGAGGTTTGCTCTGCATACCTGGAGCTGCGGTCAGAGGCAGCAGACAGGCAGCGCTGTCGGGCAGGGAATGGCAGGGAGGAGCCTCCCAGCACTAGTAGCTCAGTGAGTATTTAATGAATAATCGCAAACCACCCCCAAGAGGCTCCTGTTCAGAAAAAGGCCCCCCAAAAGGAAAAACAACCAAAACGCAACCCCCTCCAAGATCCTGTATGTTTTTTCTTGCATTCACTGCCAGTCTCAGCTGGAGGGTCCTGGCGGGACACCCTCGTCACATCACAAAGCAGCCACACGCATGTCAGGTAACATGTGCCTCCACCACTGCAGGGACATGGATGGGGGGCTGTGGTGCCCCCTTCACAGTGGGTGAGAGGGGCCATGCTCCAGGGCACTCCTGTCTAGGCTTCCACAGGAAAAATAGTGTATCCAAGAGGATTGTGAAACATATTGAGTCAAGGGAAGGCTCAGCTGGTTGATGAGCTGCCAGGGTGGGGGACACCCACGGCAGCATCCACACCATTTGTGCCAGACACCCTGAGCTTCACTCTGCCTTGTCAGAGGATGCTCTGTGCAGGGCTGTGCTGGTGAAACCCTCCCACAAGGCAGCAAATGCTGTTATTCTCCTTTGCTGGGAAAAAAAAAAAAAAAAAAGGAAAAAGATGCTTCTCCACTCCAGACAGGCATCTGTCCACAATTGTGTGGAGTAGGACCCAGCCCAGGTTTCCCTGAATGTCCATGTTTCAAGGACACCACAATTTCCCCTTTGGCAGCAGCTGGGCACACAAGTAACACCCTGTCACCAGCTCTGTCCCTCCTGTTCCCACTGACACTCCAGGAGCAGGTACCACCACAGACCGGGATGTTCAGCAAGAGAACTTGCTCAGAGGCATTTTTAGGTTTATTTCAAGCCAGCCCTGTTGTGTTTTCCAGCCGCTTTTCAGGATACAGTGAAACAGCCTTAGCAAGATCCATAACAATCAAGGGCCAGCTCGTTACTTAGCTTTTGTGTGAACTTTTACCTCCATGACCCAGCCCAGCCCCAGCACAGACCTGGCTTATTCTCATAATTACAAGGAAAGCAATACTTATACATGGCGCAACAAACTAAAAGGACACCTCCTCCCTCCCACCATGCCAGGATGCTCAGACTATTGCAGGAGCCCAGGCTCACCACAACTGAGGTCCAATTATTTCCTTGTGGTTCCTCCAGTTCTGCCCTCAGGCCACCCAAACCCACCAGGAAAAGCAGGAGCTTCTGCCCTTTCCCAAGCCCCAAGCCCAGCCTGGACACAGCGTTACCTGGAGGGTGGCCAGGGCTCCCTGGAGGCTCAGTGTCAAGGGGGCAGCAGCTGAAAACAGGGGAGCAGCCCTTGCATGGTATGGTAACTTTTTGGCTCCCACCAGGAAATGAGGGTTAATGGGAACAGCACCCAGGTGTGTTTGCAGGTGCAGGCAGCTTCCCTCCCTGCCTCTCCTCACTGGCTCAGCTGCTGCTGTGGGGTCACCCTGGGCACAGACACAGGCAGAGCCAAAATGAACAGGAGCTGCCCTTGATTGGGCAGCTGGAGCGAGCTCTGGGTCAGTACCCAGAGCCCCCTCTCCTCTGGGGGAGAGACACTTCCTCACTACCCTGCACTGTGGTCATTAATAGGGTCACCTTGACCCACGCATCACTGCAGCAATGTCAGGGCACAGGCAGGGGAATGAGGTGCCAGGAGGATGCTCCCCAGCCCTCCCTGCAGCTCCTCTGGCAAAAAAGCAGCTGCCAGGCCTTGAGAGCCTCCTCGGGAAAGGAGAAACACAAATACAGTTGCCTGGATATTGATGTCAGGCTATCACTAGCACAGTGTATGAATTCAGTAAAACTTGTATTTTACAGCTGAAATTGGTATTTAACATGCTTGCAAGAGTTTTAAGAGGAATCTTGGCACTTAAAACCCCAACTCCCCTGCCTCTTGAGATTTTGTTTTCCTTCTTGAGTGTTTGTTGCTATCTTTTCTTGAGATAAGACTCAAGCCTTCTTGAAGAGATGAGACTCGAGCCTTCCTGGTCTTCACCATCTCTCTTTCCATTACCAAATATTCCCCAAGCCCAAACCTTCATATCCCAGAAATGTGGGGAGGAAAGAAGCAGCAGAGCAAGGCCCCTCTGCTGTGTATCATCCCATACCCTAGCCCCCTTATTCCTCAAAGGAAAAAATAAGCATGGCACCGTGGACTCCTTGAATCACTAGATTTTAATAGCCATATAAATCCTTTGCATACAGCAATCTGTGGCATGAGAAACCATATAGATACCCAACAAGTTTTTCTGGCTTTTACCACATAAAACTATCATCAATTTTATTTTTTTTTTAAATCAACTCCTGTAGTAGAAACAATAACCAAGCAATTAACAGCAGATTTCTAATTTTCTAAAAGAACAATGTTTCTTCTCTTAAAAAGAGCAGAGAAGCTGGCAGGGAGTTTCAGATGTATGTACAGATCGGGGTACCTCGGGAGGCCGTCGCGCAGATGGCTGTCAGCACCGCAAGCTGGCGGGGGTGTGAGCAGCACCTGCTGTCAACCCCCGAGGAGGGCTGGGGGTGACCAAGGGGTGACAGCCACCTGCTGCTTTGCCTGTGAGGGCACCACACACTGCCTTGCCCTCCAGCACCCACTGGTCCTGCCCGTGGCCAGGACCAGCGCCCTGTCGCTGGGGTAGGCAGTGAGGGACCGCACCTGGAGAGTCGCCTGTTTCTACCTACAATTTCACTTGATCAGGAGTCATAATCATCAAAAGCACACTGTCCCTTTCCACACCACCACCCAGCACCTCACAGGCCAGCTGACTCTGTCCTCGCTGCCCAGCGAGCCCAGGAGCCCACATGCCCTGCACCAGCCACGCACGGAGCCCGCTCCCACCCCTCACGCCTGTCCTGGTGACACTGGCTTTTGCAGAATTCACAGAATTCATAAAGAAAATCGTTATTTACATCGAGGTGTTCATCAGCGCGATGTGATAGAGGAACTGAGACAAGAGTTCACCCGCGGGCTTATTGCTGACTCGGGCCCGGGCACCGAATCGCCCCGGGCGGTTTCCATCCCTCTGGCTCACACAGCGGTGGCAAAGCTGCCGTCTGCACCCCGTTTCCACTGGCTCTATTCACCCTCAGGGAGAACCATCCCTGGGCAAGGTGGGCTGTGTGCGGACGCCGCACCCTGGGCAACATTAAGGCATTACATATACACAGGAGCTATTCAGGGATTTAGAAAAACCCACTCAGAGTGTAAACATTTTTGCACATACAGTCGTTGGACTTCCACACATGAAGTTTTCTGTTGTTTTCTGCATAAATCACAAGTTAAGGAGCTACACAGAGAGCACTCAAGCCTGGAGCACTGGGGGGCTCTCTTACAGCACAGCAGCATGCAACACGACGGATTCTAAGGAGTAGAAATACTGTACGTCTCAGTCCAGGATGCTCCCTCCTTCCTACACTTCATATATAGTTTAGGTAAATGTCATGGACAACTACGTGCTGGTAACCCGGGTAAGATGGGCGGCTGTGTGAGGAGCAGCTGGGTGATTTCGGCTCATTTCTACTTTAAGTAGAAAAGGGAAATACTCTGCTTCCGTTTCTGTATCTATGGAAGTTGCTCAGTGATCCCTAGATCACTGTGCCAGTGGTGCTATAGGTTTAGGTATCAGTGATTCTGCCTTCCTCAGGGACTTTGGCACATTGACTCTGATTCGTACAAGATCCCTGAGAACTTATCAAATCTGCAGTACTTTACAATTTAACAGACCCGGCCTGGGCACTCGGCTCCCTGACACGCTCACGCCTGCTTCTTGTTGTTGTCTATGCTGTGCAGCAGTGCCAGGAACTCCAGGATGAGGTTGGCTGTCTTGCGGGGCCGCTCCACCACCACCGAGTGCCCACAGTTCTCCAGGATGTACACGTGGCAGTCCGGGATAGCGCTCGCTAAAACACTGGCACCAGAAACATCCAGGACCTGGACGGCAGGGGAAAAACAGTCAGAGCTGCGGTTTGCTGGACACCATAGAAACCCTGCTGGAGCTGCCTTTGCAAGTCCGATTGAGATGCCGGGCAGGGATGCAGACACAGTCCTTGTGATGCCAGCACCCTGCCTGGGGATGGGGAAAGGAGACTGCTTGGTGCCAGTCTCAGCATGCAGCAGGGAACTCTCTTGGATGCTTTTTGGCTCTTGGCTCAGTGCAAAGGGGTCATTGCAAGCAAACACTTACATCCTTGCATTTATAGAGCCCTTTGCATGCCTGCAGCTTGCTTCCTCCCACTTCTTCCCTCCCACTCCTGCCTCTGAAACCAACCCTACAACTTTGCCTTGAAGCCTGCCCACAAACAGCATATCTCTTCCCAGTTGCCAGGACAACTCTCTTTGCTGACACTTCATTCCTCTTCCCAGCTTTGGTGCTGGCACCTACCCATCCACCTGCCCCCCTGCCCCCCCCTAGCCCCAGCTCTGCCCTTTCCTCTCTCTGGAAAGCTGACTGTCAGCTTTCTGCCCATCACCCGGCCAAGATCCCATGTCCGAAGCCACCAGGGACAGGGACACACAGTGGCAGCTCCCCGCAGAGCAGTGCACAGCTCCGCAGCACAGCCCCCGTGGGTGGGCACAGGCAGAGATGGAGACATGGTCCATGGGGGATGAGGAGGGTCTTGCATACCTGGTCCTGCTTTCCCCAGATGACCTGTGTTGGCGCTTTGATCTTGCTCATGTTCTCATGGAGAGAGTGCCTCGACTTTTCATCCACAATTTCTAAAAACACTAGTGGGACAAGAGGAGAGTCAGTCCTACATGGGAGATGTTTTGCCTCCCATTCTCAAAGGGGCCTGCCCCTGTGGGCCAGTCCTGTCAGCATTCCCTCACTGGGAAACCCATGCAATGGTGACGGTCTGTCCTTGCCCGGCCACCAAGCCCAGCTGCAGCAGGCCCCTCCACCAAACCAGCTCCTCATGGGTACTATTAACTCAGATGGGATGGTGAGGGTGAACCAGTGACCCCATTACCTGTGGGGGTGGCAGCGTGTTGCTACCAGCGACCAAGGCCTGTCCCCAAATCTGTTAATGATGTTGCTCCTTCCCACCCTCAGCAAGGCAGCAGAAGGGTGCTGGGGCCGGGCAGTGTGGGGGGGACATGGGGGCTGGGGACAGCCCATCCCCACACCCTGGGGAGCCTGCTGGAAAGCCTGGTGAGGAGGCTGCCGCCGTGCACTTACATTTCCGGTAAAATTCATTGTGTGGGATGCGAACGTCAACGAGGCCCTGGAGGATCTGCAGGGAGAGCAGAGGAGAGCTGCTAGAGGGGACACGTGCCCCACACAGGGCTAAGCATGCCCAAGAGCACCTGAGAGCAGCCCCCAATACCCCAACATGCCCTGCACAAGCCTGGCCCCAGCATGAGCTTCTTCCTAAGCATGTGGGACTGTTGAAACCACGCTTAAGCAACATATATTTCAGCAACAGGTAATTTTGTCTGCTGTGATGCAGACCCAATTTCTCCCCCTGGCAAGCAGCCACCTAGACCGTGACTGCAGTTTCCTTCTTTCTTGTATTTTTTTCCCCAAACCCCTGAAAGAATATACTTAAAATTTTTCTTATTCTCCAATCTATGCATCCCAGACTTCCCAAGGAAAACTAACCCAATAGCCAGCCCCTTGACAAGTTCCTGTTGCCTGACAATGAGGCAATTAACATTTCCATGGGTTTTACTTAAGAAGCAGCAAACAATCCCTCTCTGCTCCGGACAACAGCTGCCTTAGCTATTTAATGCTTCCTGCCGGCCATATTTACTAAAGAACTCTTCTACGCTGCAGCCTGCTGCCAAAAACTTCATGGGAGGAGGAATTCCAGTGGACGCTGCCAGAGAGAGCTCAGAAAAGTGGGTTTGAAGGGAAAGTGCTGGAAAGGTGTTGGGAGTGGGGCCAGGGGTGTCTCCTCTGGGTGATGGCAGGGATGGCAGCTCCAGTTCCACTCCCCACACCACTTCAGCTGCCACCGTGCAGGCTCAGGGGGAAGCAAACCCGCTCACCACCTCCAAGCCCCCTTTCCCAGCCGCTGCAGCATCGGCTTCTCACCTGCTGTGGCACCTTGAAGCGAACGTAGGAGCAAAGCTTCAGCATATCCGCCATCTCCTCGGGCGTTGAGGGGATTAAAGGGATCCTGTCAATACGTTTGGACTCCTGCAGCTCCCGGAGCTGCTTAATGAACTTGCTGTCGGTGGTACTTGGCAGGCCTGGGTGAAATGAGAAGGGGGGCATGAGCTAAAACCCAGACGAGACCCCTTAACAGCCCAAGCAACAAAACATCCCTGTGCTGACCTCCCTCATCCCTGCCTCTGGCTTCCTGCCTGCTCACTCATTAAAAAAATATAAAGAAGTGGAGAAGAAAATATCTGTTCGTACAGCAACCTCAATATGCACCCAGAGATACCCTAACCTCCCTCCTGCTCCAGGGACCCCCAAACCCATCGGCTGACACAAGACAAGGTGTATTCCCTGTAGACATGCATGAGTACTTCAGGAAAAGCTATAGCACCTATTTTTATGTGGTCAGCAGATGCAAACCCTAATGCCCAGGCTGCCATTGCACAGCATTGGACAGAAAATTTCAGCAGCCTTATCTGCATGCACCACTGAGGGAAAAATCCCCTGGCAACAATCCCAAACGTTGCTGCAGCCCCCACACAGAGATTTCACATGAAGAAACAGCCGGAGAGTCAGTTGACACCTCTCCCAGAGGGGAGTGGGAACCCTGACACCCCCAGAGCCTGGTAACTAGGTAACGTTTGCTTTGCTTCATTCCTTAGTTCTTATTTGGAAGCCGCTTTCCTTGCGTGGGAGGGGGAAGGAGCTGCTCTAACAACTGGGATGCAGCAAAGCCCTCCCCGCCAGAGAAGCTCCCTGCCCCCAGTGCCTCCTGCAGCATGTCATGCCCAGGCTCCCCGGAGCCCCCTGTCCAGGGGATGGTGGGGAGGAAGGGGATGGTGGGAATGGGGGGATGGAGGGGTGCTGTGCAGGCACAGGAACACCTCGCTGACCTGTGACCAGTGCTGAAGTGCTTTTCCCACTCAGAGAACCCAAAGGTGGGAGGTCAGAGCTCTCCAGCTCCCAAAGAACCAGCCCTCCAGCACATCAGGGCTTTCAGGAGGTCAGGCTGGGAAGGCTTTTCCTATTGCAGTCTTGGTTCCCTCTCGAGAACTGACAAGCTGCAGACATGCCATGTAAAATGCCTGCCATCCCAAGGGAAAAGGCATTTTCCTGCAGAGCAGGACTTGTCCCGTTTGCCCTAGTCCCAGCTCTAACCAAGGCATAGTGGGGCAAATGCCAAACCCCTGGAAAAGAGCAGTAAGTACAAGGCTGTGATTTTCTCCCATGCCCTGCCAGAGATTTCCAAATTGAAAATACAAATTATTTCAAAATGCTTCGCACTAAACCCTCTTCTGTCTCCAGCACTGCCCTGGGTTTTTGCACTGGCTCCTGATTGCTCTCTCCCTGTCTCAACCCCCTGCATTGCCCACCTGCAGGACAGATGAGGGTCAGGCTGCAAACATCTTCTGGGTACTGAGCAGCATAGACACCAGCAACATTTCCCCCCATGGAAGTGCCAACCAGATGAAAGGGCCTTCTGTTCAGCTTGATGCACTCCACGAACTGGCAGGGAGCAGAAGGAGCGTTGTTAGGGGAGAGGAAACAAAAGCGTGGGGTCATTAGAGAAATTCTACTCAAAAGCTTGAGGCTCTGGCTGCCTGGGAAGGGAGGGAGCAGGGCTGTACACAGAGGATTCACGGGGCTTAGCATCCCTCACGTCCCCAACTCCCTCGTGTCCCCCACGTCCCCACATTCCTCTGCAGAGCCAATGCAATACTAGGGCTTTACCTGGTGTATTCTCTTAGCTTGCCCACTGATGGAGTAATCATCCAAGTCTGAGCGGGTTGTGCCCTCGTGCCCGGGCATGTCCACACACACCAAGTGCAGGTTCTTTGGCAGGAACTGCAGAAACAAACCAGGGATGGTTATGGTGCAGGGAAACAGCTGCAAAGCCCAGGGGTGGAAAGTGGTGACCACGGGTGGGAGCAGGGGGGTTGCTCCCCTCCTAGCAGCCCGTTACTTGTGCACCAGAGAAAGTCAGCTCATGTAGCAGGGATGACATGATGAGGAAGAACGGCCAAGACTTACTTTCCATAGAGGGCAGCAGGTATGTACTGCTCTTCCCCTGCAGCTCTGCATGTCATAGGGATGAAGGAATCCAACAAGCAATGAGCGTGGAGCTAAGGAGGGTGTTCCTAACATGCTACCGCAATCATCCCATCCCATGCACACAACCATTGGGTCCCCACACTGCCCCCAAACCCAGGGCCATCAATTCTCACTAAGGAGCAACATGATAGAAATGGAGTCCCACCTTGACTATGGACAGCCACATGTCTTTGTGGGCTGAGAACCCATGTAGCATCAGGATGGACGGTCGGTATCCAGGTCTTCCTCTATAGGAATAACAAAACTGATAGTCATCGTAGTTCGCATATCTAACCTGCATGCCCAAGGCTCGGCGCCAGTACCTGGAAATGAGGAGAAAACACCAGTGAGCAAGACAAGACCAGGGCCCAGCCACTATATAAGCCAGGTGACAATCCAAATGGAGCCACAGATGGCTTGCTAAGGCCAGTTAGGCTGGGGTCACGCTGGTGCCATCATGGGACTACTGGGATTAATCTGGAATATCTGGTCCCTGGACCAGGTCCTGTGCTTCCATGCGATCCCTTACAGGTGTAGTACTAGTGGCTGGCTATTCATGGCTGCACTGCAAGTGGTTTGTGGGGACACTTTGTCTGTAAAGAATTTTTGAAAAGGCCCTAAATAATTCATTTGGGAATGGAAATGGGCCAAAATGACAATCGTAAAACTGAAAACACCCAAAGACTGGTCTGAGGAGAGAAACCCCAGGGAGAGGCAGCACACACAGCAAGGCAGCATGCAGGGTGGGCAGGCCGAGGGAGGTGGTTCTTCCAGGTGGGTAAGGAGGATCTGTCACAGAGTTATCAATAGGAGAACATCAGCCCACAGACAAGCACACCAGCCAAAATAACAATGTCACCTGGGAGCACCAGCCAGGGAGAACCTGGTTCGTATGGACCAGCTACACATTTAAAAATGTATTTATATGTGCACAAAGGACTGGAGGGAACCATCCTTACACAGGATCTGGCACCCCAGGAGATACCAGGCTAACCCCAGGGTTGTCCCTCTGAAAGCACAGGGAGACAGTTCCTGCCAGCACACTCTTGCAGCTCAGAGGATGCAGTGAAACTGCCGGCCAGAAAGACCTGGACAGAGATTATCAGTGACACTTTGGACACATGATGTGTACGTGTGGCCCAAGACAGAGAGCAGGCTCTCTTTCTCTGCATTTCCCCTATGCTCAAACATAACCCTTGTCAGGACAACTACCGGGCTACTCCTGATGGCCAAGACACTGGAAAAATGTATGTTGTACCAGAATTTATTTAAGACGCAAGCGCAAGGTCACCAACACATCTGGACTGTCCTACCTCTCTGCCCACTCAAAGCTTATGCATAGTGAAATCCTCTTTTAGCATAATCCCTTTCTCGAGGGAGCTAGTGGGACTTAAGCAGCATCTTGGCTCAGTGTTGGTCCTACAAGGAGAGGTGAATTTCTCCCTAATAAGTGTCTTAAGAGTCCTTGCCTCAAAAGCACTGGCGTGAACCACCGATGGGCAAGATGATAACATTTTTAGCAACTGATCCTAATGGATCAATTCAGCAGAGGGCAAAATAATCTGTGCAAAGCTGAACTGATCCCCCAACAAGGTGTTAACTCGCTTAGTGGCAGTGGCTAAACTGATTAACCCCTGTCACAGCACAGGCAGAGCGGCTCCAGGCCGGGTCAGTGGGGCAGCCCTGGACATCGTGCCAGGCAAGGAGGCGCATTAGCAGCAGGGAAAGCAGTGAGACCACGGGCGAGGGGGACCCAGCGTGACCCTTGACTGTGCCGGCTGAGGACACTGCAGACCAGCAGCAAGGAGGAGGAGGAGGGGCCAGGGAACTGTGGGAGAAGGGAGAAGCATCCCCTGGGACCTTCCAGGGATCTCCCAGGAGCAGTGCCGCAGAGCTGGAGCTGCACGGGGCTGGAAGGGGAGGGCAGTATGGCATTCTGCCTGCCCCTCTCCTGCCTCTGCTGATGGGGAAATTCAATGATTTCACCCAAGAAAAAAGCCAACTTAAAAAGAAGCCAATAAGAAAGGAAGAGTAAAGAGCAAATCTACCTTCTCGCCCACTGTCCCTAACAAAAGAGGTGATCATGACACACAGGGCATTGCAGTTACTCCTGCAAGATGCCCATACTGCCAGAAATGCTGGAAGAGAGAGAGATGGGGGCACCATACCCTTCAAAAGAAGACAGCCCTTCTGATCCCTGCTCACACACTCCCTCCCTCAGCCAAACACAGACCAACTTGCCCCCAGTGCATTTTCGCCTGGTTCCTGATCTGTAACCAAAAAGAACAAAAGCAGCAGAGGGTACTACCTCCCTCTCACCTTGGCTCCTCCAAGTTCCCGGCATCAGCCCCTGCACCTCCTTTGCCCTGTCCTGCCACCCCTGCTTGTGGCCATAGAAGGCTTTGCCCTGACCACACTCACTCAGCTCTGCTGCAGCAGTTTCTCCTGCGATCCTACTTGGAACCTCAGCCCATCAGAGTCTGCCCTGGCCTCCAGCAGCTGCTGATACATCCAGAGAGAAAAACCACTTCGGCTGCCAAACCTGATACCACTTGGACATCTGTGACACAGAAGGCTGTTACACCACCTGCTCTCCTTTGCAGAACGACAGTGCCATTCCTGGGGTTTTCATTCCATGCCCTCTCCTCTCTCAGCCTCAGATGCTGTGAATAAAGTGCCATTAGAAACAGGCTTCATCTGAGTGCTGCAGTGGGCAAAATCTTCCTTTCACAGGAGGTCACTTGGAT
>JAYRBT010000023.1:12322887-12333634 GCA_036023395.1 Myiotriccus ornatus
TAAAGTGCCATTAGAAACAGGCTTCATCTGAGTGCTGCAGTGGGCAAAATCTTCCTTTCACAGGAGGTCACTTGGATTTAGGAACACCCCATGAGCTGAACTGCAGAAGCCACCATCTGCCAGCAGCATGTGAGGGCAGCCTGATGTGCTGCCTGCTCTGCCTATTCTGCCCACTCTGCCTGCTGCTGCCTGCTCCATACTGGGTGATGAGACTCTGCCTTGACTTTTGAAGGGAGTTATTCCAGCTTTTCCCTGCAACAAACCCAGAGAGAAAAGCTGCCAGGGTGCTTATCACTGATTTCCAGGGATAAAAGGAGGACTGAAGGATGTAGTGCCTGCCTCCTGGTAATCAGAAAGGACAAGATGCAAGGGTGTAAGGAAAAGCATCGTCCCATCTTCTCTGATGCTCCATTCCAGAAGAAGAGGAGAGGATGAGAAAAGCCTTCTCTGTAACTAGTAGTGAGAGAAAAGCCTTTGCCTGCTGAGCAGGGAGGGAGCATGTGAGCATGGGGACACCCACACCATGGCCACATTGATGAGGTGGGAGGTCACCAGACTGCCAGGGCTGCCAGGCTGGGGGACAGGAAACAATGGCTGTCCTTTTTTCAGCCACAGTCCTGTCCTTAGGGGATACAACCCAGAAAGATTTGGAGAGATCCTGCAAGCTGGCACTGCAGTGGCAGGCGGGCCAAGAGCCCCTTGACACAGTCCAGCCAAAGCCCTGGGACAGCAAGGGCCAGAGCAGCCCTGACAGACAAAACTCCACAGCAAAAATGCAATAAGAAAATTACATTTTCTTCCTACAGAGATGCTTAAAGCTACTCACAGCAACATCCACGTCCGTGCACACCACCATGCACCTGTGTGTGTGGGGGGACCTGCTGGGAACAGCAGCCATTCCACCCCTGTGCCACACGGAGAGCAGCCGGGCTCAGGAACTCACCAGTAGTAGATGCGGATAAGTGCTGAGGGCCACAGGAGGAACGAGGCCACAAAGGCCAGGATGGGGATAGCCAGGGTGCCACCGGCGATGACAAACATGTTCAGCACATCCAGATCCATGCTGCTCTTCACCACTCCGCCTCACCTGCCTGCATTTAGGGAAGGATCAGAGGTTAACCTCCAGAAACGATGACAAGTCAGTGCTAGATGAGAACTCTGCTGCCAAGTGAAGAGGAAAGCGGCTCTGCAAGAGGCAGAGAATACTGCTCAGGAGCACAGCAAAGTCTTCTTAAGTTTTAAAACCCAATTATTTCTTCTGGCTCCTTAATGGATCTAATTTTTGCAATGTTATCCTCTCAGGAGAGCACATCTCAAAAGGGCAAAGAGCCTCCTAACAGGAATGGAACATGTCAAAGGTGACAGGTATCACTATGGCCCTTGGGACACTTTGCAGACACAGGAAGCACAGCCCCCCGATGGGTGCAGGCAGCCTTTCCCCCCACCATGAGTGCAGGCAGCCTTTTCCCCCTGATGGGTGCAGGCAGGGCTGGCTTAAGGCAGGCTCCACATTCCTTTTTGGAGACAGGCGTCCAGCTCTTTCTCCCCTCCCCCTGCCCAATCCCAAATCCCCAGCACACAACCACTGACCTAGAATTGATGGGTTGAGCCCAGCTCTCATTATCGCTCTGCACAGACACCAACTAATCAAGGAAGCAGAGCCTATTAATGTTCTCAGAAACTGAAGGAAATAACTTGGCAGGGCACTCTTTGGTGACCAGCCCTTATCTGAGACAAATTTATCCCCATCCCCACCCCCACATCCTCGCTTCTGCCCCACATTTTTGCACTTGCTGTGGATTACAGGTGACTATCCCAGCTCCCCAGCATCCTTCAGATAAATATCAGGGACAGCAGGCAGAGGACACTGGGTGCAAGGGCAAGCTCCCACACAGTGCCTTGCTTGTCCCTGAACTCTCCCCACGGCAGGCAGCTGGGAGATATTTTTCTCATTAAGAGATTAAATGCTGCCACACACTCATCTCCTCTAATTCCCCCTCCTAACCAATTCATGGCTCTCTCTTTCCTCAGCACTTTTATACCACATTAATAAAACAAAACATCCTCAACGCCTGCGTTCCCACCAGCCGCCCACCCCCCATCGCCACCCTCGCGTTTCTGCCCGCCAGGATAGGGAGATTTATCCCTACTTCCTGCAAGACTCCCGGTGGTATGTGGCATGTTATGCCATGAAATCGGAACAGAATCATCACAGTCACAGCCTCCCGCCCCCAGACACCGTCACACTGGACCACATCGAACCCCCAAGAGAAACGGCTTACAGAACTTCTGAAGCATCAGCCAGATTTGCCCTCTTCCCCCCGGGAAAATAGGAATAACTGAAATTCGAGGAAGACTGTAAATATTTCCACACCAGGCACCTCCTTAACAAAGCTAAACCTCATTTCCGCCTTCAAGCCACAACAACACGCCGTTATTCGTTTAATAAACATTTTGAAGAAAGATCCTTGATCTCACCACGGCTTATTCATAGATAAACACTTTGTGCAACCGATAAACCTTGTCCGTGGGAGCAGGGCTGCCGGGGAGCCCCCCCTTTCGCTACATCACTAAAACAGGACAGAAATTAAGCACAGAAAATCGCCATTGTTCCCACCGGTGACCCGTAACAAGAGAAGGCTGCAGGCAGGAAAAGCGGAGGCGGTGGGAATCCCTGTGCTCCCTGGCGCGGGGTCGCCACCTCTACCTCCACCTCCACCACCGCTTTTAGAAAGCAATACAAGAAGCAGACAACCTTAAAAAGCCCGGCTTACCTTGCAGAGTTCCCCTCCTCCTCTCGGCACAAGTCCTGATCGCTGTGGGCAGCGGCAGTGTCTGAACAAACTGTCAGAAGAGGGGGAAAAAAACAAGGTCAAAATCGCAGTCCTGCTTTTTCTCCTCCCTTCAGGCTCGGCAGCCCGGCGAGTTCAGGGTATTTAAGTCACCAGCTTCCCTTCAAGACGTCTCATATTCACCTTCTGACCAGCCTTTCCCCCATTTATGTAATGGGGGATACAATAAAGCCAGTCGAGCGCACTCGTGCCAAGCAGGAGCAAAGTGCAGGCGGCCATCGGGAAGGAAGCAGGGCCGGGGCGGCTCGGCGGGGAGGGCCAGGGCTGCGCGGACCCGGCGGCGTGGGCTCATGGTCGCCCTTCAGGTGATTACTGCTATTAGAACAAAGCCCGCTAAGCAGCTTCGCTTCCCCTTCCTCTTCGTCTTAAAGGTACTTTTCCAAGCACCCTCCGTCCCCCCCCGCGCTTCCCCGTGTGAGACTGGCTGAAGCGCGGCGCAGCCGCAGGAAATTACTGGAGAGGCAGGGAAAATGCTGGCCTGAACTCGCAGGCAGATTTTGGCCGTGGAAATTCACGGTGGAGGATCAGTGGGAACACCGGAGCCACCCAGCGCGAGAGTCAGGAAACTCCTGAGAGACATCCCCTCCCCGCCCGCCACGGCCACAGGGCCAGGGGCATCCCGGGGGTCTCCCGTCCCCACCGTGCCGGAGCGTTTCGGCGGGGCCGCGGCGGACACCGCTCCCCCCGTGAGCCCCGGCGCCCAATGCCGGCCCCGCGCACCCAGCCAGCCCCGCTCGGGGCCCCTGCTGGCCGCGGGTGCCCGGGGGCGAGGATGCTGCTGAGGCTCGTTCCGCGTGGGCAGAGCATCGCCGCTGGTCTCAGGGGCTACCTCCGATGGAGGCAGCGGGAAGCAAGATGCCAGCAGGCCCAGCTGTGCACTCAGGGGCAGCCACACCATCACCACAGTCCCCAGCAACCCCAGCCCCATAAAGCCACCTCTGCACCCGGCAGCGCTGCAGGGACACCGGCTCCCGAAAGCCTCGTGGGAGCACCCACAGTGCCAGCCCCCTGCGATGGTGCTGTGCCCAGGGGATGATCGCCGTCCACGCTGCGCCGGTCCTTCACTACCAGCTAGAGAC
This sequence comes from Myiotriccus ornatus, assembly GCA_036023395.1. Lineage (NCBI taxonomy): Eukaryota > Metazoa > Chordata > Aves > Passeriformes > Tyrannidae > Myiotriccus > Myiotriccus ornatus. The sequence continues at coordinate 12,326,819 of JAYRBT010000023.1, forward strand.
ACTGCAGACTTAAAAATAAAGGCAAGCTCCCTGGTAACAGATGCAAGTCTTCAGATCACAGCTCATCCATCACCTTGAGGTGCCCTGTGACCAAGAGTCACAGCAAGTGGCCCCAAGTGTTGCTACCACTTCTCAGAAGGACCTCCACGTACTTCATAAACTAATTTGCAAACATCAATTAGGCAACTGTGATAAATGGCAGTAATAGATCACCTGGTGATAATGTCAAGCTTGTTGTGCACCTGGCAGGGCACGGGATTCCAAACCAGGAGCGTAGGTTCCCACACTGACAGCTGAATGACAGTCACTAACCACTGCAGCCTCTGTGTCCAGTCTGGGAGGACCCCCCAAAAAAGGCACCCGAGGATGGTCCTGGGACAGATGCTAAGGGGAGGCTCTACATCTCCACTTACTTCCTACTTCCTACCCTGTGCAAAATTCAAACAGGAGCCTCATCACCTGCAGAAGGGCCAGGCAGGAGGGGTCTGTGGGTCACTACAGAGGACAGCATGTTGACAACAGTCCCCAAGGCCATGGGACAAAAGTATTTTTTCTCTTTCAAGCTGGGTGAGTCGTATCAGGGAGGCTGGAGAAGGCCCAACAGTGCAGCTCAGGTGTATCTATTGATTTTTTCCAAGCCCCACATAGGATGCAGAAGCAGCAGCAGCACAAAAACCATCCTAAGGCAGAGGTGCTGGGTTGGGACAGTGGCAGCAGATGTTCTGGGCAGCCCTGAGCAAGGCCAAGGAGGGATTTCACAACACAGGAATGACACCTGTGCCCTCACTGACCAGACATGCCAACATTCAAGCACAAAGGTTGTCCTGGGCTGTACTTACTGGGACTGCCCTGCACCCAAGGTTTTGCTTACCCCACCTGCACCCAGGGCAGTCTATGTCTGACTGACAACAGAGTTAAATCACCAAAGAGCTGAAATCTAAGCAGCACATTTAGGTATATGTTTTTTTTAAGATTTGAAAAGGAAAAAATATCAACCAATTTTAAGATCCCACTGCAGAAGCGGGGAGCTTTGAGGGACCTCAGTGGTTGAGATGTGGCCCCCAGAAACGTCAACTCACACTTACTAACCATGTAAGAAATAAAACCCAAAACGTGCAAGTGACGCCTTTCCCTTTGAAACTGCCTTGGCATCCTCAGCAGCCAGAAAAATAATATTGACCATAAATGATGACATAACTAATATTACGATTCCCCAGTGGTGTAGTTTGCTGGGTGATCCTTTAGATGCCAATTACAGTGAAGTTGTAGTTTAATATCTATTAGTGAATGATCTCTATCTGTCAGCCAGACAGTTCTCAATCTTAATCCAGCCTATGGAGAGAGATGGGAGTAGGAAATGCGCCCTTTCACCTTCATTTATTTATAGATGGCAGAAATGAGGTCATTATTTCTGCAGCACCATTTCACAAAACATGTATCTCTGACCCATTTGTATCTATGCAATATGGCTCAAACATAAGCTGGAGAGTCCGGGCTGGCCCCCAACCCCGCTGCTTCACCCCAGGCTGGGAATATGCAGGGACGAGCTCTGTGTCACTGCCAGCCAGCCTGGTGACAAGGTGGATGAAAAGCACGACCGCAGGAGGCTGTGCTGCCAGCCAGCTGCTGTTTTAGAAATTCATAACGTGCACATCCTCCTTCCGGACCCCGTCGCCATCCTCATCCTGCCGCACACGCACGCAGCGGAGCATGCACGGCACACCCGCTGTCACGAGCGCGCCCGGACTCAGCCCTCTCCTGACGAAGGGGGGGAGGGGGGTAGGAAAGAGTTGGGGAGGGATGGGGTAGGAGTATCCGGGGGCCACATCCCGGCCCCTTCTCCCAGCACAAAGTTCCTCCCCCCACCCCAAAGCATCCTCCTCCAGCCAAGTGACAGCATCCTCCAAACAGCAGCAGCCGAGACCACAGAAGGGTGTAGTATCACAGAACGGTTTGCGTTGGAAGGGGCCTTAAAGATCACCTTGTTCCAACCCCCGTGCCATCAGATGATTAATCGTTGGAGAGGGGGAGAATTTAAAGACAAATTAATTAAATCGTTGGAAATATACATCTGAAATTATTTCTTGCATTTTTGGCTTTGCTCCCGGTCTCCAGCCCACCGCCAGGGCTGGGAGCGGGGAGACCCGGACACCGGAACGGCTGCCCCCTCGGTCGCCCCCCGGTTCTGTCACTGCTGCTGTCAGCCCCGCATCCCGCCACCCCCCGCCTCTCACCGTGCCGAGCCGTGCCGTGCCGAGCCGAGCCGAGCCGTAATGGCAGCGCCGAGCGGCGAAACGCGGCGGCTCCGCTCCGCCCTCCCCCCGCGCCGGTGCGGCTCCGCGGGGCGCAGCGAGAGGCGGGGATGCGGCTCCGCGGGGCGGGATGCCGAGGGGGGATAGGCGGGATACTGCCGGGGTGAAAGGGGCATGAAATAGGGGGGGGAAAGGGGGGGGCTGCAACGCGGTGCAAGGGAGGGGGTGTAAAAGGGCGGCTTTGGGGTTACAACCGGGGTGCCCAAAGGCTGAAAGGTGGCTACAGTGGGGGCGTGTAAAAGAACATTAATGGAAGCTCAAGGGAGGATGAAATAGTATCGTAGTGGGAGTACAAGTGGGGAACGTAATGGGACTTCCATGAGGGTACAAGGAGGATTGCCAGAGGGGTGGAAGGGAGGCTGCACTGGGGGGCTGCAGGTCGGGTATAATGGGGGTGCACAGGGGCTACAAGGTGGCTACAGCGGGGGGGTGTGAAGGGATGTCAGGGGAGGTGCAAGGGGAGTGAAGCTGCAAAAGAGTGCAAGGGGAGAAGTAATGGGGCTCCCATGGGAGGGAACAGAGGTGGAAAGGAGGGTGCAGTGTGGGGATGCAGTGGAGCTGTAAAGGGAGATATGAGAATTCAGTGGGGTGGCAGCAGGGGATGCAACTGGACTGCAGGGGGAATACGTGTGGTACATAGCTGGGATGCAAGGTGGAATATAAGATGGGGTATAAGAGGGATGGAAGAGGGACTACAATGAGGTGCGAGGGGGGGGGATACAGAGCGGCAACAGAGGGATGTGATGGGACAAGTGGGGGTGCAATGGAGGGCTGTGGTTTAGGGTGTGCAGGGGGTACAGTGGGGTATGCAGTTACAACAGGGATACAACAAAGACGTATGGGGGTATGCAAGGGACACACAGCAGGGATTCAAGGAAGATCCAATGAGATTACAGAAGTTATACAATGGGGTTGCCATGGGGATGCAAGGGGGATAAAAAAGGGAATTTGATAATGGCAGCAACAGGGTTACAACAAGAAGATACAAGGGTGGATACAACAGGGGTTACAACAGGGAGGTAAAGGGGATGCAAGATGACTGCCACAGGGATATGAAGGGGAATGCAGTGCTGCACCCCATAGGGAGACCTCACAGCCCCCTTGCACAAGGCCTGGGAGCAAGCATGGGAATGGGGGACAGCTGTCCCCTTCCTGGGTCCTGGTGTGGGCTGTGATCAGGGAGCACAGAGATCTGCCCTGTTTCCTGTGGAAAGGGCACAAAGGTTGAAATCAGAGCATCCCACTGATAAAAGTCCCATTTCAGGTATGAAAGTAAGTAAGTGCCATTTAGGTTACAAGCCTGTTACCTGCTCTCTCTTCCCAACAGATGACACTGCTTGCTCTCAGGAGCTGCATTTCAACCTGCATTTAAAATCTGCTCTGTTTTTATTTAAAACTGCCACCTGAATCCTTTTGCTATAAGCAATTTACATTCATTCCCCTTGGGTCATATATCAGGCTGGTGTGTACCTTGAAGATAGGCCAAAAAATCCAATAAAACTTAATGAAATTGGAAATGAGATCAGCTCCTGAGTAAATGCAAATTGGGTCAAATCCTCACCCCACCTGTGCTTTGATAAAGGATGTCCCTTTGGTCTGCCAGGCTGGGAGAGATGAGATAACTGGTATAAATGGCTTTCCGGGTCAGCGTTTACTACGATAACCATAAGCTTTTGATAACATGAGCTGTTAGAAGAGAATTATAACTAAAATCAAGGGGTTTAGGTGGCCTGGTGAAGGTGAGGCACAGCCTGTTTTGGGTTCTCTTTAAAGAGCTTCCCAGTCAAGCTGGGCTAAACAAAGCTGAGCTTCCGCTAAAGTGACCTAATCGGACATGGGAGGTATTTCACAACCCTCCAGATATTGTTTACAGTCGCATTTGTTTGTTCAACTTTCTCGTGCATGACCAAAGGCTCCCGTGGGACACGTGCGGGGCAGCGCTGACTCACTCCACGGGTGGATTACCCACCCGATGGCTATTCCAGGCCACCTGGGGGGAAGTCCCTGGATATAGTCATGGCGAATTATGACTCTTAAAATAGAGAAGCTGAAGCAGAGATGTGCAGTGGTTTTATGTCGAAACACAGCATGAGCCAACCAGGGAACCTGCTCTCGCAATCTCAGCGTGCAGCCACAGGGAAGAGTCACTGGGAGACTCCTTCACTGGCAACGGGGAAAGGAGGGATCATCAGGGCTGTCCCAAGCCAACCACCACTGGGATGAGGCCACAGCTTCAACAGGTCACAGCCCTGGTGAGGCAGTCTGCAGTGCTGTGATGACTTTGCCAGGCAGGGGCTGATCCTCTGTCCCAGCAAAGTGGAGGAGACTTTGGACTCTCTGAATGGCATGTGGGGCTATGGGGAGAGCACAGGGCATGGCTGGGTTCCCTGTCCCCACAGGGAGCAGATGAGCTCCTAAGGGCACCTCCTTAGGACCCCGTGAGGCCATGTTTGGGGTGGCTGTGCTGTGGCAAGCCTAACTGAAAGACCAATGCCTGCACTGCCCTGCCCCGTGAATTTTGTTTTTCTTCTCAGCCCACAGACACAACTCATTACACAGATGTGACAGCTGGTGAGGACCGAGTCACCCCTGCGTCACCCCTCAAGGCTGCCGGCATTTTGGAGCCCAGCGCCAGCTCTCCTGGCCCTCAGTGGAAAATTACTCATTCCCAATGCCAGGGTCAGAAGCTGAGCTTCCCACCAGCACAAGAGCACAGCTTTGGTGCTGTGAGCAGGACATAGGATGACCACAACAGTGACTTATGATCCACTTTGAAACAAAATGTCTCTCTAAATCAGGGCAACCACAGGATAAAAAAAATAATCAGAATTAGCTGTCCCATGGCAGAAACCAGTCAACAAGACTTTCATGTAAACAGTCTTGTTTTCCGTAGGAAGGTGGAAGCTCTGGTTGGATTCAGGCCAGGGTAGCTATGGAGAACTCCAGCTTGTGCCTCACCAAGCCCAGCAGCAGCACTGCTCCACCAGATGAAAAGTTTCCATATTATTTCCCACTGCTGGGTGATGGATCCCCAGGGCACATGGTGAGGCTGTTTGTAATCATAACAAGTGACGGCACACTGCTTTGGTGAGGTGAATCATCTTTCCCAGGGTGACGAGTCCCCATCTATTTCCAATCACATGGTGTGGCCCTGTGGCACGATGCCATGAGTGATCCCTGGGGGACCGTGGGGCAGGCGAGTGCCCCAGAGCCCACTGTGGGACCTGCTGTTGAAGAAGGCCTTGCCATGCCCCAAGCAGTGTGAGACTTCAGTAACACAGCTACCGAAATTCACCCCCCGGGATAGTGATAAGATCTTGGCTCGCTCCAATTTGCAAAAAGCAGCTCCCAGTGAGCGCAGGGGTAAATAACTCGCCTGGACACTGCTTTCAGCAGCTGCCCTGTCACTCTTCAGTGGCTTCATTGCACAACCGGGGACAAACACATGCTCCCACCTTTTGAAACATCATAAAGCTAGACCTACTTTCCATTTAATAGCTTTAAATAATACCTTCTTAACTCTAGTCAAAGTTCATGCATATATTACACACATTTTAATTACATCTTTCACTGCTAACAATGCAGGTGTACTTAATGTCACAAAACCGCCTTATTTGGTGGCTGCAACATCTTTCTAGAGGGACAACTTCAAAGCCTCATCTCCTCGTCATGCATCAAAGCCTGTATTTCAGATTACCGTGTGCTGCCCTACAGCTCAGCTAAACAGCCTCATTCAAGAAACTGAAAACATGATGAGGCATTTTTCCTCAGACCGCCTTACAGCAGGCAGGCTGTCACGCTTCACGCCACTGGTTGAACAATACTGACGTATACAGTTGGAAAAGAAAACCCGTATCAGAGCCCTGGATCAGCAAAGGAATTATGCCCTAACAGTAATTAAATAGAACAACGTACCTTCCAGAATTATACATAAAAATAAGCATCCAAGAATTGATTCAAAACATTCCAAGTATCTTGCACACCAAATACTTTTACCCTCCATTACACCAAAATTCCAGAGGGTCATTCCAGGACATTTATTGCCATTATGTTGGCACTGAAGCTGCTTCCCAAATGACCATATTTGGTCTGCAGCCCGGCTATGAACTTCAGAAATATGAAATGGCCCAAGTGCTTTGATACTTATTAACCTGAAATTCCAGGAGACTGAGATAAAATACTCTGCCTAATGGTTGTGACAAGGTCACCAAGAATCCAAAGGTCATTTCATTTGCCCAAAAGAACCTACTTTTACAGTGATGCTGGCAACTTTGGGATTGATCCTTCCTGGTCCTCCCCTTACCACAGCAGATGTTGACAGAGTTGCAATTTGGGTAAAAATGGTAAAAATCAAGAAATACAAAACACCTTAAAGCCTGGTATGTGGAGAGGGGAGTCCCTTGTCTGGGAAACAGCTGTGGTTGCACCTGGAGAGAACCAGGTGTGTGGCAGTGATCGTCCTCACACTGGCCCCTCGCACCCAACATCACCTCTGCCCATTCTG
>JAYRBT010000023.1:12333734-12429633 GCA_036023395.1 Myiotriccus ornatus
CCACAGAGGAGAAATGAAGCTTCAGGACAGTCCCAGGGTGACCTCACACCCCATAGGTGCTCCCCGCCACTGAACACCCCGTGAGTCACACGGCGCTTCAAGCCCAGAATAGGCTTCCTCTGCCAGAGCAGGAGGGGATGTGGGCTCACCCCGCAGTGTCTGCCTGCAACCCTCACAGAAAGGCACAGGAAACCTCAGAGATCCTCTCAGTCCATCTCTGCCAGGAAAAGCAGTTTTGGGAGTGACCCCAGGGCAGCCAGGACCGTGGCCAAAAGGAAGAGTCTGTGCCTGAAGGGAGAGGAGGAACCCCCACATCGCTGCTGGACCCTCGTACCCCACTGTCCCATGGGGACCCTAAGCAGGCACTTACACAGGCACACGTCCCACCATCCATCCCACAGCACCTCCTTGGGAGCAGAAAGAAGATGGAGGGCTGAATTGCTGCCCCAGAGGTAGCGACACACCAGCCACAGCCCCCATGCACCCAGTAGGGTCTGTCAGCAAAGCTCGGCTGAAGGGCCCTGGGCAGCACCTACTCACTGCTCTGAGCTCTTGCCCAGACTGGCTTTGGCATTGCTTTCTGTCTCATCACCTGCCTCTCCCCTGGGAGGAGGGAGAGGCTGAGGAGGGGCTTTATTAAGGCATGTCCCACAGGTGCTGCTCACCTGACATCATTCCATGTAGGGACAGAGACCCCAACCTGTGTTGGTTTCACCAGCAGCTTCACCCTCTTGTGCAAGAGCAGGGCAGGCCTGAACTGTCAGTGTTCATGCACCATCGAGGCTGTTTTATGGTCTGATAAGAAGCAAAGAGCACACACAGAAAGTGCAGTAAACAGGGAGATAAAGCAGTGCAGAAAGGAGCATGAGCTCCCCGTGTGCCCCTGCACAGGTCACCTGGACGCTGCCTGTCACCCTGCTAATGCCTGAGGTGGAGGGGCAAGGGCAGGCTGATAAGCCAGGGGCCTTAGGGACAAACACAGCACTGACAGGCACGGTTCAGGGTCGGACCCTTCACGGGCACCACAACAAACATTTGCTCTTTGATGCCAGGGTAGCCAAAACAAGCCTCATTTTGGGGACAGCTGCGGGTTTTGATGACTTTGACCCCGAGGCTGCAGCTGCTGTCGCAAACCCTTAGCTCAGGCTGTGCTTTCAGGAAGGTCAGGTGGGAGATTTACAACCCCCAAGACCTTCATTTTCGCTCTCTCTTTATTAGTTTTCTCCAGAGCCTGTCTGGCCTGGGGCCAGCTCACTGGGAGACCCAGCAGAGAGGAAGCAGTGCCCAAGCTCTGTTATGTCAGAGGGTCACATGCCCACTTCCCCAGTAGCTGTGTGTGTTAGCAAACACTGGGGCAGCACAGTGGCGTGTCCCTTGCTAGCAGCCAGTGCTCCAAATCCCTGTCTGGCCAAAAGGGATTTGTGGTGCCCATTCCAACGTCTGCAGCACAGTCCCTGGAGAGCTGCAGCTGCCTCCCCAGCAAGACCTGGATCCCACTGCTTTCAGCTGTGCTGCGTCTTTGGGAGCCCCTCCATGAGCTGCATTTTGTGCCAGCTCCATCTGAGCCTGTTCGGTTGGTTCGGACAGTGTTGGGAGCTGTGGGCTGGTGCCTCTGGATCCAGAGCTGCATGGGTGGCTGTGTGAGCAGGGCAGTGGGGGTGCAGACAGGCTGCGTGGCTGTTCCCAGAGAAAGGAAGGAGGATATGAAAGCGCCCTGTAGGCACAGGGAGAAAAATCCAAGACACTTAAAGATGTCATTTAGCTTGACCTGTTGTTATACCTCCTGCCATTATACTTGACTGGGGGCCAAAAATGTGTCTCTGGCTGAGGGCTGACATGTGGCAGAGGATTAAGGGAGGGCAGGGGGATGGTTTCCCTGCAGAAGCCACTCTGGTGACTGAGCCATCCCACCTGCAGTATCCTCACTCTAGTGTTGTTTTATCCAAGCTCATGTGTGCCCTTCCACCTCACAGCACAAGCCAGACCCACATGCACAAACTGCTGTGCTGGGAACACCTGGCCAGGAGTTTGAGGGACAGTGTTGGGGCATCACGTATCTTCCCATGGCTGCCCTACAGCCCCTTCCAGTGGGGCTTCTGGTGCCCTCCAGAGCCCCCTGCTTCTTCCCAGACCCTCTCAGAATCTACCCCATCCATCTCCTGGTCTTGGCCTCCAGCTTGGACTGGCCCAGGGAGCCTGGTCTTGGCCCAGCACTGCCTGGAGTGGTCCCAGCTAGTGCTCAGTCATGGCAGGCATCCCAAAACGGGTGTCTCTCTGTAGGGAGGGATTCTGAGTCCTGGTGGAGCAGCTGCTCTGCCAGGACAGGGAGGGTGGCTCAGCAGAGCCCCTTTTCCCCCCAGGCAAGAAGTTCAAAGTCTCCATGCTGCTTTGGGCTGGGAGATGGAAATGAAGGAAAGGAGGAAATGGTGATTCCTGTTTGTGATGGATACAGCTGACTGCTCAATCTGACCTCCCAACCAGCCACAGAGGGACGGATACATAAACACACACACATACATATTTATAGGCACACTGGCAGCAGCTCATTTTGCCCAAGTCCCTCAAGATGTTGCTCCTCTTCTTACTTTCACTCCTCAATTTCAACCTATCTCTGAGCCTAAAACTTTGTTCCTTCAATGTGAGGTCTTTTGGAGAAACTAAAATAGCCAAACCCGAAGTCGTCGACGCCGTGGTAAAGGTACGTTCGTTTGCCTGGATGAGACAAACATAGAGTTTTCTGAGGGTTTCTTAGCTGTGGAATCTTGCATTTTACTTATCTTCCACTTTATTTTTCTTTTCAGGTGAAAAAATGAGTGCATAATTTAAGAAATATTGTACTCTGAAAGTAAAAATCAGCCTGTGGTTGAACAGGATGTTTGCCGTTATTTTAGCCTGAGTGAGAATATAACAGAAACAACATTTGCTGTTTCCTTTGGAAAAGGGAGTTAGGAAAGGAGGAAAACCTCAGTGCACAGTAAAAGTAATTTTCACTTTGAATCCACAGAGCTTTGTTTTGTGATACATTATTTGCCTTCCTTATGTGCTAATCATTCTGAAATATTCTCGTCTAATTAAACCTATTCTCAGGACAGCAGAGAGTATCTGTCATATTAGAGTCTGATAGAAATCTGAAAAGCCCAATTGCTAATTTATGTGAGCAAACCCTCACTGTCAGGCTTCCTCTGCAGCAGCTGAAGGTAACTCTGCCTTTTAAAGAACAACATTTTAGACTTTTAGCTTTTGCAAGTGTCCTCTAAGATGCCACAGTAAGGGAGAACGTGGTGCTCGGCATTAGTGGCATGGCTTTGTGTCCTGAATGGCACTAATGAGGAGTGGCACCATGTAGTTGGGTTTTAATCCTTTGATTGCAAACTGCCAGAGAAGAGAGGTTTGTGTGGGCTTTGGATTTCCAGACTGTTCTTCTTGTGCTGCCATTGCTGTGGGCAGTGTCTGCTAAATTATGGGTAATTTAGGTAATTATGGGTAAGTTATAGCTGGCAAAAAGGGGCTTTTTTTCTGACAGAAATCACCCACAAAGTTTAAAGAACAATGAAACCAGGGGCAGAGAGAAGCCCCTGACCATGCTAGGCTGAGTGTGAACTGGGGTTTCCCATGAGGAATCCCAACAGCAGCTGCAGGAACTGAGCCCCACTGTCCCTCTGAGCTGTGCAGCCCTGTTTTCAGGGAGGAGGTTGCTTTGGGCTCCAGGGGCTATTTCTGAGGCTGGGAGAGGTGAATGCTGACTGCAGGGAAAGGGGACTGGGCAGTGGCAGCACCCCGGCAGTGGCAGGGGGGATCAGGCTCACAGCAGTGGCTCTTTCTGCCCCTTACCCTCCACACTTCCTCCTCAGGGGAAAGTGCAGAAGTTTTTCACTAAATCTGAAACCACTCTGCTCCCGAGCTTCCTCTCCCAGCTCGTGCTGGGGCGTGCAGCAGCTCTGAAAGCAGAAGAGCTTTGCTCCAGCCACTGCTCCCCTCCCACGATCCCAAGCTGAGTGGCACTTCTTCCACAAAGGACTTCCCCCACATCAGTAGCCACTTCTTTCTAACCCCTTCCTAATCCTCCAAAACCCCCCACGTGTGAACTTCCTCCTGCTCCTTCCCCTTGCAGATCATTTCTCGCTGTGACATCATGTTGCTGATGGAAATAAAGGACAACAAGAACCGCGTTTGTCCTCTTCTGGTGGAGAAGCTCACCAGGTAGGGTGGCCAAGGGCAAATGGGCAAATATTGGGAAAGACGCTCGGCAAGAGCCTGTGCTCTGCTCAGCGTCACCCTACTGGGGCGAAATCTTAGGATTTGGGCTCTGTCCCAGCACTGAGGAAGGACCAGGCTCTGGCAGTCCCGCTGAGGGACAGGGGCAAAGCCAGCTCCAGACCACCGTAGAAAACATTTTTAAATCAGTATAACCAAGTTAGATTCAATTTGCTACAGATTAATTCCCAAAGGGAAAAAGAAAGGAGGGGAAATGCCATTGCCGGGCTGGCACCAGGCTGCAGCAGGACAGTCACCTTCCTGCAGGGCTGGGAATTGCTGTAGATTAGGGATTGACAGCCTGGAGCGACAGCTCAGACAAAACAGCACCATTTGGCTGGCTGGACATGAAACCCAGCTGAAGGAGAGACAGGCTGCAATGAGCAGGGAGAAGGTGGAATGAAGAGCCAGCGCTGGAGAAAGGGTCCAGCTCTTCAGAAGGGTTTAGTGTCTTTACCCATCTGCCTTGGAGGTCAGGCAGGAAACATCCCACACCCTTGGGCACAGGCAAAATTACCTCCCTCTCAACCCCTTTGGAGTGCAGAAATGAACTCAGGAAAACCACTTTCCTTCCAGTCTCCTGAAGGAGCCAAAGGAGGAATACAGGTGCATTGCCAGCCAGAGGCTGGGCAGGAACAGCTACAAGGAGCAGTACATCTTCATCTATAGGTGAGTGAGACCCCTTGCCAGCAAGCCAGCCCTCATCCTGCCCTCTGGGTCACAGCCCCACAGAGGCAGGCTGGATGTGGTGGTGTCTTTGCTCTGAGGGAGCTGGAGAGGTGCAGGCTGTGTGGGTGGGATGGGCTGTCCCTGGGTGCGGGGATCATCCCAGACACAGCCACCAGTGTTGCTGTATCTGTCCCAGACCATGGCCTGGGTCAGAGCATGGAGTCAGTGTTAAACATGTCCTCTTGAGCCACGAACGTGACATCCCCTATCCTGTCCATTCTGCTGCAGGCAACATCTGGTATCGGTGAAACAAACCTACCAGTACCCTGACACCCAGCCTGGGGACGAGGATGTCTTCTCCAGAGAGCCCTTTGTCATCTGGTTCCAGTCTCCAAAAACCGGTGAGATGTTTCAGAAATGTGTCATTGTCCCACTGGTGAGTCAGCAAGGCAACACTGGCTGGACCCAGGTGTGTCGGGGAAGGCTCGAGGGGCCGCATCCAGACCCCACACTGCTTTTCCTTCCAAGAGCAGCATTTTGCCTGTCTGGGAAAGGCCACAGCCCCAGGAAAGCCTCTGCTGCCGCAGGCAGTGGGCTGGTGGATGCACTCCCTGCCGCTGGCATGGCTGTGGGAGCAGCGATTGCCGCGGGTGCTGGATCAGGGTTTGCCTGCACTGGCACAGCATCCCAGGCTCAGCTGAGTGCCTGGAGGGGGACACTGTGCAACCATACAGAGATTACCCCTGGTCCACAGTCAGAATAGAAGCTGTTTCTTCCTCAGAAAAAAAAAACAACCTTGCTTCCCAATCAGTTTCTGTTTCTTTGTGACTGATTCTCTGTTTAACCATTACATTTTTCTGTTCTTCTGCCCTGTTTTTAAGCTGTCAATGAGTTTGCTATAATCCCTCTGCACACCACACCAGACACTGCAGTGCGGGAGATTGATGAGCTCTACGATGTGTATTTAGATGTCAAACAGCACTGGAAAACAGAGGTTGGTTGCTACATCTGTGTTACTAAGAGGGCTTTGGTAGAGTCACCTGGCAGGCTATTCACGGTTCACAGATGACAACCTTAAACACACTGATAATGAGACCCAGGTTTTGAGTACCTCTGTGATGTATTTTCACTGAATTCTCCACATTTTATACAGTAAATTTGATCTCCCAGTAAGATTGTTATCAGCATGCCCTGGTGTGCCCAGCAGAAAGGAGAAGTCCCCCTGCACTCAGAGAGTGGCTGCTGTTAGAGCTGTAAGGGCTACTGGAAGCATCAATGGACCTTAAAAGTCCTTGTCAGTCTTCTTTTGAAGAGCTGTCCTCATGGTAACTTTTGAAAAACCTCTTACCTTCCAGAACTTCATCTTCATGGGAGACTTTAATGCTGGATGTAGCTATGTTCCCCTAAAGCACTGGAAGAACATCCGGCTGAGGACTTACTCTGAATTCATCTGGCTAATTGGTGACAAAAATGACACGACAGTGAAGAGCAGCACAAACTGCCCATATGACAGGTAAAGAGCCAAACTGCTCACTGGTTATGACTCTCTGAGTGAAAAAATGTATCAAAACCTGTCAGTGACCAACAGAGACAACAAATGTACATGAGGCCATCAAAGATAAAACAGTGTCCAGGGAAAATGTGATCCAAATGCTTCTAGTCAGGAGCACAGAGCACTTTGCAGACCTGTTGGTGAGTAGTTTTGGAGAACAGGCAGGATTTCAGGCAACAACCAGCTATTGCTGTGGCTCAGATGGGGACAGATGGCAGGCCATTCAGCAGCACTTCACATCCGCAGGGAGCCCTGCAGACTCCTGGAGGAAGGTGCTGCTGCCTGTTCTGTGCCAGTTTTGGACCACAACTTTTGCTCTTACATTTGTAATCTGGACTGACAAATACAAAGCCAGGTTCTGCCTGGGGAGGGGGGACACCTCACCTTCCTCTGCCACTGCAGTTCCCTCAGCAGGGACAAACGATACATCAGCTGTTAGAATCCAGAGTCCTCTTGCAGAGTGAGCTTCTGGATCTAAGGAGGACTTCACTGAGACTCCAGTCATTGGTGTCCTGTGCATTTTGTATCCAAAGCAGGGCTTTCAACTTCCCAGCACTGGTAGGTGGGTTTAGACAGAAGTCATTTGACATTCGCTTCCAAGGCCAATGCATGCCAAGATATTTAGATGCCTCGCTGCCAAGAAGGGACCTAAAGGAGGTGGCATCTCTGGGTGGGAAACCCATGGGTAAGGACAAACCATACATAGCTGAGACTCCTTGAAGGTCACTCCTCCAGCCACCTGCCCAGCTCACCAGCTGCTGCTGGTCAGGCACCTCATCACAGCACCCCATTCCCTTGGTCCTTGCAGGATCGTAGTCAGCGGACAGAAGCTCATCCACGCTGTCGTGCCACACTCTGCCAATATCTTTGATTTCCAGAAGGACTTTCAGATGACTGAGGAGCAGGTAGGCACAGCACAGCCTCTGTAGCAGCGGGGCAAGGGCTAACACAGGAGTGCAAAGCCAGCGGTGTCCAGGCAGTCCTGAACATGGTCCTGGCCATAAAACTGCTGCATCTTCCCAAAGGGATGCAATGCTTGCGTTGCACGTCCCCACATCCACGTCCCACCTGGGACAGGGCTTGGAGAGACCGGGGGCAGCCGCTCCCAACCCTCTGTGCCCTTGTCTTGCAGGCACTGGGGGTGAGCGACCATTTCCCGATAGAGTTTGAGTTAAAAGCAAAAGGTGGCTTCTTCAACTGGCTGAGATCAAAGTTTTCAAGGAAGAGGAGGCCAAGGAAGAGCAGTCAATCAAGACCATGATCGTGCTGAGTCCTCATCCATGGCGTGGAAATACACAAATGCCAACAGATCTTGTAGAAGACTGGTGTAAATATACTCACAGCAAGTGGACTCCCTCTCCTCCCCCAAATATTTTGTTAAAGTTCAAATGTTTTGGGTGAGAAGACAAAATAAACCTTCAGGTTATTTTCTTATTTTCTGTATGCAGAAATAAACCAGCTAGAAGCAGCACACTGCTTACTGTACTGTTGGAAATGTAAGGAGCTACTGCAAGGGTGAAATACTTCCATGTGCTTTACCTGCAACACCTGAAGGGCAGGGATCTCCACACATTCCTGTGGGCTATGGAACTCTGCCATTCCTCTGCAGGGGAGGAAGAATTAAAAGGGCTTTCTGCATCGTGGGTTGGGGGGGGGTGTGCACTTCAGAGCTGCAGCCAGCAGGACTCAGGTCTGTGCCCTGGTGGTTTGCAATGAAGGATGTTGCTGAATTCAGAGTATTTCTCGGTGGGGGTTTGTAACTGCTCACGGCATTGAGGGCTTGAGGAAAGACAGACATTAAAGACAGAGGGACAGGGAGCAAGGGCCCCTTTTCTGCACTCCCTCAACCAGGAGCAGCAGGAAGCTGGTGGTTCTCACCCCTGCCTGCCTGCCTGCCTGCAAACCTAAGGTGAGACATCCTGTGGATCCCAGGTGACTCTGCTGCCAACAAAGTGTCATAAAATTCACATTAAAATCTGATTTCAGATCCTGACATGGAAGTGAACTGCATTCCCACCCCCCGCTCCAAAAAGCCCCTCTCCAATGCAGCTCAAAGTCCTCCAATGGACCAGATTTTAATGACGATTATTTAATGTAGTGGTGCAGCAATCTGTTTTCCTAGCTCAGCCCACAGGCTGTATTTAGTGCAAACCAAACCTTCTCACACAGATGGCATCCGAAAAGTGGGAATAATCCAACTGTTAGTAGAGGCAAATATTCACCTCCCTTCATCAATGAGCCCTGGGTTGCCTGCTGAAGGGGCAGGGAGGGCAAGCAAGCAAGAAGGGCTTTGTGAGGAGGAAAACAGTTCGGCCTTTGTGAAAATGTTCAGTGAGAAATGAATTTGAAGAAAGAAACTAAATCAAGAGAAAATGATCCCAGGGGTGTGTGTGCAAGGCAGACAACAAATCCTCCAACTTTCAGTAGCAATTAACTTGAAATCATACAGCATTTCATAAGCTCCCTCAGTTATACTGCAGTCAAGGCAAAAGAAAGAGCCTGATTTAAAACAAATATTTACATTGAGATTTTTATAGAGATGCCACTGTCTGGCTGACAGCAATGATGGCTCATGTGAAGGCTGAAGTCACTCTGAGTCTCTGGCCTCATGTCTTGCTCCTACGTAAGTCCCTTCTGTCTCTTGGCTTTCAGAAAGGAACAGTGCACAAAGGAATAAATCACGCTCCAGGAAAGCCATAATGGGCACATTCAGTCATGAAAAAGATGTAATTATGACTAAGTTTTACTGAAAATATTTGTCCTTATTTGCGATATTGAATATAGTCCTTTACCCAGCCTTTGAAGATAAGAGAGCAGCCTTGGGAGTGATGTCAGTGCCTGTCAGCCTGGAACTGTGAGCTGGGTTTGACTGGATAGAGTGAATTTTCTTCACAGTAGTTTGTCTCTCACACAGTTTCTGCCTCTCACCCCACCAGCGAGTTGTTTCAGGGTACACAAGAAGTTGTGAGGGGAGAGCAGACCACTGCTGACACAAGGGATATCCCACACCATACGGAGACACGCTCGGCACACAAAGCTTGGGGAAGAAGAAGGAACAAGAGGACTTTGGGACTAGTGGTGTTTGTCTTCCTCAGTAACCATTATGTGTGATGGAGCCCAGATTTCCTGGGGGTGGCTGAACACCTGCCTGCCCATGGGAAGCACTGAATGAATGCCTTGTTTTGCTTTGCTTATTAAACTATATTTTTCTCGACTTACAAGTTTTGTCAGTTTTGCTCTTCTGATTCTCTCCCCCGTCCCACCTGTGGGGAGTGAGTGAGTGGCTGTGGGGCTGAGGTGTCAGCTGGTGTTAAACCACATCAAGCTGCTGTCGCAGAGATGCTGAGCATTTGACCAACAGAGAGACAGCTTAATACAAAATGGTGCTCCCCCATGGAGAGCTGGGACACAGTTTTGTGGAATTCACAGCAGAGAAACATCAAACATTACAATCTGAGTGCAGATGCTAGGGGTGGGAGATGCCCAAAGCTCCTACTGTCAGCACAGTCTCTCTAGATATCCCTGTGTTTATTCCATACATTCATTAGACATATTATAATTACATCCTAAAATGTTTAACGGTTCATGTCATCTCTAGATTTTCCTCACTGGGGATCATTACCCAACTGTCCCAACTGCAAAGGGGTTTTCAAGTTGTTCCAGCCTGCAGGAGCCTTGATATATTCTGCAGCCAGAACAAAGGTTCTCTTTTTGATGAATGAGGCTTCTTGAGTTTAATTTATGATCAAACAGAAGTTTTACACTGGGAATCCAAAATTCCTGGAAAGACTTTTTCTCATGCAAGCCAGGTCTCAGATCATGGGAGAGAAACAAAGAGGCTCTTCAGAAACTGAAAACTCTGTTTTCACCCCAGCAGCCCTGGCCAGGCGAGAACACAGAGCAGACAGGGTTCAGCTGAACAAGAAGTGCTAAGATCCCTCAGGTTTGGGTCCTTGGGAAGCCCTTCTCCAATGTATCATGCTGGAGACATCCTCACTTCTTGCAGACCCAAGTCTCCACTGCCCCACAGAGGGACCCCTCGCAGGCCACAGAAGGTCCCTGCTGCCCTGCTGAGATGGAGCCTGGGCTGCTCCTCACCCACACAAGGATGGTTTTTACTGCCCTGGAGGTGTGAGTCCTTTGGCAGGGAAACCCCCAGAACCCACACCAGCAGCCTAAGGCAGGACTGCTACTTCTCTACAGCCTCCATCATCTCTGCTGGCTTGGTTTGTCCATCTGCACCTTCATCTGAAGAGGGCTCATGTCCTCTTCCTGGCCTTGGCACTGCTCCCCACTAATCCACAGAGAGGGCCCCGACACCTCTCGTCCTTGTCCGCAGGACAAGAGACCTTTTAGTCCTGAGCAAGGCTCTGCCTACCTCCTTTTGCCTCCTTGGAGCTACTGGCAGCAATGAGCACACAGGAGAGCTGGCACAAGACCCCAGGAGATCCTGAATTGTTCATTCAGGGTCTGTACATCCCCCAGCACAGACTGGTGGATCATGCACTGTGATTGAACCTGCAGCATTAGGGGAACATTAAAAAATTATATATAAACCATCATCAAGCAAACATGCTGGGATGTGCTGTTTAACAAACTGGACAGAAGGATAGGGGTCACCTGGACCAGGGGTCGTCCCCTTTCTGCACCACGGTAAGTGAACCCAGATCTTAAGCCCTTGGGCACAGCAACATCCATGTGCAGCACAGCCTCTCTCGTTTCAGTTTACAGCCACATTTGTTTTGCTTTCCTGAAAGTTTGTGCATGAATGCACACAGACATGAGCAATTCAAGCCTGAACACCCTCCAGAGCTCCTGCTTCTTCCCTGCCACATGGGCGATAGGTGAAGAGAAGGAGGTGCCAAAGCCACCACTGATGGTATTTGGGCTGGGACACATACACATCCTGTGTCTGGACGTACAGATCACAGAATCAAAGAGTAGTTTTGGTTGGAAAAGACCTTTAAGATCATCGAGTCCAACTGTTAACCCAGCACTGCCAAGGCCACCACTAACCCATGTTCCTAAGCACCACATCCCGTTTTTTGAACACTTCCAGGGACAGTGATTCCACCATGTCCCTGGGCAGTCTGTGACAGTGCTTGACAGCCCTTCAGCGATATATTTTCCCCAGTATCCAATCTAAACCTCCCCTGGTGCAACTTGAGGCCCTCTCCTGTAGTCCTGTCACTTGTCACTTGGGAGAAGAAACTGACCCCCTACTTCTCTATACCCTTTTTTCAGGGAGCTGTAGAGTAATAAGGTCCTTCCCAAGCTTTCTTTTCTCCAGGCTAAACCCCCCCAGCTCCCTCAGCTGCTCCTCATAAGATGTGTGCCCCAGGCCCTTCACCAGATGTACACGTGTGCAGATGTTTGTCCACATACAGATGTGCAGCAAACGACTGAGCTGCAGCCCTAGAAAGGCAGTGTTGTGCTGTTGCACAGCAGGGCCGGTAGCACTGATAGCAAAATCAAAGGCAGAAAAATCAAAGAGCCTACCAGTGTGGGATTGCTAAAACCAGCAGTTGGTCCAAGCCCAGCTGCTTCACGGCTCCCTCAGCCTCTGGAGCGATTATGGGGAGCACTCCGTGCCCCAGGCTGGACTTGGGCGCTCACTGACTGAGCATCTGCCACAGAAAAGGACCAGGAGGGGAGCAAAGCCTCCCTGGGCAACCCATGGAGAGCTTTTCCTATTCCCCTGTAGCCCAGAGCTCAGTGGTCCCTGGGCGGAGCTTTTCTCTGCCAAGCAAGATAGGGAGATGGAGAGCAGGAGGTGAGGACAGCAGTCGTATTTCTCCTGCCTTTATTCAAAAGGAAAACAATTTGGAAAAAATCACTTTTTCCCTCCCCTCTACCTATGGGTCGTTAAAAGCGTTTGCAAACCTCCCTCAGCCCCCAGAATAAGGCGTTTTTTCCTCCTGCAGGGCGCCTGCTCCCTCCCCGCCATGCGGAGCCAGGCATACATTAAATATTACTAGAGCCCCCTCTGGTGGCATTGCTGCGAGTCCCAGTGGCTTGGAGGCTTCCCGTGAAATTCGCACCCGGACCCCTCAGCACGGCCAAACCCAGGCACGCCGAGGAAGCGGGATTTCACACTTAACTGGGAGCTCATGGATCTGCATCCCCCCGTGTATCTCCATACAGACCTCTTCACTCACTGCAGAGAGGCTGACCCCCATCCGTGAGCCCACCATGTCTGTAAATGAGTTTCGCAACAAAAAGGGAGCACTTCCTTGGCTCCAGGGCTGGTTATTCATTGCACAGGGTTACTCAACTGGGAACGTGCTGCGATGACCTTCATAAGGCAGCCCTGCTCGCAGGCAGTGGCTCCCAGGACCTGGTGCTGGCAGGTTACAGGACACAAACCCCCCAGGAACCCCTTGGTGTCCCTGCCATACCTGCCCCAGGAGCATCAGGGCAGCTGGCTCGGTCCAGCAGCAGCCACAGCCTTTCCTGCCTGCCCAGCTCCTCGGGATCTCTTCCAGTGACTGTGCTTCTGCTCTTTGGTGGTTTGTCCCTGGATTTGGGGAAGATGTGAGGCCGTTCTGGCCACCAGCACCACCATCCCTTCACAGATGCCACCAACCCCTTCTCCAGTGCCAGAATCACAGAACATCCTGAGTTGGAAGGGACCCACAAGGATCATTACAGTCCAACTCCTGGCCCTGCACAGGACAACCACAAAAATCACACCATGCGCCTGAGAGAATTGCCCAAAGGGTTTGTGAAGTCTTCAGGCTTGGTGCTGTGACCACTTCCCTGAGGAGCCTGTTCCAGTGCCCAACCACCCCCTGAATGAAGAATGTTTTCCTAATATCCAACCTAAACCCCCCTGAGCCGAGTTTAGCCCACGCTCCTCTCCATCATCCCAAGGGTTCAGGGACACAACCTCTGCACTCTCACCTGGTACATAACCACAAGCGCCCTTTCTCTGCAGGCTGGTTTTCAGCTGGTGAGAAAAACAAGGTTAAATACTTTGTGTATAATTTTAAATATAATGTCTCAACTGTCAGCGTTTGCAGGGGCAATTTTCTGTTAGACAGGAGACAGCTTTATAGGAATTAATTTTCGTGTTGTCAAAGTGACCAGAAACCTTCCCTGAAAAGCTCTGCAAAAGCCGGCATTGAGACGTGACCGCTTTTTGTGCCTCTCTGCCGGGAGGAGGGCCTGACCCCAGCCATTTTTGGGGAAGCCAGATGCAAAATCCCACCCCCCAAATAAAACACCCTAGCTGGATATCACTGTCAGAAAGAAATACCCCCCTGGCAGGGCCAGCTCCTCCATGGGGCCCAAAGGACTGACAGGCTTCCAGCTCAGCAGGGATGTAAATATTTGCAGTACCAAGGTCCTGCAGAAAGGCAGCTCAGCACAGGAAAGAGCTGTCAAACATACCTCTGGGCCCTGCTAAATCATATTTTCCTATTAATTTTTTTTTCAAAAATCATAAATACTAGCCTTTTGTTCATGTTATATAAAGAATGTGCTTTAAATTTCAGTCAAATTAATAGTGACAGGAGCTATAAATCCACCCTGATTTAGTGACAATGTTTTTTCTAAGTGTGCAATATAAATTCACAACCATGAAAATTAACTCTGAAAGTCTGAGAAATTCTGAAAAGCCATTTAAAAACATTTTCCCAGGAGGCCCTGGGGAAACAGCCCGGCACAAGAAGGGGGACTGGCAGCGGGGCTGTTTTGATAACCTTCAGTGAAAGGGACCTGGGAATATTAACCATTACTGGAGGCTGTGGACGAAGAAGTTGCTGTCGCCCTCCCTGCTGCTTTTCCGGCTTGGATGGAGCCATGAAAATGTGGCATCTCACTGTGGGGGGAGGATGGGAATGTGGGAGTCTCTAAGTCGCTGTAATATGGGGAGAAATTACTTTTAAAAACAAACCTTTGCTTACAGGAGTTTGGAATGCCTAAAGGTTCAGGTACCAGGCGGGTTTGCTCCCAGCTTGCAGCACTACAGCAGGGCTGGGTGCCCTGGTGCACGTCCTGCACCACTGCTGTCGGCAGCAAAATTCCAAACACTCCTTTGTGCTACTCTGGATATGGACAGGAGATGTGAAAAAGAAGAAAAATAATTTAAAAAAAAGTTCCTCCAAGTCAGCAGGCAGAGGGCACAGAATAAACACCTGGGGATGCTGCCGGTAGCTTCGCAAGACCCCAGCCCTTGCACACCAGTGGGTCCAGAGCTGTCCCTGACCTGGCAGAGCCCAAACTGGGCAACCAGTTTCATTTGGCTCATGGGAGAGCATGGTGCAGCCAGCTGTCATCATAACAAATGGTTTGGAAAGAGTCTCTCCTCAAACAAACAAAAAACACTGTGTAAAAATGCATCGTGCCATTGCCCGAGTTAAGTTTCGTGCAACTCGAACCCAGTTTCTGTCAAGTGATGTCTGTTTATACGTAGCCACCTTGGACAGGCTTTTAAAGGTGATTTATACATTTTTTTTTTTTTTTAGGTGAGAAAGGTGCCTTGTCTGCACTGCAAGTACATTTCAGTATGGAGTAAAAAAACCAAATTGAAAAATAAAATCAAATCAGTTTAAAGCAAATACATGTAGAAGTAAAAGTGAGTAGAGAAAAAAGCAGTTTCTGGATTGGAAATTTCACAATCTCACTTTCCACAGACAATTAGAGGGAAAACTAATTACAGGGTTTGCATAATCTGACCAAACCCAGAGCTCTGCTGAGGAACAGCCCCAGTGCCCGCATTGTTAATGCACCCAAGAGACTCAGAGCAGCTCAGGGCTTTTTGGGGAGTGAAGGGAGTTGCAGCTTGAACACACAAAGTGCTCTGCACAGTCCCAGCCCTGGAGACTGACCACTGCAGTAACATTTCCAAAAAAATTAATGCTCTGGATCATCTTTATATATATACATATAAAGTAATTCAATTATTAATTTGAATCGATTCAAAGACAAAATAATTTAAATTATTAAGATAAACACTGGAATACTTTATTAGAATAATTTAATTAATAGTAATTATTTAACCCAAAAGCTATTAAAATTATTTAAATACATATATTTATTATAGATACTCACAGCTGCACAAGATGAAACGCAGTTTTGAGTACGCTCCAGTATATGAGATATTTGCCTGCTGGCTGCAGAGATGGCCATCACAGACATGGAGGTAAGCAGGGACACCCAGAGGGGTCTGAAGAGGGAACTCCAAAGCTCCCCTAAACAAAGAAGGCCAGGGGCAGCAAACGCAGGTGAGACCCCAGGGTATGGCAGGAGCAAGCACAGCACAGGGTCAGGGACTGCTATAGGGCAGACAGGGAGTGAAAGACAGGCTGAGTGTGCAGGTTGTGAGGAGCTCCAGGACACCATCTCTGAAGATCCCTCCTCTCTGCCCACTGGGCTGTACAAATGCATCAGACCCCACCAATACCAGGCAGGGCGATGGAATGCTCTGGAGACTGACCATCCCATGGGAACTGGTGTGCCACAGGGACTTACCTTCCAGCACCCACTGAGACATCCAGTGAACCTCCTGGAGGTACAGAGGGTCCCAGTGTTTTCCTGGGTGGCAGTGGCCAGACTTAGGGCCTGCCCTGGATCAGTGGCCACCGGGGGTCCAGGGGGCCACCGAGGGCACTGCCAGATCTAGCAAAGCCCTCACAGGACAGTCTGGGCCAGCTGAAGAGGGATGGATGAGTTCCCAGTGGGACTCACAGGTACGAGGTGGCCAAACCCGGCTATAAACCTGCATCAAGGAGAGACTATAAACAACGAAAAGAATTAAGTTCAACCAAAGCAGCAAAAAAAACCACTTCCACAGGAAAAGGCAGAAAAGTAATACCAGCCCTCTGCCTATAATGAAGAATCCCTCTTGTACCATTGCAAGGCTACCCAGCAGGAGGCACTGGGACACCAGTAACCCAGTGCACCGACACCCCAGCCCCACAGCTGCCTGCTAAGGTGGGCACTGCACACCAAAACCTTCATAAAGGTGCCAGAGACCAAAAGCAGAGCAGAATGTCCCCCAAAGCACCGCTCTGTGCCCAACACAAAGTCAGTCCTCAGCTGCCAGAGCTGCTGGAGTTGGCTGAATGTTGTTGCCACACATCAACACAGCCAAGTTACGCCAGAAGCTCTTCTCATCACCACCACTGGGTGCTTGCTGTTCTTAGCAAGGTAATTTTTATGGACACTCCATAGCTGTCAGTGCCCAGGCAAGGCAGAGTTGGTCACTTGAAGCAGAGCTCAGCTTTTGCTGCAGGTAAACCCAGCCACGGTACCAACCAGGGTCCCTTGACAGAAACCCCCACTAATTTCAGCCACTGTCATTAAACCCAGACAAGGGGTAACAGGCAAGAGAAGGCCAGACAAGGGCAGGGTGACTGGGACATGGGGGTTACACAGGTGAGACGCTCTCAAGGTTTACTCACCCCAACAGCTGTATCCAGGTTATTTTGTTTTGTTTAAAAACATTAAATAGGAGGTTCACGCTGACGTAGCACAAGGCTAATGAAACACAGTTAACTATAAAAAGGAAATAATCTGATAAACCTGGGGCAGGAAAGTCCTTGGCAGCCACTGCATCTCAGGTTTCACTGGGGCTTTCAGCAGGACCGTGTTTGGGAAAACATCTGCTGGTTTCCATGGCTGTGCACTGGGGCTGCCGGCCCCAGGTGCAGGGAGACACCTTCTGCAAACAACCCCAGGAGCCTGGAGGGACACGGGGAGACACTGGAGTGCCCTGGAATCAGACAGATAACCCAGCTGGCAGCTCCAGGGACACACCAGTGCCAGCTCCACTGACCCCATGCCTGGGGTCTGTGCAGGGGCAAAGTGGCACAGGATGTTTATGTCATAGCTTAAACTTCTGGCATTTTAAGGAAAAAAAACCAAGGTTTTAGAGAAAAAAAAAAAAAAGAATGGCATGAGGTTATGCCCAAATTTTCAAGGCTACCTGAAGGGCCTGTTGGCTATCCAGTCTGCCTGAAGCTGCTATGTGGTGTAGTTTCAGTTTGAACTTTACTGACTACATATGAAAAGAATCCAATATTGTTTTTAACATGCACATTTTAATGAAGCAAACATTTCTATTTAATAAGTTATAACATACAATTTTACAATCCTGTATTTTTATTCCAGTTTATTTTGTTTTAAATTCCTACTTTACAATGTAGTGAGCATTTCACATTAAGGCACAAAAAAAAGCACAGTAAAAAACCCCCCCAACTTTCCTTTATTTTCCCAATAACTGTGCTGGAGAGTAGTGCATCCACATGTAACTACAGAACCATTAAGCATGAACTTCTCCCAAGGGACAGTGACATTTCAACAAGTTTTCAACAAATCCTACCTTCTCCTAGTCGCAGAGTTAAAGCTCATTAGGAGGGTCTACTAAAGCCCCAGCAGCTGACAGCAATTCAAATATGCACTTGGGAAGTAGCGTGGAGTAATCCGGGACAGACAAGTTATAAGGAAGTTTCCACTCCCTGACCCTCCTCAGCAATGCCTGTTGCAGCACGAAGGGGATTGCAGGAGCTGAGTGTGCTTCAGGCATGTCCTTGGACTGAGACACAATAAAACACCTTGGACCAAAGATGGGTCTGTTCATGGTATTATTGCTATTATTTGTATTGCTATTACTGGTGCATTCACACACCCTCCCTCCCTCCCCACACCCCCAGCTGTGGGTCCCCTTCCCAGGCTGGTTTTTTGCACCCTCTCAGCTACTCCCCAGGCCCGTGGCCTCCAGGGAAACTGCTGACCATCATCCCAACACACCACGGTGCTCTGTCTGCAGCAATTGTGTGTCACACAGGCGAGAGCTATCCCTGGCTTGGCAAGTTTAGGGGATTTACTTAACCCAGCCAATCCAGGGGCTTGTTCTTAAATAAAGAGTGTGGGGAGTTACCTGTAAAGTTACAGAAACATCACCAGAATCCCAAGCTAATTAAAAACCGCATTGCTAGCATCATGGACAAAAAGCTACCTGTCTAGAGTTACAAAGCATTAATATAGAAAGGCTGAAAGCTTCCAGGAAGTCGATTTCAATCTGCTTCTGGTTTGCTATAAAAGATAAACTTTTTCTAAATGTAAACCACTAGCAGAGCATTTTCAGAAACATTTTAAATTTGAGTGGTAAAGCCACTTATAGTAGCTTTTTATAATGTTAAGTGTTAAAATTGATCAAGTATAGAAAGGCACCTATTATAGTACCAGTTTTACCTCATTTCTTTACAGAAAAGAATTTGAACTGGGGACAGCCCAAGTCATATTCCATAACTAAAATGTAAAGTCTCCAGTCAAATAAAATCAGTAGTTAAGATACCCAATTACAAAGACAAATTCCAGTTTTCAATTAACATCCAAAGTCTTTAACATCCGCAAGGGAAATTAGTGTCTAGTCATCCATATGATTCTCCGAACATTAGAAGTGACCCGGACTGTACTGCAAAGGTACAATTTGAGGAGGATATTAAATAGATTGACATCAGGTTGGTAAGTAGGATAGAAGTGAAATGCTTGTAAAAAATAGTTACAGAGTTTACATCTGACTGCATTGAAATGTGAGCCGTGTGTATCTAGATACTGTATTTTGCAACAGGACTGCACCCAGGATCACTCTGCATCTGGGCTGCAAACGCAGAGAGCGACTCTGGTGCCGTTTATGGAACGGTGACATGGAAGGGACTCCCAGGGATGTGCTCGTCACCCCATTTCACTGCCAGGACATAGTCACCCCTCTCCTTGACGACGTAAGTGACGTTGTACTGATGGCTGCCCAAATGCTTGATGGACACCTCTTCGCACGGTATTGTAGGTCCATGGACACCAACTAACAGCATATTGGAACCTACAGCAAAATAACAGCCTGTTAACATTCCTGAGCTTAAACAAGCCAGCATGGTTGTACCATAATATACTGGCTCTGTAACACATGGGTTTTGTTATTTCAATTCACAGAGTGGTAGTCTGAGGTATGGCTCAGCTAATTTGGTGTAAGAAGGAATTTTATGTTAAAAAGCTTTCAACCTCATAGAGGCAAGGGTTTATTTGTGCATTTTGCCAGATCTGATAGGGTACCACTATCTAACTCGAGCACAGGAGACATCAATGCTGCTTGTGAAAACGAGCTGGCGCTGCTTTACAAGTACTTCATCAGATGTTAATAGCAGGGGCCAGTGAACACAGCTGGCCTGTAATCCACCCTCCACAGAGCTCCTGCATGATGATGATGATAATCAGTGCTCAAGGCAAGTGGGAACACTGTGCATTACATGCTACAATGCACCACAAGGGTTGCTTAAGTTCAGCAACCTGTCTGTTCTCATGCCATAACCCTGTGGTTCTTTCAGATGCACCTGGCCCAGATGAAGTCATTTGGAGAGGAACTGCCATCTTTACAGCCTCTGTATTAGGACTGACTTGGTGAGTATGGTGTAGTATTCAGAGTTTTTCTTTAGAATCAGATCAACACCTCACGCTCTGAATTTTAACTCTGGAAGTTGATTTAGAGGAAACAACAACCCAGCTAAACCACCCACCCTGAACATCCAGCTGGTTCCTGTATCCATACCTGCTTTGCTGCAGTCCACAGAGAAAGAACTTTTCTGACCCACAAAAGCCTTTGAGAGTCCTGCTCCACGGGAGATCACCTTGCTAGCATCCGAGGTGGATTTGGGAATGGCACTATAGCAAGTTTCAGTCGATGACCTCGTCACCGACTCTACCAGGATGGAAGAAGTTTCGTTGGCACTGCCTGGGCTAACCAGTCGCTGTCCTGGAAACAGAGAAGATTTCATTTCTGACATTGAGATTTGCCCCATCTGAAAGGCATTCACAAGGAGGTTTCAAAACACTCCTAATGACTAGCATGCATTCTGCATCCAAAATGCATTTTTGAAGAGGACCAATTTCCTACTCGGGTTTTTAAGCTGACATCTTCCAGCACTGCTGGCAGCAATCCCACCCCAGAGCCCTCAAGTGGTTGAAGAACCACAGGAATTTCAGGATTCATTAAGCAAAGCTGGCTTAAGAAGAGTTAATTGTGCTCCAATCACCAAATGCCAAAAATTAAACTTGAGTTGGCAGAAAAGCAGGTGCAATTTTGCAATAACCCATTTTGAAAGCATAGCGTGTCCCAGCCTGGGGAAGTGCAGTCCCTGCCACCCTCTCCCACGAACATCCCTGCACTTTGGGCACCAGGAGAGGGTTCACTAGCTCAGGGGCAGCAGCAGAGATGAGCTCCAGCCTGTGCTTAAACACAGTGCTGAAGAGAAAAGAAGCTTCCTAAACCAATCTTCCTCACATCACCTAAAAGCCTCCCAGATGTTACCGATGTTTGGTTAGGTGACACCTGCACCAAAATGAGACCAAGAAAGGCATCACTTATGCTACAGGCAAGCAGGTTTCAGGCTTTGTGGGGAAAATCAGTAAATAAGTCATATTTCTCTACTGCCAGCGCAACACTCTGGCACTAGATCAGGATTTAATATTCCCCCATGAAGCTACTTTATAGCCTACCACTGAGTCAAGCTGGTAAGATCCATGACTGCTGCTCTTGTAGCTGCTCCTGAGACCCCTCATCTAGGCTTTGGAGGTGATGGGGAGAAGCATTTTGCTGCTTGTGTTTTTGGGCATCTAGACCAGAATGCCACTGTCTCAGAGGGATGTATTTGCTGAATGACAAGAGCTGCTTCAGGCACACAGTAAGTACTGGTTAGCTTTTTACCTGTAACCTTTGCCTTGAAGGGGCTGCCCACTATGTGGTTAGGTCCACCATATTTAACTCCAATTAAATAGTTTCCTGGAGCCATGGGTGTGTACATGACTTTGTAACCTTCTGGAGTTTCCTGGCAGTCCATTTTCACCTTTGATGGCCCTTCAATTGTAACAGAGAGGGTACCTGGACCAGCCTTGGTCGTGTTAATGAAAAACTCCGACTGAAGTCCTAGAAAGACGTAGCACAGTAAGAAACATTCTTCCTCGCACCCACGTTACACATGCAGCCTCAGTCATGAAACAGGAAGGGGTAATTCGGTGCAAGACCAGGCTGCCCAGGGCTGCAGGCAGGGAGGGACACCACATCCCCCCCCCACACATCCTCTCGCAGGCTCTGCACCCCTGGAAGTCTGCCCAGCTTCATCCCGCTCCCTTCTCTGCTTGGGTTATGTGACTGTGTGGGACAAGGGGTCATGAGAGCCCTTCAGGACTGGAATGGAAGTAATTCACCATCAAAAAACTGGCTTAGAGAGAAAGCAAGAGCCTTTCTCTTGAGTTTCAAAGCCCACACTAACACAGCTCCAGCATGGCTAAATTCAGGAGAGCTCGGAGCTGTCTCACTGCCTGGACCACAAATCAGCACTGAAGAGCCCACAAGAAAGCAGGAGAGACAAGGGGCAGGAGATCTCCTGGAGGAGACGGGTGTCTGAAGGGCTTGGCAACAGCACTCCAAGCAGTTTGTGGAAACAAAAGCTTGTTTAATTACAGCATCTGGTTAACACAGCTGAATTACTGCTGCTAATACTAAGCCAATGACACAATGCCAATGACACAAGAAAAAATTAAATAAGGCTTTCAGCCCCCAAATAATTTACTGTCAAACTCTGGCTTAAAATATTTATGATCTTTGGGCTGTAGCATGAGACACTGCTGAGAAGAAATGAAGTGCTCAGGCTCACTCAAAATCAGGACAGCCATGGGAAAGTTTACTGCTGCTGCGACAGAAGCATGCAGACGTGGGAATAAACTAGGGAGAAGTCTGGAGCCTCTCCACACAAGAGGTTGCTGTGTTGCAATGCTGGGAGAGCCGAGCTCCCACAGAGGATTGTGCCATGTCCCTGGCACCGCCTGCACAAGAGGTCAGGCATCAACCTGCAATGCCCCACTCAGCTGGAGGGAAGTAATTCCCAAAGCCAGCAAGCTTCACAGCTGCTCAGTAAGACTTCTTGCTCCAGAGTTGCTGGTTTTCCCTGTGCCCCAGATGAAGGCTCGCATTGTTGGAGGCTGCAGGCACACAGCCCTGGTGGGGGATGGTTCAGGTGCTCAGCCACTGGCTATTGAAACCCCTACACTGGGCCATTGTTCAGAAATGCTGCTCGGCAGCTCCCAGGGCACCCAGCCTTTGGCAGCAGCCAGGATTCAACAACGGGGCACAGAGTAACTTTACTGAAGTTAAACAGTCTGTTTAGATTTAAAACAACCCAAAGCACCTTTATAGAGGGTGAAAAATTCCCCTGTCCCTGATGCATCAGTGGCTAGTATTAATGAGTGCTTTTGTTTCCACCTATTAAAGCAGCACAGGCTGTATCTTTATTTTATGTGGTGTATCCACATGTCTCCAAAACCAACTGCTTAGTTTCTCCAGAACACCAGAAGCTGTAACTGAATAACTGCAGTATTTTTTTTTCCCAGGGAGAAAAAAGGTAATGAAATGGAATCCACAGACACAGTAGTAAATGGGATAAGAGGAACTAGCTATTCCCTTGCACAACAAAAGGAAAGAAAATTAATCAGTTTTACTCTGCTATACACCTGTGTGTGTGGCCTGAGCAAGCACACAATTAAATAAATCAACGTGCGTATCCTGGAATGTTTTCATACGTTTTTACTAAGGCCACGAATCACAGAAATGAA
The DNA here is from genome assembly GCA_036023395.1 of Myiotriccus ornatus. Classification (NCBI taxonomy): domain Eukaryota; kingdom Metazoa; phylum Chordata; class Aves; order Passeriformes; family Tyrannidae; genus Myiotriccus; species Myiotriccus ornatus. The sequence goes on from JAYRBT010000023.1 coordinate 12,356,818, forward strand.
AAAACAAACCCTAAACTCTACATTCTCGAGTTGAGAACTATCAGATGAGGCAGCTGCAGCAGACAGAGGTGTCAGATTTCCACTGCATCTGAAGCACACAGCCAACACAACAATCCACTGTTCTCCCCAGGGTTCACACATCATACTACATTTAACTTGAAATTTCTTAGACCTGCAAGCACTGAAGGGAAGCTTGAAGGGTACACCCTAGTACCCATTTAATTAACAGGGGCACACAAGTTAAACAAGATTCCTTCAACTAGACAGCCAACTCAGACATTGTGTTCATGCGTGGAAGAGAGCCAGAGCATCTCCAGAGCTCCAAGGGACCACCGAGGTGGAGCTCAGCTAACTGGCAGAGATGGCCCAGCTGCTAACCAGCAGTTCCAGTGAACGCATGCTGCAGCTGCTGACTGACACAAGTTTTAAGGTTGTTAAGGCTCAGTATAGCCTGCAGACTGGTAAGTGATGGTTGTAAGACATGAGGAGCATGCTAGAAAGCAAAATTAGCCTGTGCTCAGGTCAGCAGAGAATGTGGGTTAGTTCAGCTGCCTTAGCAGGCAAAGTCATGTAAAAATATGTCTTAGGAACAGCTTCTGTGTGTGCCTCAAAGCCAAGTGCAAACAGGTCTGTATCAGAGCTGTAAGAGGAGGTTACCCGTGGTGCCGCTCTCCAGGCCGGATCCATAGGCCGTGACCAGCGTGGGGTTGCCCGCCTGCCCGGGCTCGCCCACACGCACTTTGAACGGGCTGCCCACCACGTGGCTCCCGTTGAACTTCACGTCGATGGAGTGGATGCCATTCTCGTGGGGGATGAACCGAACAGCGTACTTATCTGCAAGAGAGAAGTGGCTTTTATATCAGAGATAGCAGTCAAACAATAAACCAGCAATTAAACCCAACTGGTTAGCAACCCAAGATTCTGCAATGCTTTGACATATTACGGTCCCAGGTTTAGTGGACTCAGCTACACGAGCTGCTAAGCTCATATTTAAGTAGGAAAATGCTGTATTTATTGCAGAAGGTGTTACAGATTGGATTTTCACCTTGTTTACTAGGACCTGACATCGGCTGTCATCTAGTCTGCAGGGTGAGGTTTAGGGTTATTTGCCTCACTCGTGCACTAAACATGACAACTGAATCACAGCCCAACCTGTCAGCAGCTGAGGGAGCAGTGCAGAGAAGAAAAGCAGCTGGTCAGAGCAAGCCAAATCTCACCAGCAGGCTGAGCGTGCTGCTCTGACACCACAGACACAGCACCTTTATCTAATGAAGTCATTTAGCAATTTGCTGATATTTAACATTTTTGATTGCGTGTTAACTCAGAGGAGGGACTGATCTCCCCCAGCTGGACAGCTGCTGTCTGTCCATAGTACAGACCATAACTCATAGAGACTTCAAATGAAAAAGAAAACTCATTGCTGAAACAGGTGTTGAGCTTTCTGTAGTGTTTGCTTACAGTCAGCTTCCTTGACATTTCATATGAAGGAGTGAGTGCAAGTCAAAAATAAACTATTAGTCAAAGATGGAAGCATAGCTTTGAAAAATAAACTTCTTCCCATCATATTTCTCCCACATCATATTTCATTTATGACTAATATAGTTGTACCTTCACTGGCAAGTCAAGACTTTAATATCTGCACTTTACACAACTGGGGGTCAGTCAGTTCTTTGGCTATCTAGGAAAGGCATGGACACAACCCTGACTGAACAGCTCTTAACATCAAGAAGTCATTGTCAAAGCAAGGTGCTCATCCCTTGGATACACTGTTCGCAAGCCAAAGAAACTGAACTCCCTTGCTGTGGGACAGCAAATGTTTTGGAGGTGACAGAGTTTGTTATGACACCGTAAAGCTGTGCTCACCTGGTTCCAGCTCAGACACATGGCACTCTTCGACAGCTCCGGAGGGGCTGTGGACTTTAGCATCGATCTTGCCCTTTGCCCCATTCAGCCTTATAGCAAAGGATGCCGGCTGATTAACTTTTAATCCAGACTCCTGAGAATGCAACAGTTAGATTATCAAATTTAAACTTCTTGTTTCAGACAGCACAAGATTTGTGGCATGGAAATAACCACTTCAGCATGAGGGTTTTTTTAGGTTTCAACAAAAGGCATATTGTTGTCATTTGCATTAAGTCTCAAATCAGCTCTCTCCCTCTTAGGGGGTGGCTGATTCAGGAATCACCCACATTGGCTAGGCTGACTTTTCCCATGGTAACATGTATCCTTTGGAAGCCCGAGGGCTCTGCCACATCAAAGAGAGGCAGGCTTACAAGACTAGTCATCCGTTATCATTGAGGTCAGTCCTCGGTATTCGGGCACTCGATTTAAAGGATGCTTAAGCTATAGTTCCATTTTCAGCCCATTCACTCATTCCAGATTCATTCAGGGAAAAGCCTCTGATAATCCAGTTGTCTGAAAGAGTAATATGCATGTTTATATTTGCCACAAGAGGCTGCATTTAGAACGCCACCACAAGATGTCTTAAACATGAGAAAGCAATTTAAAACATGAAAACAGATGTTGCGGTGCTGTCAGGCCATCAGTGGAAGGTGAGGCAGCTTCACATCCGAGCTGCAGTGGTCCTCAACCAGCACAGCACATGCAGCTATCCAGCAGTAGTATCTCATGTTTAACATACTTTACCTGATCTTGTTTTCAACTAAATCCTGAAGAGGGAAATAAATGCAACTGAGTAGAACTGAGTTACAATGTATAAACAAGTCCCTGATGTGGGTTTAGTGGAGGCTGATGCTGCACAATGCACTCCATTACCAAATACTCAGCTTTATCTGCCTCTCCAGGACTTAACTGAAGTGAGTATTCCTGTCAAAGAGTCCTTAAATGAAACACAAGGTAAACATCAATACCACAGTGACTAATTAACGCCCTTGTAACTCCTGGTTAGAAGAGATACTATTGGATCAGGCTGTCATGGTTCATTTACACAGCCTAGGTGGAGAAGTCCTGCAGCCCAAGCAAACTCCAGGGGACCACAGCTGGGACATAGCCAAAAAAAAGCCTCAACTGAAGTACTAATCACCACTCAATGAGGACTGAGGTACAGTATATTTAGACACAGATTCTCAGTCTCACATCCAAGCTTCTGGCTTCCGAGGTTTTAATCAGGCCTTTAATGTTACTTGTATTTTAATGCCTGTAACTACACACACACACACAAATGACATGGTGAGGTTAGCAGATGATCCCAGACCAGCTACAAAGCTGTGATTCACTCTGAGATTTGCTACCTCCCATGAATCATGTGAGCTGCAACTGTGTGGTTTCATGACATCAGCCAGAGCAAATCTGCACCCCAACCTCACCGTGGGGCCCCCTCTGTCTGCCCAGCCAGTGACATCCCAGACACTCAGCCCTACACTACCCATGGAAACCCAGCTCTTCATCCATGGGCCAACCAAGGAACTCAGTGCCAGCATGATCACCAGTGGTTCACTTCCATGTTTCAGTTCTCCTTGACCTTCCTCTAGCTAATGGGGTGGGAAACACTTTTTAACTCCTCCAATGCTATTTCTGGAGCCTCTTGTTCTTAATTTCCAAGTGTTATCACCTGTAATACACTCAGTTGAGCCTTCTGCCTTTGAATTCTGGCTCGCCAGAGCTGGGCCAGCAGCCAAAAACCTCTCTGACTGCAAGCTGAGCTTGAAAACAAGCACCAACCAAGGCAAGACCTTTACTAAAAAGAAATGACAACCATTTTGGTCTTGGAGAACAAGGACGAAATCAGTCTGTGTGGTAAGTTGTAGAGATGTTTCCTTATGTCTCACCTGAAGACTAGTGACAGTGAGCCTGCGAGCATCATCGGAGGGGGCGATGACGGGAACCAGGTAGGGGCTTTCAGGAATGTGCTCATCATTGAACTTTATGGACACCTCATAGTTGCCTGCAGGGAGAAAAGAAGCAATAAGTGTCCTTACTTTCTTTGAAAGTCACATTCAGTGTTGTCTCCCTGTGATTTGGTCTTGGTACGTACCTGGCTCTTGAACTATGTACGATGCACCACATGATCCATCTTTATGGTCATCAAAGGTGATTTCTGCTTTGCTTGGGCCTTCTACAGCAATAGATAGTCCTCCAGCTCCAGCTTCCCGTGTCCATATACTGAACTCAGCTGAAGCATACGAGCACACAAGAGTAAGTTTGCTGCTGCTGGGTTGCATTTTCTTCCTAACAGACTGTTCAGTATCTCATACTTAAATATATCATCACTGTGCTATCAACCTGGAAGATGCTGCTTAGCAGTTTCTCCAGAAGGCTCCTATTAGCCTTGAATTAGCCCATCAGCCCTGTATAACACACCTTACAACCTCGAGTTCATCTCATGAGAGCAGTCAGTTTCCAAAATGTGGATTTCCAGACTTTTCCATTCACATGACACAGCAATATGATTCCTCCATGTTTCTCCACTGGCCACCCCTGGCTTGGGGCAACCCCACAGTGTTACACCAAGCTCTGCTCCAACTCTCGGAGAAGAGGTCAACAGAAACCAAAACGCTGCACTGCAGAGCTGCACACAGCAGACACTGGAGCCCAGTGAGAGCGGGGGACTCACCTGGGACACCTGTCTCTCCACGCTCCAGCCCTGGGCCTCCAGCTCTCACTTTATGGGCTCCTCCCTCGCCCAGTGGCCCCACAGTGAACTGGAAGGGGCTGCCTGGCACCGGCTGCCCTCTGTATTTGACATCCACAGTGTGGACTCCCATTTCTTGCGGCACAAAGCTGACGCAGTAGGTGTTTTTGTCAACCTCTGAAATTTCAGCATTGAAGTTTCTCCCAGAGGGGCTAGTTACCTGTGCTTCCATATCTCTACAATCAATTTCTAACAAGAAGAGAATAAAAAAAAGCAGATTAGAAAGTTTCAAGGGGTTTTGGTATTTTGTTTTTGGAAGCAGGATCTGAGCTGAAGTGATTACACAGTACAAATGACAGAAGAGGCACATAGGTGCTCAGGCAGGTGTGTGCTGCCAAGCAGCAAGCCCAGCCAATTACAGCTTCCCAGCTTCTGCAGGGGCAGATGAAGTGGCTGGAAAAGTGCAGCCAGATAAGCCTGGCCTACATGATTCACAGTTTCCAGACAGCATTACAAACATTTAACAGCCTACATGATGACCTTAAACCCCTGGAGCCAGGGTGAGCTGTACAGCCCATTCTCCAGCCTGCTGCACACACAGTAAATAAATTAAGGCCTCCCTGGTATTTATTTCTCCATATATTGATCATGGTTATGTTTATTTTTAACCATTCAAAGAGACACACTACCAGTGTTTCTTCCCTAAACTACCTTAATGTAAGGATATCTTTACAGCACTGAAGTTTGTATTTCTGCTTCAGGTACACCCAAGCTACACAAGTGCAAGTTGTGGTTTTGGGGATAAAGATGTTGCTGCTTACCTGGGATTTTTAGGTTCAGATCACACACGCTTCCTACTGTTGCAACAGAAGGAGCCCGTCTTGTACGTGTGATGCTCTCCTTAACTCTTCCTTCACCACTTATCTTCACACTGAATGGGCTGCCTGTAAGTACCACAGCAAGTCATTCCTCCTCTGCTCATTACACACTGCACTGAGGGGAGAAGTGAAAACTTCCTCTGACTTGTAGGGGATCATAGGGGAAGTTTTATAGCTAACTAACAGTCAGTTTAAGTGAAATACACCCATGGAACCAGAAGTTTCTGATCCTTGCTGTGGAGGACCTCCTCGAATCTTTGGGACTTATGGTGCAAGCCAGATCACACAGGCCACCCACAGTTCCAGGGCTCTGGTCAGCTAGGTAGGACTTCAGTTGTACTAACCAAAAATTTGCCCAATGCTTTTGCTTACCTGGAATATGTTCATCTGCAAATTTAGTGGACACAATGTACACACCAGGTACAGTTGGAAAATAGGACACTTTGCAAGTTCCATCTTCTAGATCTTCAGTTTGGATCTCTACCTTGCTGGGTCCTTCAACTGCCAGTGAGATCCCACCATAACCTACAATACAGGTAAGTTAGCCTTACATTTCCATAGCTCTACTCTAAACCTGATAATAAATAGAAGTAGCTGGCTGGTAGGACTGTATCATAATGGGCACATGGGAATTGCATGATGCCTTAATGACATTTCTGTACTCCTAATCAGTCAGATATTGAAGGCACAGGATGCATTCAGCTCCTAAAATCTTCTGACCATATCCCTTTTAATTTATTAATATTGAAAAGTTATCTTCAAAGCTAAAAGGTTATCCAAGGCTCCACATTAAACCAACAGGGAAATATCTTCCTCATTTCCTTCTTGCTTTCCTTTCCATTCTACCAAATGATACCAGAACCAGCACCATCAAATGAGAAACTTTCATCAGTGCCCCAGTGACAGTCCCTGTTGGCTGTAACTGAAGACATCAGCCAGGACCATGCAAATCGTATCCTAAGGCAGTAGTGTTGGCTGTAGTCAATAACTGACAGTAACGACCATGCATGCTGAATACACTATTTGCAGCTGGTGGCCACACATGAGGGGGCAATGCTCTCATGTAGAGTGGGTACGTATCTCACAGCATTTCACAGTCCCTTTGCCGTGGAACTGACCTGCGTCTCTTGTGTCTACAATGAAGTCACACATCTCAAAGGTTCGTCCTTCCACCAAGCCACGTCCAAAAACTCTTGCCCGTCTGGCATCCCCGATCTCAGATTGCACCACCATGATTGTTACAGGGCTGTTTGGTACATGGCTCCCATTTTTCTTGATGCTAACCAGATGTTCTCCCACTTCCCGTGGAATGAATGAGATGCCTAAGAAGCAGAGAAATGTGACTAATTTATTCAATTTTTATTCACGTTATACTTGATTTAAATGCCTTAATCACACCAAGAAATGAAATACTGGAGGAGTGCTGTCTTCACGCATGTTGAAGTGTTGCTCTCAAGTGGACCACAAAACCATTTGTATATGCTGACAAAAACCACTTCAGTTGCAACCTGACATGTCACATGCAAGCTAAGACAAGGTCATTCTTCGCACTCTTCTCTCTTTGGGCAACTGTATCAAACACTATCAACCACTTGGTTTGACAACACTCTTCCGGGAAGGAGCAGAGAAGTCAGTGATTTTACATAGCAAAACAAGCTGGAGCAAAGGCTACCCTACTAATCTCTCAGAGCTTACCAATGTGGTTATTGGGCAGCCTCTTCAGAAGACAAGGCTCGTCACGACCAGATGGGGCTTTAATGCTGGCTGTTAGGAGGCTGAGATCAGTCTCATTGATGTCCAACATAAAGTCAGCAGCAGAACCAAGCTTAACCTGAGACCGTCTTCTGTTATCATCTGAATACATAACGAGAAATGATTCAAAAAACTTTACAAGGTTAAGTCAGAACAAGTCAGAGGACTTCAAATTCCTGCCACAAACCAGGTCCCCCATGCTATCAGAGGTTAATTTTTAATATGAACTGCTTCCCGAAGTCTCAACTGTATACCTGTGATCTTAGCCGTGAATGGGCTGCCTGGAATGTGTTTGTCATTGTACTTGACCAGGATGCTGTAGTTCCCAGGCAGAGTAGGCAGGTATGTGACTGTGCACGTCCCATCTTTGTTATCAATGCAGCTGATCTCTGCTTTTGAAGGCCCTTCGATAGCCAAGTCCAGCCCACCTAGGAAACAGGGAGAATGGCACTTCTGTAAATCTTTGTGCACATCAAGTCCAAAGACCTGGTCCAATGAGAAAGATCCAATACTTGGTACTTAAAATGCAGCTTAGATGTGTGTTTTCAAAATACAGCAGCAAAACCAGCTCAGGCCAATCCACTAAGGCCACAGCTCTATTCAGTCTGTTAGATTTATCTAACAGAGCTTCCACACCCAGTCATCACCCACTAGATTTAAGCTGCTTTCAGTTTATTTTTAATTAAACAAACGATTTGCACCCTGTACCACAGGATACATCTAGACACAGCTACTGCTCTTGGGAAGTGGTAATAAAACCGCTTTTACTGCAAGTTACAGCCTGAAATTTGCACAAGTCATTTGTATCATATCAGAGATTCACAGTTGGACACATGAATGGAAATTAACGTCAGTGTGCATTACACTACCAAGAAGTTCCTTGTTTAGGGTAGGACGGGTCTAAAGGACAGACTTACCCTCTCCTGCATCTTCCGTGACAATGGTGAAAGTTGCTGGTTTATTGGCAACGCCATAAATGAGGCCAGGCCCATATGCAGACACACTGCCACTGTTGGGGTAATTCACATAGAACTGCAGAGGGCTCTCTAAAGGAAAAAAAAAAAAACAACCAAAAGAGGCATTTTTAAGGATGAGTGGCCTGGACTACAAGAACTGATAACAATGTTCTTCAATGCCCTTCTCACTACTCGGTATCTGAAAAACCTTTACGTGACTGTAACACACTTAAAAATCAAATAAGCCTCCCCTTCCATCCTCAAAATAAACTTCTTCACAATTTGTTCCACATTCAGTCATGAAAAAGTGTTCCTCAAGTTACCAGAAATAAGTTTCAATGATGTTGTAAAGGGTCTTGTTCATTGAAAGTTTATTTTTAGCACATTAAATCAGAACATGACTCAGAAGCAGGCTTTCAGTTCAGGCAGAGATTCTGAATTTTGGTAGCTCAGAATTAGGAACTAGCAGAGCACATTGTCTGACTCAATGAACCTGAACAAGCAAATTTGAAGGGTATCCAAAAACGTGTTTGCCAGCCTCAGATTAGCTAAGCTGGTGCACAAGAACAAGAAGTACAGTCACCAACAGCCAATAATGGTTTCAAAAAAAGGCACAAATAGCTCTTCAGCCCAAAGCTAGATTTTGCAGCTAAGACAGCAGCAGGTTTGACTCATGACAGCCTTCAAGGAGGCAACATCATCCTTCTGTCCTGGTGCAGGGTAGTGGTTTTACTGAATTAAAACATCCAAGAGTTCAGTACTTATGGAGGTTCTAAATCCATACAAGCGCTGAAGAGACTGAAGTAGCACCATGCACCACATCATCAAGCTCCCTGCTTCAGCCAAAGTTATCCTGTGTTTCTGTACACCAGCAGAACCAGCAGCTCTGCCCAGGCAGTGCTGAAGGTATTTTGTCTCATGTCTACACATCTTCCTACAGATCTGCCCCTTTCCCTCCAGCCCCACACAGCCAGCATGTCCGGAGAACCGCAGGGCAGCTGCAGCCTCCAGGCGAGGCAGAGCTTCCGCTGGGAAACTGGTGAAGCAAGGACAAAAGAAAAGAAAGGGAATGAAAGGCAGTGGTTTCTGTTTGTTAAGAAGCAGCCAGGAAGAAAGAAAGATTACAGCACAGTGTGCATGTGTGTTTTATTTTATTGCAATGAGATAGAAACAGTAACTATAGTGTTTTAGCCACTCAGTCCTCCCCACAGATTGCCAATGCAGTTTTAAGGACAAACACACACTGTAACCACTAGTTTTGCTGAGCACCATGGCAGAAAAAAATGGAAGTTAGAAAATTGTATGTTTCTTCTTCATAATAAAATGCCACAAAAGCTAGTTCCCAAAACCAAAATCCATTTTAAGCCTGGCTGGTACTATTAAACCACAATGGAAGGTCACATGTGCCAGCACCTACTCCTTTGCTTTAGTTCTCTCTGGACTGCTTGCAGAGGAAGTGCTGCTGAATAGTAAGACAACCCAGGCAGTTCTTACTACAGTGTGTACAACTCAGCTATAGAACGTCAGCAGGGAGGAGATGCATCAGCAGGACCCTGCACTCAGATTTGCATCGCCTGCTTTGTCAGACTCACCTGGGATGTGCTTTCCCATGTACTTTATGTGCATTTCATGCAGCCCGACCTCAGTAGGAGCGTATTTCACTGTAACTGTGCCGTCTTTGTTATCCACGATATCTGGCGTATCCGTCTTTCCAGAGGGCATGTGTACTTCACCTACAAAAGGCCACCATGGGAGTTACAGAAGGAGAAGCTGCCTGCTTCCCCTCTCCCACCCACAGAGAATTGTCTAGCCATTTTAAACAAGCATTTTAAATTGTTAAATTCCTTACCCACAGGCACAAATAGAAGACTAATGGGAACACTAACCAGACATGTTTTCTACTTAAGCTACATGAATACAGCGCAGTGGTAGACATCTGGCAAACAGTCCTGTGACCTTACAAACTCTACAGGCAGGGCTGTTTGCAGCAGCCACTGAGCTTTCCACAGCAAGCCCCAGAAAAGGCACTGAACTACTTCGTAGCAAGATGCTCCACCTCCTGTGCTCTTTTGAAAAGGGAAGACCAACTGTTCCTTCAAGCTGAGAGAGCCCAGTGTTTGGGGTAGGATTACTGAGCTAGAGGGCAGAGGGGACACAGCCCTTGTGTGCAGAAACTTAGTGCAACCAGGGTGCTACTGGGGTGATGCCCTCAGCTGTCAGACCTGTGGAAGAGGGGCTGCCTGCTTTGGAGAATGTATGTAACAGGACTGCAGGTTTAACTGTTTTGCATCATCTGCTCAAAAGAAATAATGGAGTTTATTGAGGATGCATGTAGCTGCTCCAGAAGGGAAAAAGCAGCAACAGATCCCACAGTGCAGGAGCTCACAGCCTAGCACTGAGGACCACGGCAGCACTAAGAATCCCCTCACTTAACTCAAACCATTGGCAGGGCGTAACCTACTCATCCCTCAGTGGGTACCACTTGATGTGAAATTAAACAACTAAGTTGCTGGCAGGATACAAACCTCCCACACGCACTATGATCTAGACCACCCAGACTGGTAGCTGCAAATGGATAAACACTCTAACAAAAAGCATAAACCTCCCTGAGAGGCACTCCAGGTACCTGTTATTTCTCCTTTCCTTACAGCAAATGGGATAACCAAATCAAAGGGCCTGAATCCCATGCCATTCATGTCTCCAACTGGGACATAAGCTTCTTCTGTAACCTAAAGGAAGCAAAAAGATGGGTCACTTCAACAAGGGCGGTGGAACCAAATGAGCATTGAGCAACTCCCCTTGTGAGCACAAGCAGAAGAGAGTGTGCGGTGATTATTGCAGCCAGCCAAGGACGGGGCTCAACCAGAGCAGTGTCCGGCCAAGCTCTCCTTCACAACACCACACTGCAGAGCAGAGCAAATCAAACATGGCACGGATGGAAGACATGCTGGAAAAAAGTTAGATATATAAATGGAACACAAAGGGATGGAAGACAATGTAGCACACGCAAGACCCAAAGTGGCTCCATCTGAAAGGATTTAGTTGCTTAAGGCCTGGAAGAGAAAGTGATTTTTAAATGGGGCGAAGTGATTGCAACACAACATGGACAAAAGAAACAAGTTTCAATGTGACTCTGAACTCAAGACACTGCAATTTTACTGGGAAAACAAAGCAGTACACTCAGGTTGCTTTTGCCAACAGTAGACATTTCAGAAGTGGAAGCTGTGGGTGCAGTGATCCTCTTGGTGTTTAAATGAGAATTTATTCGGAGACTCCCTTCAAGCAGCAAAGAAAAAACAAGGTCTGGATCCCAAGAACAATTGATGAAACAGAAAGAATGAACACAATGACCAGAGCAATCAAGCAGTCCCAAGAAGCAGGCTGTCATCTGAAATGGAACACAGATGGGGAAAAGCAGCTGAAAAATGTAAAAATTGTGTACCCAAGGGCGGAATCCAGGAGGGGAAGCGCCCACTGGCTCCTGTGACCGCGTGGCGACATCATCTGCATCTACAGCCTGGGCAGGGGTAGAGGCAGGTTAGGTGTTATTAGGTGTTATTCTGGCATGGAGGTATTTCCACCTTTCACAGTTCAGAGCACACAGCTCTTTCGGGTTCAACATCTTCCTGCCACCACATAGCCCTCCCAGTCCTCTCACCATAGCAAAGACCTGGATCCAGTCAGGGAAGCTGGGAAATTGCCCTTTTGCAGGCATTGGGCACTGGGGAAAGCCACCAGCAAAGGGACAAGGCCAGTACATGCCGCTGTTGGGTGCTCCAGGGGAAGCTGAAAGCTGTGCCTGAACCCTGGTGGAACTGAGTATCAAAGTTGCTTTTTTATGGGACTGATGCAGGGAGGGAAGGGAAAGGTTTCAACCTAAGCTGTAAGTCCCCGAGCGCTGCGCAGCACGGCGTGCCAGCTGGGAGGCACGGGAGCCGGCTGCCGCGGGAAGGCTGATCCAGCTCATGCACTTCGGGTGAATGACCCAGCCCACATCCAGCCATAGCTGCAAAGCCATTCTTCTGATTCATAGCTGGGACAGCGTCGTCAAGACATGGAATGTGTTTTCCCCTGGTGCAGCCGCTCTTCTCACCAGGCATGCCAAGACGATGACTTGCAAATTCCCATCTCCCCCATTAATCCGACAGGAGTGGCTAGGGCTGACACCAACACTCCCTTGGCAGATCCCCTGGGCTCAGCCACCCCAGCCCCTGCTGCCCATTCACACCACTGCAAAGCCCCACTAATGAAGTAACCCGCTGGAAACTTCTGCATGGAAAGACTCCACTAAGAAAACCAATGCAAAAGAGAAATGCTGCTGTTCCAGTGTTCTGTGTTCCCAGCTGAGACGCCCAAATCAAACACGTAGTCTATCAGTCAGCTAGGAAGTGGGAATTCTGGCTGGCTGGGAGTGGGCTCCCTGACCTCGAGAGGCATTTCCTGTGGCAAGCTCTGAGCAGCAACCAAGGGAGTCGCTTTTCTCAAGGAAATCTTCAGACACCCAGCGATCTGCCAGGGTGACAGGCAGAAGAGGCAGCATGCCCGGCCCCAAGGACTCATGAGCTCCATCCACACTCAGCGCAAGTACCGTCCTATGGTTTCACGGACCGAGATGCACCACAGGCTGCTTTGACTGAGATTACAAGACCAGGAATTGTTTTGCCAACACAGAGAGCTGTTCTTCACATGAAGAGCTTCTCTGAGCCCTGAGAGGCACCTAGTCTGCTTCTCAGAGGGCTGGGGTTTTGTTTGCTAAATGTGCTGACGTACTGCACACTGGAAGGAAGATAATTAGAAAGAGGGGGAATTTGGCTTTAACAGTTTAACTAGCACTTGCAAATCATTTTAAAGTGTGAGCTAATAGTCTACTTCCCTGGGATCTGTCAGCAGACCATTCCTTATTTTGGGGTCAACTTAATAAAGAGCAAGAGACAGAGAAGGCAGAGCACTGTATCTGACAATGGCTAAAGTAATTCGTTGTAGAAGCTGATTACAACTCCCCTTACATCATTTAGAAAAAGAACTACATGGTCAGGAAATGAAAAACAAATTTCTTCAGAGAAGCCAAGTCTTCATCCTCTGATGGCTTCTATCCCGCTTCACTTAACCGTATTGCCTGCTCAAAATAAGCTCTGCAAGTAACAAGGATTCATTAGTTCCTGCTAGCCTAATAAATGTCTGAGCAAACATTTACACACAGAGTTAAACCTATCGCTAAATAAAACATGGCAGCAGGAATCCGAGTGGGAGGTACTTTTGGAGCAGAGTTGGCTTACCATGACGGTGAAAGGACTGTTGGGAATGTCCACCCCACCAAAGCGGACATAAATCACATAGGTTCCTGGTTTGGCGGCAGTGTAGAAGATATCGTAAGTCCCGTCCTCATTTTCAACAACATCTGCTTCAGCTTCTGTCCCATCTGGCGTGAGGACGGTGCACGTCACTTTTCCCTTCCCTGCTGATTTGGCGTCTACCACAAAACCAACCTCCTCACCAGTCTTCACAGTGGGTGCAATTCCAGGACCTACAAGGCAATTTTCATTACAGAAAGCATTCAGAGGACAGTTTTCCCAGGAAGGCTGCCTGCGAGGCGCCGGGGGAGCACGGCACCAAGACGCTGGTCCCAGGGACCTACAGATGTGGTTTTGGGAGCAGATGTACAACGAGGGACATTCATGAAATTGGTCAGCACAGCGGCATGCAAGAGCTGGCTACTAGCTTTCCTTCTCCTCTGCAATCAGAGAGGCTGGATGAGAACAGAGGGGAAAAAAGCTAAGTTTGAAGAAAGCAATGCCTTAACCCATACTCTTATCATCATACTCCTTTATGCAGAGCCAAAGGCATTTTCTTCTGCCCTGCCAGCAACTCAGCTGCGCTGCTTTAACATAAACCTCCTGTGTAAGCAGCTATACAAGGACACAGTAGCAGCCATGGCCATGTTTCCTCCATCATTAACCACAAACAATTTTCCACTGCTCTGCCACACAACCCAAAAAAAGAAAATCGTGCAACAATGCCCAAATTGTAGCTATCAGATCCAGCTTGAAGAACATTCTGTTTAAATGAGAACTATTATGTCTTATTTGCAGTATGTATTGAATGTTCCTGGTTCTGACTGGCACTTGTTACCAGGTAAACAGCTCCTTTTCAAGTGGCAATGAACCTGCTGGTTTAATACCTTGGCACTATTCCAGCATCTACTCCTACCTACAGCGATTGTATTTCAGCTTTACAGCACAGAATCAGAAGCACTTCTTGGAAAGGGAAAATTTTAGCTGGCATCTGACAGTAATTTCCAACTCAGTTACTTTGAATAGGTGGCGACTTGAGTTACTTGGGAGAGTATCAGATTCACCCATTAAAGCAACTTTTTTGTGAAGTAAAGGGAATCCCTCTCTTTTTTCCCCCACTGTGCCAGGAATTTATTTCTGTTTAAGACTACTAGCAGCCAGCTCCTGGAAAGGCATCAGGTGCACTCTAACCGCACAATGCCCAGGTCCACCACAATGCCCAGACACTCTCACAGATCTAAAACAATAGATTAAGTTTCCCTGTTCAATTTGGCCTTGCCTAGTTTCTTTCTCTATTCTAAAAATCAGTGGCATTCTTGTAACTAGTTCCTGTCACTTCTGCTCCCTGCCACAGTGTGCAGTGACCAGCCCAAAGTCATGTGATGAACATCCATCCTGAGAACAAGTGAGGAACAAAGCCCTACGTGTGCTCCAGCAGCAACAAAGTTGGAGTCCTTTCCCTACACCAAGGTGTTGATTTTCGAGGCTATGATTTTTTGAGTCATAGCAATGTCTTATCTTTAGGTTCTCCCCTTGCACTCACCCCTCCCAAAAGCCTGTTTGGACCCTGGTCAACCTTGACCAGACAGAAAAGCAGCAGAAACCTCCACTAATAACACCCAGCCTGAACAGGATTGGCTAACATAGAAGCACATGCTACTTACATCCTCAGAATTAATTTTGTTCTAGCCTGGAATGAAAAGCTTCTTGCAACACTCACAGTGCAAGGAGTATGATGCAGTGGACACACACGCAGATGTGTTATTTTTAAATCAACCTCACTGCAGTTCTCAGCAGGATTTATCTACGCCAAAATAAGCATCAGACTTCAGTTGCATCTGGCTGTTTATGACAACCCAGGCAGTTGGATAGATTTTTCTACAGGCTGCAAGAGATTCCTGCTCACCCGTAGGGCGGACACTTCTTTGTCTTTAGGAAAACCCCTCCTTGTAGGAGCAGCCAGATTACAGAAGTCTCTAGTGTGTCTTCTACACCCATTACATCAGCTGTACCATGCTCAGAAGGCACCTTTACACCCAGCACAAAGAACAGCAACAGAGAGGGACCAAACACTCACCTGTGGCCAAACACTTGCTGGCATCCCCAGATGGAGATGCCCGAATCCGATAGGGAGAGGACGGGATATCATCTCCTCCATACTTAACACCAATCGTATAGCGGCCTGTTTTGTCGGGGACATAGGTGACTGTGTAAGTGCCATCCTTGTTGTCATGAATGTCCACTCTCTTGGGTTTGCCCTCTTGGTCCTGAGGAGTGCAAACCAGAAGATTTATGCACTATGAAGTTAGTTTTGAATTCCTTTAGTAGGGCAACTACTCATTTAGATAGTCTCAAACAGATAGAGAACTGCAGCTTTTTGAGGTTTAAATACATTTCACTCAAAGACTAGTACCAGCAACAGATTCCTGGGAGTAGAAAGGTATCAGACCACTATGAAACAATTGGTACTATCATCAACTACCCTTCGTTTGACACAAGAATGTTTATAAGATGCAGCAAGATATTTTAATGAATTTTAAATTAATTGTAAGAAGTTTCAGGCTTCACTGTTAGACCACTGCTGGAAATGAAGAATGCTTCCTAGGTCCCTGAGGCAGAGATGGGGAGCCAGACTGTGCAGCTCTGTCCTGAGTAAGCACTGGGTAGCCTTGGGCAGCTGCTCCCTGAAAGGTCTGAGGGCAGGGGGAAACATTACTGGAGTCTGCTGTCTCCTGCACAAGGCATCCAGCTGCTGGCACACTGCAAAGTCGACGTTAAAAGCAGGTTTGTGCAGCCCTTCAAGTACCATTTCTCACCAGCTGCAAAGCACAAAGCATTTTAGAAAGTCTTCCAAGCCTGCTTACAGGGAACCACACGTTGACTTCATTTTGTATTTTATGATTTAACACTGCCTGGGGTACAGTATAAGCTGCAAAGGACTTGAGATTTAGGTACAGCACAGAAGAGCTTAGTTCTTTCAGGAAGGCTTGTGAAACATTTGACATTCAACAGCTCAGAACAAGGAGCAAGCAAATGTTGCCAGAAGGATCACCTATGCATTTCCACCATGCCGGGCTTGTGGAACTTGATTTTCAAAGCCACAGCCAGGCTGGGAGCTCAGATAAGTATTTTGGATCCTTTAAGGCCACACATGCATGCCAGAATAATGGCAACTGCTTTGCTGCACCTGAACAGACACTGAGACAGCACAGGAGCAAGAATGCAGAAGGGCAAGTACAACCAGCCATGCCATGACCTAGGCATGCCAGAGCTGAGCTATGTGCTTTATGGTCCACTAACCAGAGACCTTTTTGTGAGGCCACAGAGTCCAGGCACCAGAAACTTCAGAAAGAGCAAAAGCCAAATAAAAACATTCCTGCAGTATCTCCTTAAGCAGCTTATGACTTCTGGCAACCTTGAGGGAGACTTGTGTTTTAATTTATCATAATGTCATGCTCAGCATGGATGTTATCTCATGGCCTTGCTGAACTGCACTGCTAGAAGGCTGTCTCCATTTCAAATGCCAATATTTTTGCAATCTTACAAGAAACTGTTTATCTCATTTTGGGCATTTGCAGAGTGTTAGGTTAAACAAGAGCCAGATATAGCATGGCTGATGATTTTTTAAGACAGCAGTTTCAAAAAAGCAGTCTTAAGAGCTTCACAAACAGGGTGCAACACTTTCCCGTACCAGACCTTGGGGTCCAGCCAGCAGCCCAGTCTCCAGGACACTGGGTATGTCAGGGTAAAGCTGTGGACACGTCTGATGGGAGAGACTGCTGCCCACCTGGAACAACACATTTTCAGTCCTGCTTGGTTTTGTAGTTACTTACAGTGATCTGTACAGCCAGAAGTCCCTGCCCAGCATCCTTAGCATCCACAGCAAACTCCACAGGCAGGCTGGCTAGAATGCCATAGGAACTGAGACCTGGTCCACTCGCCGTCACTTTACTGGCATCATATGTAGGAAGCACCTTCACCTTGAAGGGACTAAAAGAGAAACCCATTATTGCCCCCTCCTCCCCAGTCAATGGCTGCCAGCTGCTGCAGCACACACTGAAGTGTGGATACACCTCCCAACAGTGTCTGCTATAGCTGCAGCAGGCTAAAACCACCACTGAACCCATAAGTCTTGCAAGGAGCAGCATTGGTTAAGTAGAAAGGACCACAGATAGTCCTTAAATGGTGCTCATGTGCTGGGAGAGGACAACTGGATCATTAAATCTTCAGTTCACCAAAGCTTATCTCATCACCTTACCTTCGAGGAATCTCTTCATCAGCATATTTGACAGAGATCAGGTAGGGGCCCTCCTGCATAGGCGTGTACACCACCGTGTGGGTGCCATCTCCATTGTCTACCACATTAACAGGCCCCACAACTCCTAAAAAAGCAACATGTGATTTTCTCAGTTGCACTGTCAAAACCCAGTTCTTCACCAGCCATTTGCTGCACAAAGCTCCAAGATGCACTGCTCATTTACAGTTTGCAACAAGCTAAATTTAATTTTTTTTTCCCACCGCTCTCTGAGCTCCCATCTTCTTGCTGTAAACAAAAGCTAGCATGAAAATACCAGAGAAAGATCTGCCTTTCTGTACAGCCCAGGTCAAGAGCAATAGCTAAAAGTGCATGGAAGATCTTTCAAGACAGAAAATGAGTAATAGCTGTAATTGTCTGAACTGTCATTTATAAGATTACACACTGTTACTGGGATTCACTGCACAGAATTGAGCCCTAAAGCCAGTTGGTGTGTAGCATTCAACAACCCAGTCTTTCACAATCAGGAGTTTGGAAAGGCAGGCTCACTGCCTAGGCAGGATGGCCCTGCAAGCTGCCAGAGTCCTAAGAAAGCAGGATCAATTATTTCAATTTGCATTAAGCTAAATCTACAACAGATTACATGACATATCAGTTTGGGATCAACACACAAAGCAGTCTACAATTACAAGTTGGCTTTAAAACATAGGAAGGATTAGTAGTAAAGCAAGCACAAAAAAACCTTATACAGTTGCTTGCCATGCAAAGCCTAAGAGCAACACCGTTGGTTCCCACTCCCTCCTCCAGATGATTGTTGCTGTTGCCAATTGGATTTCCAAGAGCCAAAATTGCCAGCAGCTAGTGAGAGTTCAAACCTGTCTCAGTGTCACCCTTTGGACCACCTTTAAAGAAATCCGAAATTGCTTTCAGTGGGGAGCGCCATCCCTCGGAATTCGTCTCATCAGCTAGAATTAAATAAGTGTTACCTGAGGGGCACCTGCACAAAGGGACCTGACACTCCAGTAGGGAAGCAGCTCTCGCCTCCTAGCAAGGTGAGACTTGCAGCCAACAGGTACTCACTGCCAAGACACTGTGCCACTGAGACACAGCTTTCTAGCAATGCAAACATTAACGCTGTCACTCAAGGGCCTTGTTGCTCTCTGGGGACCACTGAGCAGTTCACCATGATTCAGAGACTTCTGCAACCCAGCTACACAGGTTTCCCAAGGCACTGCATGTTAGACTTTGGATTTACTTTTTTATGTCTAAGCCACAAATGTTCACTGGTGATAGTTACTCACATCACTTCTCCCAGCTTTGAAGATTAAGCTAAAGCCATCAAAGGCACTGTCCAAAGCAGCACTACCTAGGACACAGCTCTCCTTTCACAGCACGACACAAAGGTCAGCTATCAAGGGGCAGCTATCCTGTTCACAGATGAACAGGAACAGAGAGAAATGCTCATTCAAGTGGCATCACCACCTCTGCAAGCAGGGCCATGTTACTGACCCAAACACAGAGAAGGGGTCACAGCCAGATGGAGTACTTTGGTTCTTACCTCTGGGTCCTGTCACCACCACCTCGAGGGGTGCTACTCCTGCCTTGCTGGCATCTACAGTGAAGGACTGTGGGATTTTAGCTCGAACGGCTGTTCCCAGACCTGGTCCTGCTATCTTCACCTTGCTGGGATCCACAACATCCTTCACAGGAACCTTGAAAGGACTGCCTGGAAGTTGACACAGCAAGTGTTAAACACCAGAGTTAACAATTACAGAGAACAAACTGAAAAAGGTCTTTTTTCCCTACTTTTCCTTGGGCTTTTTTTATTACTATCATTCAGCCACTGGCAGGAGTGACAACTCCACGGCCTCCACACTGCTCCTTTGCTTCTGCAAAAGCCAGAAGCATAATGATGGTGCTTCTATATTTTCACTGTCTGTTCAACAATTCAGTTGTGAACCATCTACTCCTCACACCTCAGGAAAAAAAACAAACAAACATGAAAGAAACCAGAAGTGCAAATGAAGCATCATGCAGGTGCTTGTTTCCTTCATATTTTAGCAAGTTCAGTACGTCAATAAAGAGAATGGGACCAACATGAAACATCCAGTGCAAATGAATGCACAGGTAAACACAGAATTTAATATAATCCCCACGACAGGCTGACCCTCTTACTGCAGAACAGGATCTTGAAGACATCAAAATACCAAAGGGGTTATTTTCATGAGCTGAAGTATTACACACCACTTGTGCCTAAAACCAGTTATTTGTCAAGGATTAGTGTCCCTATCCCTGTCCCACTCACCTGTACCCATGTGAGCAAATGCCATTGCTTTTTATGCCTGAATTCCCAGGAAAAGCACAAAGACAAAATCACATCAACATTTCACAGCATGAGGGAGATGCACCCAATGCATTGAGCCTTCAGCTTGGCTTCTTCCCTCTTCTGAAAACCACTGAGCAAGAGCTCTTACCAGGAATATGCTCTCCCCCATATGTGATGTTAACATCGTAATCTCCTGGAACATAAGGAATGTACTCGGCACTGCAGCTCCCATCTTTGTTATCTTTACAGCTAATTTTAGATTCTGAAGGTCCCTCAACGGTTATTCCAAGGCCACCAATTCCTGCCCCTCTGCAAGACAGAAACACACACTGTTAGAACTAACTGCTTCAAACAGCAGCTTTGCAGCTTTCACATGCTCTGGCTGCATTTCCATCCTTTTCGGAAATGCAGTAAGCTGCCTTCGGATGTCCAGCCTTCAGTGTGTGCTGGCATGAAAAGCTGTTCAGCAATACCTCACTCACATTTTCCTAGAATTTTTGTCCTCAACAACTATCAACCCCTAATGTCTAAAGTCTGCAGAGCGGAGTGCTCAGTAGATGATGAGGTAGCACACACAGTCACCAGATGGACACAGCTTGGCCTCTTTATAAATATTTGTACTGAGTTTAACATCCTGCATTGCACTCATCACTACACTCCTCCCTCCCTCAGATATTCCTTGAAGATCAAATAGGCTCAGTCACCTGGTGACAACTGAGAAGGGGTTTGGCTGATTTGTGAAAGCTTCTGTGAGTCCAGGTCCTTGTGCCTTCACACGTGATGGATGGCAGCCCTCTGTCACGTTCACTCTGAAGGGGCTGTTTGGCACAGGTACATCATCATACGTTACGCTGACCGTGTGAGGACCTGTTAAAAGGAGAAAAACATGTCCTGAATTCCCTAAATACACTCGTCACTTAACATCACTTCTACAAGATGCTACAGACCTAAATGTCAGTAACAGTTGCCTTCTGCATTTCACAAGACTTCGCTAGTGTTTCATAACTAGAGACACTATCTACACTCTCTTCTTCTGAAGCCAAGTTACCGTAAAAGTCAGTTCTTCAAGTTCAAGTAGAGATGCTTCCTGCAGAATTAGCTCCTCTACTGGTAAAACTCTTGCTGAGATGCCAACAAGTTATTGGCAGACCTCAGCAGTTTGCCAAATGAAAGTGGTAGAAGAGCCGCTTGCTCTTGGTTTTCCCCTTTCAAGTTAAAAAAACCCCAACAAACCCAAACCCAGAGGTTACCCTTTTCAAACGGCGTGTACTCTACTGAATATGTTCCATCAGCGTTGTCTTGGATGAGACAGTCTGTGGGAGAGCCAGATGGGCTCGTGATCTGCGTCCTGACATGGTCACCACCGGCCTTAGTTAGAGGTCGAGCATCCACAGTGAACTCAGTTGTAGCTTCTCGGAAGACATCTGCAGGAAATGTTTTCAAGAGTCACTTCATGAACTGCATATATTTCCAACAACCAAACATTTGGTGAAGCAGCATGATAAACAACTTGTTCAGGAACATAATGAGACTCCCGAGCCCTTCCCAGGGTCACCATGGAAACATGCAAGGCTTTTACAGCTTTCAAGGCCCAGAACACTCATAAACAACTGCAAGCCCTACAAACACTGATAACAACAGTTATTCTCACCTTTTCCTTCCACTCCTGGCCCAAAGACTTTAACTCTGCTTGTGTCCACAGCTGGCTCCACTTTGACCCGGGCTGGGAATTTAGGCACTTGCTCTCCTCCATATCTCATCTTGATTGTGTACATGCCGGCCGAGAGCGGCACGTACGTAACAACATAGGTCCCGTCCTTGTTATCATCGATCTGGACCTCAGCTTTGGAACCAGTATCCGACACCATGTCCACCCGCAGGTCCCCGGGACCTGCTTCTGTGCAGTCGACATTCAGCAGCCCCGGCTCACCTACTTTACCACGCTCCAGACCCGGGCCTGTGGCAATGACTTTAGAGGCATCAAATGGCATTTCTATGTCTGCCTTAAAGGGGGAGCCAGGAATGTGAACTTCTTCGAAGAGGATGTTTACAAAGTACTCTCCAGGCTTCATAGGCAGGTAGGAGACAGAGCAGGTTCCATCACCATTGTCTGAGCATTCAATTTTAGCTTCACACGGGCCTTCTACTGTCAAACCCAAACCTCCAGTTCCTGCCCCTTTGGTATCTATTGTGAATTGGGCTGGTTTTCCAACAAGGCCCCCTCGAAGACCTGGACCATGAGCTTTTACCTACAAGAGAATATGCAGTTGAGCTAAACTGCCTTTTCAGTATTATTGCCAGAAGATTGCCTAGTTAGAGTTGTTTGTATGTGGGACTCGATTAACAAGCTCTTAAAAATATACAGAAAGCAATGTTTCCTTTGCCACTTATGCCAGTTTTACCGTAAAGTTGGTACCTCTCCTCCAAAGAGGTTTCTAGGCAAGGACATTTATACTCTCACCATAGTTTTTTTATATAGCCGTGGGATATAAAAGGTGGAAATGTTAAAATATTTGATGGCTGTACACATCTTTTTCTTGAAATACATTTCCTTAGGAAAAAGCATCCTAATACAGTAGAGATGCTTATCAGGCCAACTTCTATCAAGTTAGGAGCAATACTGTTCTTTGCCCCACTATGCAGGACGCTTGCAGTATTCTTGATTAATTCAATGTTCTTATTCAAATACAGTCTTACAGAAATTACTTCAATGAGTCATGGAGGCTGCAAAAGGACTGACTGAGAGCTCTGAGTAAGGGTGTTCATGGGTCTGGTTTGGCCAAAACCAAGTCAAGTCTCATGCAATAGCCCACAACTGAGTTTACATCTATCACTTGCTGTCACAGCCCTAAACCATTCACTTACCTTGGAGGGGTCTGGAGGTAGCGTGGCCTCCACAGTATAGGGGCTTCCTGGGATTGGGTTGCCATCATAACTCACATCCACCACATACAGTCCTTCTTCCCGTGGGATGTATTTTGCAGTGCTGCACTCCTTACCCAGAACCGGTTCCACCAGACACGGCACAGCTTTTCTCATAGGACTGGAAATATTAACATCCAGTTTGCCTTGCCCACCAGCTCCTTTGGTATCAATTACAAATTCCTGATCCTTCCCTACTTCCACTCCTGAAAAAGACAAAACCAATATTACATTACTTACTTAACATCAGACAGCGGTCCAAGAAATCTCCCATGCACATACCACTGAGGGAGCAGGCAGTGGCAGAGCCCTGCTCAGTCTGCATCCCTCTGCAGCCATAAAAACCTCCCAAACCAAACAAAAAATAAACAGATGCTTTGGTTAACTGGAGCTACAAAGTTACAGAGTGTAACAAGTGTGTAAGACATGGTCTGACAGTCTCAGAGGCTCATTTCAGGAAAGCAACAATGTTTCACAGCCTTAAGGTCTTCCACTTTTGGAAAACAAAAGACTGTATAAATGATACTGTGCACAGTAACAGTTTCATACATTTGAACAAACAACCATCTAGCCCTGAGGAAAAAAGATTTCTTTAGTGGGTGCCCAGCTGGGTGAAGAGTCCTGCTCTGTTCACCACAAAGGACCAAACCACAACATGTTCACATTGCTATGTAATCTTTGGGGGGAAAAGAAAAAGGTCTCAAATGAAATTCAGTCCTCAAGGGAACCAGCTTAGTCAGAGTGGCCAAGCTACAAAGTTGGAGCTGGTTGATTCCCAACTGTAGCAAGTCTAAAAGAAGATTGTTTTGCCCACTCCTGTTCCAGCAGGACATGTTGTCAATCACCCAGATTCAGGAGACACTTCAGAGGCAAGCTATGGGGCTCCCAGCCCACGGGTACTTACTGTTTTCGAGTCCATTGACTTTAACTTTGCTTAGGTCCAGTGGAGCAGCAACGCCCACAGTGAAAGGGCTTTTAGGGATAGGATCACCGCCGTAGGTTACCGAAACCTTCATTGGACCCTAGTTGGAGAATTTATAAGTTAGCTCAGTTCCTCACTTTGTACAGACACACTAACACCCAAGCAGTACGTAACCACTTCACCTAATCCATTTTAGCCAGCCACAGTCAAACTTTTTGTTTATGGTCACTAAAGCTCTACCCCACTGCAGCCCTTCAAAGAATTAAATAGTTTTTATCTAATATAGGAAGAGAGAGAGAGATCTTTCCAACATTTAATTAGATTACATTCAAGCAGCCTGGCAAAGGCTCCAGCTCAGGGTGGCTCCCACCCTCTCAGTGCTCAGACCCAACAGCTGAATGAATGTCCCAGTGCTCCAGACCAGGTATCCCCCTCCACTGCACCGAGAGGCCTGGCCAAAGCCAAGACTGCAAAGAGGTTATATTATTACAGCATCTGAAATACCAGGGGTTTAAGCTCTACAAGTCAGAAAGATTAATGCTCTTGTGTATTTTGGCTGGAACACTACACAGCCATGGCAAGCTCCAGCCCACGATGTGTGCTCCTTTTATTCTCTCCTACCGCAGTCCATATTTTAGCTATATTCACTGTTTGCTTACTTTTCATTCTTGGCTGGTTTGGTTCCCAAGTGAAATAATTATGGATGTTTCATGCAAGCTAGTGAATAGCTTCCATGATTATTCTTGGTTGTTTTTAGAAAACACGCACCCGGGTAGCTGTAGCAACACCGTGAGATAGATAAGGCCGAATAAACAGCATTAAACCAAGGCTCCTCTGCAGTGACACAGCCCCTCAGGAATTTAACAACCTAGTCCATCCTTTCCCTATTCTGAAGACTCCAGAGTCTCATTCAAAAGTTACTGCTTAGAAACCTGAAAAAGACAGGGTCAGGAATGACCTGTGTGCTCACAGCCTGGAGGGACAACAAGGCTACTTTAATTACTGAGCAGCCTATTTTCATCTCCTTTATTTAACCATTGCTTTCCTGCCACTGCAATCTGTCAGCATCTCCTGTAAGTCCACACCTACTCCATGACCCAAGGCACTTCTCCAGAGGGAAGACCAAGTGGGAAACCTGGTTTGAGCATCCTGGCTTGTTTCAGCACTGCTTTTCAGGTGAAACATAGCAATCTGGTACTACTCACAAACATACACATGAAGTATAGATGACTGTTCCCTTCTGCATACCAACCCTGACCGAACAGGCCAAAGCCTCTCCAAACAGGCACGCCAGCCACCTCCTGAGCTCATGCAACTGCTTTATCCAAAACCAAACGCTAGCTCTATGGTGCTTCCAAGAACGCATTATCAGCTAAATAATACTGCAGTCCTCCTTATCAGTCCCCTTTTACACAGTTCCAATCAAGGAAGCTGGTGCAGATGACCAAGTAGTTTATTTGGCTGTTCAGGAGAACAAGAGCAGCAGAACACTTTGATCTCAGCACCACAGCACCCACATCTTCAGAATTATATGAGATTCGTGCATTCTGGAATTTAGTGGCCCTTTTCAAACACACAAGCACAGCATGAGGAAAAATACTTCTAGTTATTAGGAGCTTCCACTTTCAGCTCTTTAATGATGTTGCCAAGGAAGCATTCAGTCTCTAAACCAAACGAGGTAGACTCAATTTTTTCCAACCTAAGGGCAAGCCTCAAATGCAGACAAATACTTTGGATGCATTTAATCTGCAGCCCAGCTTCCCTCCTCAGCAACAATTTGTTCACTTTCCTACTGGGAACTGGTGCAGCATGACCCAAACTCTCTTCTTTTCATCCCTGCTCTGGTTTTCCCTTCGGCTCCTTTGACACCAGCAGCTTGCTGAGAGGCAGCACTCCACAACCTCGACTGCAGGACCACAGCAGTCAGGGCAGCAGCCAGCTCTGTTTCAGAGTTTGGAAAGGTTTGCCATCTTTCCTCTTCAACTGATAAGCTATGGAATGATGATGTGAGCTGTGTGCTACTGCCTCAATCTCTCTCTTTTCCCCAGAAAAGAAAACAGTGGGAATCTATCAATACCTACACCAGAAAACTGCATTACTGCTTTCCAATCCAAATTGTACTGCAGGCTTTAGGGATCCTGGGGAACAGGACACCCTAGAAAGCCTTTCTTGCTTGTTCCCCCGTACACAGGTACCATGTAGGGAGGTCACTGCACTACAGCAACATGAGCTCTTCACTCTTGTACTGCTACATGAGCCAGACCTACCTGCTGTATGGGAGTGTACCTAACAGTGTGGGAATAGTCATAGTTGTCAATGACATCCAGATCCACCACCGCCTCTCCCGGCACTGGGCTGCTGAACTGCACATCCAGTGGCGCTTTTCCAGCTCCCTTGGTGAACACAGTGAAGTGTGTTGGCTTGCCATTTTCCACACCTGAAGAAAAATGTTAATTCTAATTTATGCAGAGCTCGCACACAGAAACTCTTCTCTAGAAGCCCAGTACCAAAAACACCCAGTCAAGCCAAGTGCCAAGAGAAAGGTGTCCTGTTGCCTGGCACCCCACCCTGCTGTATCCAGGACTGCATTGCTGCATCCCAGCAATGTTCAGCCAGGCAATGGCTACACTGCAACAGCCCCTCACAGTCCAGTGCTGACCATACAACATCAACCCAGCTCTCACCAGTTTTGTTCAGCCCAGGTCCTTCAGCTTTCACTTTACTGGCATCGTGTGAGGGGTCCACTTTAACTCTGAATGGGCTGGCAGGAATTTCCTGCAACAGAGACACAGCTCTAAACACAAACAGGTCACTCTTTGGTAGCCAAAATTAGAGAGATAATAATTTTAAGATGATTTTGCTCCAATTCCAGTACCATTTTGAGTAGAATTTTGCCTCACTCAAACACTCTGCTTACTGAGTGGTATCATTCAAAGTCTAGGGCAAAGTTGAAAGAAACAGCTGGACAGTTTGCAGGGGCCAGACAGAGCGCATGTGAGCTGACATGGAAGGGCCAGCTGTGAACTGCCACAGCCAGCTGTGAACTGGCACGTGCTTGGTGATCAAAGAGCAGATAAACAGACTCCAGAAACATCAGGCTGCAAAATGAAGGTTACAAACCTCTCCTGCAAAGAGCACTTTAATGGTGTAGCGCCCTGCGGCAGGTGGGGCGTATTTCACTGTGAACGTATCGTTAGCATTGTGGATGATGTCGAAATCTATGTCCTCTTCCTCATCGCTGACCACACGAGCATCACACTTAATTCCAACACTGACATCACCTAGGAAAAGCAAACGGAGGTTTTACTACTGGACAGCACAGGCACTGCCAGCCAAACAGCCAGATCACTCCCATTCCCAGGAGGTGTTCAAGTCACTATATTAACTGATGCAACTGATCAGATTCCAAGTCACTGCAATGTTCTGCTTCCCAAGGTTTTTCCACTAAACAAGGAAAACCATATGGAACACAATACAATCCCCTCCCTTGTGTGTGTGGTACCTGTGGTTCTGATACCACAGCAACAGCCCAGCCTGCCTTTACCTTCTCCTGCATCTGTGCAGTCCACAGTGAAGTGGGTTGGCTCATTTGCTTTCAGGCCAGTTCTCTCCACACCAGGTCCAAATACTTTCACTTTCTGAGGATGACTCCCTTGACCTATAAGGACCTACACAGATTCAGAAGGGTCAGAATCACATATCTGTGTCATGCTCGAGATCATAGTCAAGTCAGAGCATTGCTTGGACAGAGGCTACAAGGAAAATAGGACCAAGTGAATTGCCCCGAATCCCCCAGGCTGCAGCTGGGCTGATAAGAGACCTCCACTATATAAGCTTGTAAAAACAGAAAGATTGTTAGTTCTACTAACAAGCAGTTGTGAGCACAAATGTCTTACTTGGCTATACTAAGTACTATCCATCTCTGTACTTACCCTAAATGGGCTGTTGGGCACATTGGCTCCTCCCCAGACAACAGAAATTGTATGTTTGATTGGTTTAACTGGCACATATGAACAGGCAAACACACCATCAGCCTTGCTCTTTATCTGGATATCAATAGGGTTTCCTTCTCCATCCTAAAAAAGCAGTAATACAAGTGGAAGGTTCAGGTACTTCAAAAATGTTTGGGTAGTTTCAACAGCCCAAGATTGTTTCAAAATATGTCATTTTTTTCCCCCAGAACAGCAACTCTGAAGTTCTCAGAAACACTGAAGAAACATGCAATTTACACTCCTGTAAGTCTTCCTCATCTAACACTCGCTCATTCATTACACCATCCTACAACAAATAGGAAATTCACAGGCTCAGAGACACTTCAGTGCTTTCAAATGACAACTCCAGGAAATTACACCTTGCTTTGCTGAGGAGACTCTAAGTAAGGAAGCAAAGCCATGTTTTTCATACACCACAGAGAAGTCACCTTGTCTTGAGTTAGGTTGTTGCCTGATTACATTACACAGATCAAAGCACAGAACTCTGAGTGAATTACACATGCCCAGAATTAAGTGGTGTGTAAGCAAGTAGAAATACTTAAGGCATTTTTCTCAATAGTATTAAAGCCCTTTTGTAGAAGTTTCACACAGCTGCCTTTGGCTTTTTACCTGTGCATACATCTTAAGAGGTGCTTTCCCAGCGTCCTTGGTTTCAACCGTGAACTCAGCAGGATTGTTCACTATACAGCCAGTCCTCTCCAGGCCTGGGCCATAGGCCTTCACCTAAAAAAGCACCTCAAGACTATTAGTTTGCAGTTCAGAAAGAGAAACAAAACTAAGTGATATATTTATAAAGACCTGCCCCCTCCACAAAACCCATGAAGCACAGGATGCTACTTCGGCAAGTTTCCATTACATTAAATCAAAACCACAACAGTGTTATTAGAAAAAGCTGGGCAATATCTGGCTGGAGCTTGGCAGATTCAGAGCTTTAAACAGAGGCAGCTTAACAGTCAAGTGTGCTACCAGAATCCTTCAGAAACATCTCTACTGTAGTTACATCAAAGACGTGCTATGCCATAGGTGAACTCTGATACACCACCTTATCCGAGTTGAAGTCTCCTGAAGCCGGTCGGATGAAGGCCATGTAAGGGCTGTCTTTTATGTCCTCATCATCACACATGATGTGCACGGCATATTCACCAGGCTCTTTGGGCCAATACTTCACATCACATGAGCCATCGTTCTTGTCATCACACTCAATTTTAGCCTGAGAAGGGCCTTCTATTGCAAAGCCTGAAAAAGGAACAAGTAGGTTCCTCAGGTTAGGTTTGTGGCAGCTGCCAATTTAACATTACTTCCACAAATACCTTTTTATCAGCTATAAACACTCCTGATCTCTCCATCACCCTTCTTCATCAACATGGGAGATAATCCATCATCCATCATTCCCTTTTGGATCTCATCCCACAAAACCACAGATTAACACCCCCCTGTTAACACATGCTCCTGTCTCTAGGACTTCCCCTTGATACTCTGATAGAGTGTTTGTTTGTGTTTAGACCACAACATCTTAGACATGGGGGTTTTTACCGTTGGGAAAGCTATTGTTTCTCATGAGTTCTTTGCTAGCGTTGCAATATGTAAGTATTTCAAACAAACTAAGTAAAGTAACAAACCAAGAGAGCCAACTTCTGTGCCAATGGACTCGACCACAAAGTCAGCTGATTTGCCCACAATTCCCTCATGCAGCCCTGGCCCCCAGGCTCGCACTTTCTGAGGACCGGCTTCATGACCCACTTGAACTTCAAAGGGGCTACAAGATAAAAACAAAGCATGGTATTAGAAATAAGGACAAATATAGCATCTATGTTTTTCCCCAGGCATTTTAATGAGGCTTTACATTGGATTTTCCAAATTAATAGATGCTACCATGTGGTGGCACAGTGCCCAGCAGAGTGTCTTTCTAGCAGAGAGGTCATCCAACCCACCATGTGCTTACATCTTGCACCACAAACCCTGAGTGTCAAATACTTGGCTTGCTCTGCTTGCTGTAGCCCTGGACACTAAAATAACAAATCCTTTCAAAAACTCATAATAAAGTCCAAGCTGCATGATCCACCAAGTTTTACTGGTTTTGTATTCTTGATTTTGGGTTTAGAAAGACTGATGCAAATCATCCTTCACAGCTTTCTCAATATAAGCAGCTCCAGCCCTAAAACAGGCTGTAGATAAACTGTTACAACAGCCATTTGCCACTAACTTGTCCCCCCGGTTTCTTCAAAGGTCAGTGTTGCTTTAAATGCTCAACAACTACATAACCCACTGAGAAGGGCACAAAAATGCCCAAAAAACTACTTCTAACTCACCTTTTTGGGATGTTGTGCCCACCCCATGTAATCGTGACAACATACTTCCCTGGGGTAGCTGGATAATATTCAAATGCATATACACCATCCATAAAGCCTTTTTGTTTCACCAACTCCTCCAAGCCCTCTGTTGAAAGATCAGTTCAGCATTAAACTTAACAGCTTCCATCCTGCTTTCAATTACTCAGACAAGTTCATGTTTTGTAGTATTTATTTTAGCTTGCAAGAATAAATTTCTTCCACCAGAAAAAAAAAAAAAGGTCAGGTTATAAGGGAAGTTACTTCTAGCTGCCCTCTAGGACAAAGACAGCAAACACTTCCAGAAGAAATACAGCAGAAAGTATTTTAAGTTACCAGACTTAATAGGTTCCCTTGTGTTTTATTTTCTTAGTCTGCAGTATGATGCATGTCATATGTTAAAACAAAAAAGCTTAACATTTGTCAGACTTTGTAACCACAAATATGCAGGGAATGCCTACTTTTCATTTTCTTCAAGATGAAGAATTTAGGGAGAAAAGCTTAATACACTAAAATTTACATCGATACGTCTGTTGCCTTTTTCCCCCCAACCACACGAAGCCACACAGTCAGGGCTCTGTGCGTGTGGAGGAGGTGAAGGCAATACAATGCACCTTTTAATGCCGTCCCAGCTGGGGGGAGGTGACTGGCTCTCGAGTACCACACAGGCACCGCAGCTCCCCGAGAGCAGCAGCACAGCCACTGCTGCTGGCGGCCTCACCAGCCAGCAGCCACTGTGCTCCCATCGTCCCAGCCTGCCAGGCAGAGGGCCACATCCAGAGCTCAGGCCACACCAAAGGACCTGGGGATGGATCCTGGCAGATGGTTTCTATGTCAGCTTACAGGTTCCCTTTCCTCCTCAGCTCATGCGCCCAAGAAGCCAGTGCTACCAGGAGTGCTGCTCCCAGCTTTATGAGAGCAGGATTTTCACCCTGCCAGAGACTCCGGAGCTTGACTTGCTCCCACAAATCAGACGAAGATGCAGTGAGTACCCATAAAGCTTGGAGGCCATGGCCGGCAGATGCATGGTCTTCTCAGTTTTGCTAACTGATGCATGAAAATGGAAAGAACTAAAACCAGATGTTATCTTACCCAGCCCTGCAGGTCAAAACCTTCACACTAGACAGAAAGTACCAGAAAACCCTTCTGAAATTTGGCTTTTTATGATACAGATCCCATCAGTTCCATCAGGACACCATCTCCTTACTGCTCTTCCTTTTCCCAAGTTTTGATTCCTGCCTTCTCCAGAACACATCCACAGCACAGATTCACCCCAACACTCACTTGGTCCCTTTATAGTCACTCCGAGGTCTCCGCTCCCCGCCGCTCTCGTATCAACCTTGAAGTCGGCCGTTTCCCTCATGCGGACGCCCTTAGGCTGCAGACCTCGACCAGTGGCACGGCATGCGTTGGGATTGCAGGCTGCAAGGCAATCCCAGCCATTAATACTGGCTTTGATTCTCAACATACAGGTAGCCTAGCCAGCCTGGAACAACCTTTAGTTTAATGTTGACTCAGGGCAACCAGAACTTAGCTTTCAGCACAAGCTTTAGGGTTATAGCATTAAGGCAGACAGACAGGAGTCTGCCCAGTCCCTGTCTATGCCTTATGGCATTTGGGCAGTAGTGGTCAGTGCAGCCAGGCAACAATGACCCCCTACAAGGGCTGTTTTTTAGAACTATAGCAAACACTGAAGCCCTGCTGCTTTCCAATTCTGTGGCAGTTATCAATACAAGACTTATATACAGCTATCACATACAGATAATTCACCACAGACACAACCTTCCTGACGCCTTTTGTGTTGAGGCACACTGCAGAGTGGGGGGAAGGTTCCCTCTGTAGATAAGCCCCATTGAACTGTATTATTGTGCTGGTCTTTCAGAAGCACATGACTGGGATAACTGCTAGTAGTAAGGCTGAGTTTTGCATGTGCTTCATTAAGAGATGTTGCATCAAAACTCCCCCGCTTGTTGCAGCTCACACTTTCAAAGAAGCAAAGCCACCAAGCCCTCTGCAGACCGCAGCAGCCATGGCTAGGGGCAGGAGGTTACACATGGCTTAGGCTTATGCTTGGCTCTTTTACTCCAAGTGCTTCTCCAGGCCTGCAGAGTGGCTACAGAAGTAAGAACCAAGCACTTATGAACAGTTTTCGCCACTCAATCCCAGCTGTCACGAGGTCTTCAACACCAGAAACCTGAAGGGTTTGAAGAAACTTACAGATAACCACAGTTTCCCAGCACTGTAAACTCAACATGCATTTTCCCAAAACACGGCGGGCTTACAGCAGGAGCACAAGTCTGCCAAGCAGCTCCTTAGGTTTTCCCTCACTACAACAGCTCATCCCTGCAGCAGCCAACACCGCTCCGTGTCCTACACCAGACGGTGTGAGCGAGGATCGTGTGCCATCTGCTAGCTTGGAAAGCTCAGTGGGAACACACAGGAGCGTGGCTGACGTGGAGTGGGAACAGCTTGCAAAGAGCTTACAGAGCTCCGTCAGGCAGCTTGTGGTTAAGCCAGTTTCACTGACTGGGTCACACACCGCTTCAGTTCGCTTGCAACTTTCCTCCCCAACCCCAACAAAACCAAAAGCCCTTTTGGCTGGGACAAGCTGCAGGCTAGAAGCTTACAGAAAGCAAACATGACAAAGCATCCTGCACACCTCTTACCAACTATGAAGCCATTAGCAGTGAAGTCCAAAATTCCACAAATGGAGGGTAGCTCAGGAGAGATGAGCAGAGATCTAAAAGCATAGGAGCACGTAAGGATGGAACAGAAAGCAAGTTAGGTGGCAGTTAAGGAGGAAAACAGTAAATATAGTCATTTGAGGAACGAAGGTGGAAAACAGCAAGACGCTGCATAGCTGCATAAATCACTCAAAAAAATACAAAGGGCATCTTAACATTTGGAAATCTAAGCAGAAAGGAAACTAGCAACAAAAGCCATATTACTGTTAGAGAGCATTGGTTTACCCTGTGAATACCCAGTGACCCACTGAATCAGGACCAAGATGTTGAAAGGTACAGAGAACGTACAAGGCGAGATTCAAGCATATACTGTGATCACATCCAAGGAGAAAAGTGGCCATCTACATTTAAATGCGTTTTTAAAAAACATACCCTCTCCAATGAGAACAGTGCAAGGAGTTTTGGGAATTGCCTCCCCAGCAAAAGTCACTTTGACAATGTGAGGACCAGCTTGAACGGGTTTGTAGGTGCAACGGTAGACTTGGTTGCCTTTGTCTTCTACTACAACTTCAGCAAGGCTTCTCCCTTGAGGATCCTCCACTTCCACATTCACGTCACCCACACCAGCACCTGCAAAGGAAACAAGTCCACCTGAGCCTTGGCTTCCCCACAGCAACGGGCACTGTGTTTTGGACCACTGCCAGCGGTCTGGGCTCAGCCAGCCACGCTCTGCAGCCATTTCTAGGCTCAGCCTCTATGTTTAGCTTTTGCCGACAGCAATCAAACATTCCAGAGGGGAGGGGGCAAGACAGGATGGTGGCATCTCCACGAAGCCAGACTGACAAGTGCTCTGCTGCTCCAGCCACAGGGTTTCACAACAGTATTATGGTACTGAATATACATACTGCCTGGTTATCCTATGGCTACCACACTGTAACATCTCTATCACACGTCAGCTCACAGTTTTATCAGTCAGTTCAATCTCTCAAGCTTTGAAGTGGTTTAGATTAAGAGACTGCACAATATGCATGCTGGTCTCGACAAGGATCCTTCTCTGCAGGACATATTCACTTTTGTTCAGACACCTGCTCTTCTCAATTCATCATAAAACAGTTTTCTATACACTTTCAGAGGCCAGACAAGTCTTTACATGATTCAGACCACTCCCTCTCCCAATTAGAGGCTGAACATAGTACTTCCCCTCACTATAATGCATTTAATTTTATTCCTAAGCTCCCTCAGGCAGAGGGCAATGTAGAATATGCTACTCAGTGTATTTTGGTGTTTAAATGCTACAGGTAACAGCCCTAAGTAGTTTCACATTGTTCTAAATGAATTAGCATTTGTAGCATCTTATTGACTCATTCCTCTAGGCTATGGCATTGGCCTAATAGCAAACAGCAAGTAACGTGACGGAGATGCCCTAATGAAGATAGTAGCCCTCTAATAATTACAATAGAGGTTGACACCAGTTAGTCATTGAAGTATGAACTCAAAGTAGCACTGCAGCAGGTTCTTTCTGTAGAGCTAAATACAGAACATACTGTGCTTTTACAGTTTGCTCACAGTTTATCTTTCACATTTATGTCCAACCTGTCACATTCCTGTTTAAAATGAGTTGAGGGAAGAAACCAGCCAGGAACTTGCTTGCTGCCGTCTAGCAAATTCATGGCAAATTTCTGGGTAAGGCTTAGCCCCCTCCTGCCCCAGCTCAGCTCCACACATCAAACACTTCATACACAGCTGAAGCCTTCAGAGCTGCCTGGATGTTATTTCACCTCTGAACTAGATGAGGCTACAAATCCTCATCCACTTTTCAGTTTTTTTATTTCTCCAAGGCCTTAGGTTCTGACATTTGAGGAAACTGAAGGATTTCCATCCTCCTTCATCCTGCTTACCTGCTGTATAGAGGTCAAAGTAGGTAGGCTTGTTGGCAATGTTCCCTGTCGCCTCCAGTCCCGGTCCCTTTGCTGTCACTTTGCTTGCATCTCCCTGGGCTTTGTCAACATTCACTTCAAATGGGCTCTTCGAGATGTGCTGCCCAGCAAACAGGACTAAAACCTACAGATAGAGAGTATCAGCTCAGACACACTGGGCAGAGGCAGAGCTCAGCATCAGCACCATGAAAGCAAGTGCAGGGTCAAACACCTGCATTCCTGGCACAGGGAGTGAGTCTTTGCCTCAGAGGTGAGAGACCATCCATTCCCCAGCCTTCATCCTGTCCACACAGTGTACCTGGTGGCCACCTCCTTAAAGTGCTACTCATGGAGTCAGCCACACCTGTGGGGATACTTGAATGGGGATGTGCCAATAACTAGCAGATTTCCACCCAGCAATGAAGTGGAAGCAGAAGTTCCACTCTGGCAACTGTCAAAGCAACAGAATCACCAATCATAAACCTGCTTCTATGGGCACCTGGGGACACAGCTGCGTGGGGAACCTTCTCTGCAAAACCCCTACAGTGCACAGTACCATCAGCAAAGAAACAACATGGTATTTTCATCTGCCTCTCTGCGACAACACACAAAACCGGCTTCATGAGTTGCATGAAGTGACCAGACGTGAGAGGAGAGCCAGTGTCACACATGCACTTTCTCCCAACACATACTTCTTTCCCCTTTGAGAAGGGAGCAGCCCAAAAGCCCAGATGGAGAATTAAGGCCACAACAGTTTTCCTTTTCTTCAGGATGCCCAGAGTGACTATTTGCTGTCAGTGAACAGGCAGCCCTCAGGGGCTCACATTAACAACCAGCAGAGCAGTGTCTTTAGCAAGAGAACACCAGTTATTGACACACAACCCACCTTGTGAGGTCCAGTAACCCTTGGAACATACTGGACTGAATAGGTCTTGTTTTTGTCACTGGACGGTGTTATCTTCGCCTAGGAGAGAAAACACATCCATCACTGAGCTGTGCCTACGCACGCCAGCTGAACAATTTTCTGAGTAGCATTTGATATTGCAAACTATTTCCAGAGTCAGCAATGTTAGAGACTTGTTGCTGTGGGAGCAGGGATCCTTGCTACCTCCTGTTCTCACATGGGAAAACACCCCATTGGTTTTGTCTTTACATGAAAGGAAGCAAGGCACCTTCTCCCCACGCCAGCCCTTCTCCCTCGCTGTTAATTGCTCTACTGAGGCAGGCCAAAACTGAGGAGACGTTAAGTCCAATGTACAGCTGTATTTTTCTGGAATGTTGTAACATGATCAAGTGGAGCATTTGGATGAGAATTTCTATAAACATTAAAACCAGCATTTTAACTCAAAATGATTCATGGCACCTAAATAGCTGCTTTAGCCATTCTTGCAGAATGAGTAAGGGCAGACAGTGATTTAGTGATGTGTGTTATCTAAAAGCAGGTCAGAGTGTACTTGGCCAGTCAAAGCTAAAGTACTGCAACTACTGGACACTAGAGTTGCGTTGCTTAGTTGCAGATAGTGACTTTTTTTCCAAGTTCATCCAGTTAGGCAATTAGGAAAGGCTTGAGGCTTCTTGCACTTTTGGTATATTGTATTTCGTAACTTCTTTTTAGATGACTTATCTGTTAAGACCTCACTTGTGAAAGATGAAGGTTACTGCAAAAACTTCAGCATGCATGCTAACTTTACTTTTCCAAACAAAACATTTAACATACATACCTCCTCTCTGTTTCCTTCAGGATCCTCTATGAAAACCATCAGGTCACCCTGCCCAGCACTGATGGTGTCCACTGTGAAGATGGCAGGCTGCTTCACCATGTTCCCATGAGGCTCAATCCCTGGGAGAAAGACACAGAACAGCACATTAGCTGTTGCCACAAGACTCAAAAGACAGTTCGGAGGCTACCAAAAAGCTATGCAACCCATCCTCCCATGCACCAGCTTCCCCACTGCCCAGAGCATCACCCTCACAATAAGGTCTACTCTTACCATACAAGCATTTTTAAAAATTGGTTGAATCATTGGCACTCAACTCATCTTAGGATCTCTGACAGAGTCAGGAACCTGGCTGGTATCTGGATTCAGGTGAAAGCAAGTTACCCTGACACATATGGAGGGTCACCCCCACTGCTGGCAAGAGCCCGTCTGATGCCAACAGCAAGTGGGGTATCTGCATTAGCTGCTCTTTAGGAGTTGCTCTACTTCACACAGCTAAATGCTGAAATGTGCTGCACCACAGGAAGGGAGACTAGGGAAGCAGGAAAGAAATTTTGGGAAGCCTTTTGGTAAAGGCATTACCCTAGAACCAAGGGTTCTTAAACAAGACAATTTTTACCTATACTGTCCCATCTTACTCCATTTTCAGAACCCAACAGCAGACACTGCTCAGATTTACTATTCTTTGAAAGCTGCTCAGACTATTTTGCCAGAGTGAACACTGCAAATGGCATGTAGGAACTTCTTCAAACCATGAAAATCCTGCTATTCAATGAGGCTTCCACTTAATTTTAATCAGTTTCCTTATCCCTCAGCACAGGGCCTGCTACAGCATGCATTTACCAGCAGGGTTTCATCATCTCCCATAGTCCCAGGTCATGACATCTGTCATGGTGGTGTCAGACTGAGTGGGTGGAAGAACTTCCCAAAATTACTGGTTCCAGACTAGCCCAAACACATATACCCTTCCGTCCAAGGGAATTGCTCCTTGGCTTATTCATAAAACCGTGGGCACTACAGCTCCACAGCACAATTAGTGGAAAGTGCAATGTCTGATAGATTATAAAGGAAGTGGTTGTGAACAACAGAATTCCTGAACTTGTTTATCTTCAGAAAACAATAACTTGAGAGCAATGCAAGGAAGATCATGTTTTTACTAGGAAATCTGAGCATTCTGATAAGGTGTTAACAATTGACATATTCAATCTCTCAAACTAAGCCCTAGATTATCATCTAGCCTAAATGGCTATAACTTCGCTCTTCAGTCTTATGAAGTCTTGTAGATTAAACAGCTATAAATTTGCTCTGCGTATCTTCAGTCCACCCCACAAGCACTAGGGTACAATATTCAAGTTATGTATCCCTCCTTCGGTGAGCACCAGGAGGATTGCTTATCCTCTGAAGAAAGTTTCAGCCAGGACAGCATTAGTCACAACACTTTCTTGGCCAATATTTCATCTTCTAGATTTTACTCTCTTATCAGAGGTCTGCTTTGGCTGGTTAAATGAGAGCTCATAGTTCACCACTGATGACCTGCATGACTCTGTACCTCCTCTCTGCAGGCTCATTTCACATCAGATCTATGCACAGCTGCCTTCGGTGCAAACCAAACCACTGCAGCGTTCAGGGGGCTGTGCTACAGCTGAGGCTCATACTGGGAGGTTGTGAGCAACTTACATGGAAAAATGGTAATAAAAAAAGCTAAGACTGACCCACTTCACACTTGACAGTCACCTTTTTCTGGAAGCATGAAAACCTTTTCCTCATCTGCCCAAAGACCCTGCCCAGCTTGGTAGAGCCCCTTGCTTCCTGAGCCACCTTTCAGTACTGACATATGGTAGGAGTCAGAATGGCCAATTATATTTTGTGACTCTGTTTTGGCAATTAACTTCAGAAAAACATCAGTCTTTCAAGAAGAGCCACTCACCCTTCATAATTTCCATTACAATGGCTCCATAGCATCCCATGCATGAATGCAATAGAGTAATTCCAGTTTTTGAAAGAATAAGAACATGACTAAAGCCAGACCTGACAAATTGAGGCAGGTTGATCAGTCATTTACACATCTGGGGCCTGAAAAATGTTTCTATGTATTGTGGTTTGCTGTGGAAGGCATCAATAAAGGACATAAACCCCAAGTAGGGTAAGTGCTAGGATAAGAGA
Source organism: Myiotriccus ornatus (assembly GCA_036023395.1). NCBI lineage: Eukaryota > Metazoa > Chordata > Aves > Passeriformes > Tyrannidae > Myiotriccus > Myiotriccus ornatus. The sequence continues at coordinate 12,395,511 of JAYRBT010000023.1, forward strand.
GATGCAAAAGTGATGAGGTCTTTCTCTTTAAAGGAGTGCTTTATCATGAGAAGTATTCACTGTTAGATTATCGACAGGCAGCAGCAATACTGAAAGCTTGAATTTCACACCAAGGTTGTTTTAGGCCCATATCATGCTACTTCTTCCAGCTGTGGATGGGAGGCTGGCAGCTTGCAGAACAGGTTCAGAGACTTTGGGGAATTTACATGTTAGAACTAGGAGTGTCTTTTGGACTGTATCCATATATTTATGAAACCAGGCACCACACCAAGAGTATACAAGTGAAACTTTGAAGTCAGTTACAGTAGGTCTGAAGTTCAACATAAGCAGAAAACTCCACCCAGCTTTCTCAAGAGTTACATGCTCCATACAGCTTCAGCTCACCAAGTCCTTACCTCTGCCATAAGCCCTTGCTTTCTTTGGATTCAGTTTGGGTTTTAAAGGAGCTCCTGGTTTCAGCTTGGCTTTGGGGAACTGGGACAGGTAAGTCATCACAGAGTGCTCATCCACATCAGGGTGGATAATTTCTTCAGGGGTAATAACCTGAAAGACAGTGCAATTAAGTATATTGTACCAGTGCTTGGTTACTGCATGTCAACACAGAAACAGAGCTATGACACAGTCTGAGATTTCAAAATTCCCACATGCTAATGCGACTTCTTACATTTACTTTCCCTTTGATACACACAACATCCTTTATTATCTCTGGCAAGAAAATCAAGAAGCTCGTTATAGTCCCAGTGTGGCTTGGGGTTTTTTTTTAGGGGTTCTCATGAGACTGCAACCAGCTTACTGGTATCAAGGCAAGACAATGGTAGTTATGTTCCCCTTGAAAAGTGACATGGGGATAATTGATACTGAAAAAATTAGTAATTCATAATCCCATATGCTACAGCTCTGAACCACAGTGCTTGCAGAGCAAAACTTGTGACCAGTCTCTTTACCTGCTTTCACAACACAAGCTGCTCTGACAGCTTCAGAGACTTCAGCAATTCTGTCCAACTTTATCAGCATGAAAATAATCTAGTTTGTAAATACATTGTTCTCTGTTTGAACATCATCTTTGCAGGTGATTTCCTAAGTCAGTAAGTTTTTCTTCTGTGGAATTCAAAACAAATTCACTCCATGGACTAGAAGAGCAGGCACCAACACACAGGCATTTTCCCCCTGCACCACATGCTGCAACAGCAGCTGTCCTCAGCAGAGACACCTACACACAATCTTCGAGCCAGAGCTCTGAAATGCAATAGCATGTTTCATTACAGTTTGCCCTTTCTCAGGCAATTTCAAGAGTTAACTGTAACTTTCTGAAGTGTCCAAGCAGCCTCACCTGCTTTCCTCAACTTAAACTCAAGCCAGTCACAAGGACAAAACCATCCATGCGCTCCCAGAGGCAGCCCATGTCTTGGTGGCCTTACCTGTGGCACACCCAGCCAGTCGTCTGCCTGCTGCATGGCTTCCCGAGCATTGTCAACGGGTTTCTTCGGGTCCCAGGTCTCCCAGTCAGGGCATAAGCCTGCAAGCACATTTCAACTGTTAGATGTTATCTGCAAAGGAGCTTCCCTAGCTGAAGAAACCAAGTACGAACTCCACAGCCACTTGTATTACACTCTCATGTAGACAGACATTCAGAGCTTTGCAGAAGTAACCAAAACAAGACAAGCATATACTGCTCACTGAAACACCTCTGAGACAACAATCAGCACAGAGGCATAGAACGGTTGAGGCTGGAAGGAACCTTTAAAGGTCATCTAGACCAACCCTCATACAACAAGCAGCAATGCTTCAACGGCGGCCTGTCCAACCGGACCTTGAATGTTTCCAGGGATGGGGCATCTACCACCTCTCTGGGCAACCTGTGCAAGACACCACTTTAAATTCAGTTCAAATATATCTAGGCATCTTTTATGTTTCATTGGCTCTCCTGCAGCAAATCTGGTAGCAAATTTCAACCGCTTGCCACAGCATCCCAGACTGCATTAGATGAGCACCAGCAATCCCACTAGCAAGACTGTTTTACAAGAAGGTGAGGGAACTGCCTATTTCACACTTCATCACATTATTTGCCTTAAGCAGCTCAGCCTTAGCTTGCTAAACACTGAAGTTTCAGGTAGTGTGCAGCTTCTGCCTGCTCCATGCTCCCTCTGCAATCCTATGTCAGGAGAACACACGAGGCCTCCTGCTGCGCCCTGAAGTTGAAAGGTTGTTGGCACTTGCCGTGGGAACAAGCCTTTCTTCCATTTAGGAGCCAGCATTCGCGCCTTTGTCCCCTGCACCCAATGCAAAGCTCAGACGTGGCGCCTCCCATAATGCAATCACACATTCTGCTGCAGGCCAGAATTTCTCTTGGCCAAGTTGTTTACAACTTGCTGCTTCCCACAGCTGGCCTCTTTGGACTTGGGTTTTCTTAAAGGCCTCATTCGCGTCTCCTGCTCGGCAGTAAAAACGTCCCCCCATAAGAAGAGCAGCCACAAGGACAACAAGCAGGGAAAACACTGACCAGCAGAGCAAAGGACTTACCTGGAGCACAGCTGTCAACAAGAGCACCCAGTGCTTTGCCATCCTGCCAGTTCTGATTGAAGTTTGTGATTGGCAGGTAGGGAATTTTGTTCTGGATCCAGCCCAGCAGCCTCTGCTTAGGAGTCTGCTTCTTTGCATCATCATCACCTTCATCCTCCCATACTGGCATAGAAATGGAGTAGTGCAGGATAAGGGTCCATATCAGGCCAAGGATCAACTTCAAGTTTCCATCAACTATGGCTTTACTATCTGAAAGACAAAAGACATACAACTGATTATTTGCTATCCTAAAGGAAAGAGGTGTGTTTTTACAACAGTGTGCCTGCACCCATGCCTGAATAATCAAGGACCAGAGAACTGACCCAGGCAGTTGCAGGCACTTGTTCAGGCAGAGACACCATTCTTCACACGCTGCATTAGATGGGAGAGGGAGGAAAGAGAAGAGTCAAAGGACTCAGTGCTCTTCAGCTGTCTTGAGAGATCAGTGCTCTCCAAGGGTGGTAAGACTTGCCCTTCAGCTTTACAGTCTTAGCTTAGAAGAACTGGCAGTTTAAAATCTCCAGTATTTTGGATTTGGATGGTAAGTATTGCCTGGTATTTTCCAATAGTATTTGTCTCTTATGAAAAAGGCCAAACAGCATGTGATGGAGTTCACAAGAACAGCACCCCAACAGAGTGAAATAGCCCAGGGCACACCTGAAAGCATCATTTAAGAAACAGCATTTATATACAGAAACATGTCTCCCCACACATATCAACAATTTGCATTAAAAATGGTAGAAAAAAAGTGTTATATAACAAAGCCAAGCAAAGACAGAGTTTGGAATTAGAACAAAGTCCGAATATCTCAAGACCTGTGCACAATCAGCAAAGCAGGCAGTGAAGGCCCACAGAGGATCCTTTGCACCATCACTTTCCTGCCTGCACAAGAAGTCATCCATTCATGCTACAAATTCAGAGTTACAGAAAAGAAAAGCCAGCTCTGGCTTCTCCATGTCACACTCAACCCTAGCAAAAATTTATCACCACAGTGGCCGTGCTGCAGCTCTGCTGTAAGACACACCACGGAGCTAAGTTTAAGGCTGCTGGGTATCAAGATCAGTAAGCAGCTGTCTACAGGGGCAGGATACTTTTCTGCATCAGTCTGGCCTTGTGAAGTGACCACTACAGTTTTTCAAATAGTTGTGTAAATTACTTTGGCTTTAATGAGTCAAAATGGATGCCCTCCCTCCCTTTGAGTTTGTAGTTGGTATTCAGGTTGCATTACACTTGTAAAGGCTCCAGTTTTTCCAAGTTTTCACCCAAACCAGAACTATTCATCAATGTTTCTGGATGCCCTCAGCCTGATAGTTCCTTTCATTCACAGCACAGCATTTTTCTGTTCTTTCCTCCATTTCAGTGAAAATTGTTATAGAAATCCCTTATTAGCCAACAGTCAAAGTTAAAAGTGACCTGGCAGCTTTTGACTGTTCTCCAGCTCCTGAAGCAGATGCTGGAGTAAAGACAACTACAGCTATATAAACTCCCTCTCATGCCACCACAGTAATTGTACAGGGCTATTTCAAGAGTCCTAGCTAGAAAAGCAGAAGTGTTTGGCAGTGGGATTGCATCCTCCAGTTCAAATCCAGAGTGCTAACAGGCAGAGTCCTCCCATTGCCAAACACCCACTGGGCATGTCTTACCTGCTTCTTTTCAGGTACAGAGATCACAGCAGCAACCCAGTACCATCTTATCAATACAAAAAATCTACTGACTTTCAAAACAAGCGATTATACAGAATAGTGACCAAGAACAGTACGCACCAGCATGTTGCCTTTAACCCAATGCTCAGGCAATGCAGTTAATGTTTACATGGTTTCACAACAGAGCAGTATGTCCTGAACAGATAATACTGTAACTTCAGACCTTGCATGGTGATTGGACTTACTGGATAGTTATTGTCTGGTTTCTATTCCAATTTTACTTGTAGTCAAAACCGATGTTAAAAAAATCCACTAATCTTACAGGTTTATGGTAAGTGTCTGCCACTTGCCTGCTCACTGCTGATTGCACATCCAGTCTGAGATACACAATAGATAGCTATGAGGTGATTAAGCTCTGCTGAGTTTTAATTACACGTTCCAAGGTAAAAGTCTACATCGCGTAAGCAGTGTGTCTCCTAGTGACAACTAAACAGTCCCTGTTGTCACCCATTTCCGTCCCCTTTCCAGCTGAGCTGCAAACTGGTGATAAGCTGCTCCCTTACACCAGACCGTTGGAGCAAGACCCCACTGCCCACCCACTCCCTGTGCCTGCAGCCCCTCCACCCCACCCCCCGGCACACTGCGGTGCTGGAGCATAACACTGGCCACCACATCCCTGCACCAGAAACGCCTCCAAGCTTTGGTTTCAGATTTATATTGACATCAGCATTTTTACTAGAGGGACAGAGAGATAATTTAGTATGCTACAAGCAAACTGTTTCAGACAGCTATCCAGCATTTCTAGGGAGGAAAGCCAGCAGGACAGAACCACCTTGAGCACAATGCTACACACACACACTATTGGAGATAAAGAATGGCTCATTTCAGCTACCTGAAAGGAGGTTGCAGCCAGGTGGGGGTTGGTCTCTTCTCCCAGGCAGCTATCAGTAAGACAAGAGGACACAGTCTTAAGCTCTGCCAGGGGAGGTTTAGCTCAGATTTTAGGAAGAAATTCTTTACAGAGAGGGTAATCAGGCATTGGAATGGGCTGTCCAGGGAAGTGATGGATTCTCCATCCCTGGAGGCTTTCAAGATGAGACTGGATATGGCACTTAGTGTCATGGTCTGGTAACCACAGCGGTAGTGGATCAAGGGTTGGACTTGATGATCTCAGAGGTCTTTTCCAACCCGGCTGATTCTATGATTCTATACTTAGAGCACATAAATAGTGTCTGGGTGGATGCACTGGGGTTACTGCAGCAACCGGCTGCATGCTCAGAGCTTCCTCCAGCACCCCATAGGCACAGCTGGGCTGTGGTCCTTGACCAGGGAAAAAGCAGCCTGTACAGAAAGCAGCTTCACACTGACAGCAAGAATATCCCATCTCATCAGCCTCTTCCAGAGAAGTCGGGTACAAGGCTGCTGCCCTGATGACAGGAAAAGGTCACCGCAGGAATGGGACGGCTCTTCCTCTCTGGGGCTGGTGCCATCGCCACGACTGCACTTTGTTAGCAAGTTCACAAGCTCTCACAGCCTCCCAGCTTCCTGACAGGCATAGGCATCTCATGACGTAATTTTTTCCAAGCCTGCTTTTAAGAGGGCTTGTCTGCTTTCATTTGGGGTGGGGAGAAGGGAGGGAGAAGAACTCATGGGGAAGAGAGGAGACCTTATCAGCATCCAGCAGAGCTGCCCACATGCCCTTCCTGCAGGCACCCCGCTCCCAGCCACAGGGGACCTCACCAGCAGCTCAACACTGGCGCACAATATCTATCACTATGTAAAAGGACCCTCCACGTTCAAGAGAAGACCAAAGTCCAGCTCAAAGCAGGCTTGGCTTCTAAGCACTGCTGTAAAATCTCAGCTCCACCTGAGCATTCAGCCTTCCCTAGAAAAGCTTCCGCTTTAGTGCTGCCTTTTTCATTAACTGACTAAAAATATTCAGTGCATTCTCCTCGAGGTCTCTTGGGCTTTAAGATGTAAGTGACATCCAGGAAGACGCACATCTGTTCACAGGTCCTGCGCAGGGAGCGCAGAGCTGGCCCTTAGAACACTCTTAGTACAACCAAATTTGCAGGCATCCCCGAACAGCTCTGAGTGCACGTTGCCAGTGTAATATGGCCAAGGTGGAAAAAAAAAATGTTTCCAATGACACTTAAGACCAACAATCATTACTGCAGGCACTGCTGTGTACCCCAGCTCAGCTGGTTTTCCATTGAATTCCTCCCTATTTCCTCATTTACTTCAAGACACTTTCTGGCCATTCCAGGCTGGAAAATGGATTACAAAAAAGCAGACTTGCACCACTGCTTTCGTACAAGGAAAATTACTTTTAAGCACACTTATTTCTCATACAATCAATACTTTACAGAGCCTTCAAAGCCATGTTTCTCAATTGCTCCTCTGAAGCTCATACTAAATTTATAACATAGAGATGCACACTTGGGTGAGTGTTTCAAAACCACAGGTCAACAGCCCGCCCCCTTGACAATTCACCTCCACACTCCCAGCTGCATTTGGTTTTCAGCTTCATTGGGTTAGGTGGATGGGAACGAGTTGCCTGCTTTCAGCTGAAACAGAGAGCTCTGAGTTTCCGCAGATTAAAGGAGCCCTCTCCATGCAGAAGAGAGCTGCTGGTCCCACCTTCCCGGGGCTCAGAGGAACCCAGCTGTCACACCTCATCCGCCGAGATAATTTAATGGGGCTGAACCTACTCTTTACAGCATCCTTGCAGACAGCTTCAATATAACCTTTTTTGGACAAAGTGTGGTCATCTGCATAATTTGCTTTATTCACCTCACAGTGCTTATGTTAACATCTGCAAGATGCACTCACAGGCATGCCAGAGCGCACTGTTCCCCTGTTCCCGGTAGGAGATGTGTGCTTTGGAGATCAAAGTCCCTGCACAGCTGACTCATACATGATGACAGCCACTGGACTTCTGCTTTCTAAAAACACCTTTTTACTGGAAGCCCAGGCATGAAGCAGGAACCCATGCCACAGGACCTCTTGCCCACCTCAAACCAGTAACTGGGAGGACCTGGATTCAACTGGAAACAGACAACTTTAGAGGTGCCATCTAGAAGAGCCAGTGGGTGAAGGGTTTGGAGGGTTTTTTGTGCTGTTTTTTGGTGGGGGTTTTTTTGTTTGTTTGTTTATTTGTCCTTTTGGTTTGTTGGGTTTTTTTCCATTAGAACTAAGAATTCTGGTGGTGTTACATGCAAGTCCTCCTGACCCTCTGCTGTGGACTCTGAAATTTTGAATGCTGTAAGGTGACCCATTTAAGACAATCTGCAAGTCTTCATGGCTAGACATGCTGTCCTGAACCAGCAAGAAGCAGAAAAAGCAGAAACACTCAAGTTTGGATTTAACACAAACCTTCATTCCCACCTACACTGTTCAATGTGCATTTTAGCTTCAACTCTCCAACTGCAACTTGCTTTCCTCCTCTAAAAGCACCCAATGGCAATCCAAAGTCAACAAAATAGCAGCAACCATCACACCAGACACAGCCCCCGTTCAGCTGCAGGCAGGCAGGAGCCTCTGCAGGGAAGGGCTGCTGTCAGCCCATTGCTGAGGTCCTGCCATCAGGATACATCTCGACATGCTGACTGCTGGGGAAAACCTGCCAGCCAAACTTAAGCTGTTCTGCAGAATCAACACCAGCACTGAACAAGTGAGCACTCAGTCTTCTTGAAAAAGGCCTATATATAGCCTACAACATTAAGTTTTATGTAGAAGTATCCTGCTTCCTAGTCAGCTATTAGGATTTAAGTGGCTGCCTGGTAGGGTAAAGAGGAAAACAGACTGAACCAGAGCTCATTTTTTTCCCCCATCACACCTCTGAGTCTAGATTGCAATTCTTACCCTTTTATTATCCTATTAATTAAGTGGCAACCAGCCCAAAAAATGGATTATGGCAATTCCATAGGCCGGCAGTACATACCACCAGTCTCAGTCTTGAAAAGGAACCAAGTTTCAACTGCTCAAACTGATTTGTAATTGTTGCTATATACTAAATATTAATACGATATGTTACACTTGGACTGTTAAAATCACACTCCTCAAAGCACAAAGAAAGATGTTAAAGTGCCATGGCTTCAGCCAGCAGCATGACTGGTCTGAGCCAGCAACGTGACCATTTTGAGACAAATGTGTGTCATTTTCATGGCTTGGGCCACAAAAAACTTCCCAACCCAACCTACCAAGCAGAAAAACGCCAGTGCGGGGTCCTCTGCATTAGTGCTTGCAGCTGCCCCAGGAGCAAGTGCCAAAACTGAAACCTGGCCTTGGTTTGAGGCTTGTACATTGATTTACTCCAGTAGAGATTCCTAAACTCTACCTGGAGCACACAGCTTGAATTATAAGACCTTCATTAGGTCAGTAATTCTGCAATTGAAAAAAAAAAAAAAACCACCACCAAAACCAGTGTTACAAACAAGTTTGTGACTAGTATTTTTTGCTCATGTACAAGTCTGCTCTGCATTCAGATTAAGCACTACCCAAACTACGGTAATGTTCCTTAAACTCTGCCCTACAGCAGAGCTGCAAGTCATTCTCTGTTGGACAATTAGTGGAAACAAGATAAGCTACTGAAGCAGACAGCTTCCTTACTAAGTCGAGCTAGTCATACAGACTGTGGAAGTCTTGCAAAACAAATGAAGGACTGAAAAAGCAACTTTTGAGTAGTGAATTTTATTTAAATAGTTTCTTGGCTGAGGCTGCAGTCAACACAGACTGTTTACTATCGCCGCAAAGTCATCTCAGAGCTTTCCTGTTGATTTTCACATGTGGAAATTAAACCACAACCAGTACTGATCTTTTCATCCAGCTTCTCCAGCAAGAGGTCATCCTCTTCAATTTTTATGTCTTCCCTACTTTAATTTTTGTTTTATGGGGATAAACCCATAGAACCATTGCGTTGTCTTTAATACAAAACAAAGGAGCAGTATCACCAGCAGCCCTTACTCCTTGTTTCCAGACACGGAAGGAACTTTGTATAGCACACAAAGTTATGGATCATTTATGTGGAATTGTTAAATTTTAAAACTTGGTGTCTAAGTCTCTGAGCATTTCCCTACCTCTAATTATTCTCACCTTACATATAGTTATATATGTAGTTAAACAACTACAGCAGTTGGGGGAATGAAAAATTAAGGACTCATTATGGCTTAATCTTCTGGAACAAAGAAAACTCCACATTGAACAGAGCTCTTCAGAAGCCTGGCTCCTGCATGCCAAACAGAAGTATGCAGATGAGATGGAGCTGAGCAAGCTGTCTAAAGAAATTCTTTGCTGAAGCATACAGTATGTGTTCATAGGCTTACTGTGCCTGCACTAAAGACATTAGTGACATCCTCTGTAGGGATAATATGTCTTTAAATCAATTACAGGGGTTCCTCTGTGCTCTGAGAACATACTGCAACCATTTCCTCCAGTGACCCTTAAGCCCAGGTCCACCTCCCAGCTCCCCAGGGCTCAGCCCATCGCTTGTTACCCAGCCACGTGCAGCCCTCACCCCACAGAAGCACAGCTGAGCCTCCTGCCCAGAGCTGGCAGCGGGCTGGCAGAACTCAACACAGTTCCATGGGTTCCTGGCTGTAACCTGCCAGCCTCTAACAGCCACATGTGCCAGCCCCACTGCACCTTTGCTTCTCAGCAGCATGTGCAGATGGTGCTATGACCCCTAGGACAGCAGTTCCTCAGCATCCAGCTTACCTGTGACTACCTGAATACCCGTGGGCTTTCAGCTCACCCGCTCCCAGCTCAGCTCCTGCCCCCTGCCAAGGCGCAGCCAGCACTCAGCTTCACTGACAAGCCTCAGGGACTTTGTCACCTGAGGGAGTGTATCTTCAGGAAGCCTAAGTGATACACCATGTACACTTAGAGACCCACTAAGCTTTTTACAAGGTAGGTTTTCCAGAGGTGGAATGACTTTTCACTGGAGGGCTGTAAGAATAGTAACAAAGTGCTGATCTGGGCACAGACAGGAGGATGGAAAAAAAATTGGGGGTTTTATTTTTTTTACAAGGGGATGGAAACCATTTTCCTCTATGCTTACGAGGGTGTCTGGTTATTTAAAAAAAAAAAAAAGAAAAAAAAAAGATGTCTTTGTGAGACACATCTAAGGATCTGAAACATTAAATATTACAATTCAGGTTTTTAAACTACTAAAATAGTTTTTACTTTAACTGGATTTGAAACCACTTATGTCAGAGAACTTCAGGCCACTGTTGCATCTATCACTCTGTACTGTCTACTGGTGCATGCTGGGCCTCTGGAAAGGATCTCATGAGGTGGAACTGAAAAAATAAGTTCAACTGCAGTCCTTTCAGTGTAGGTTTGGCAAGAAAAAAAAATCATACAGACTTTTAATATAGTAAAGAATAAAAATAATCAAAGAGAGGAGCTCACAGAAGCGAAACACAGATTAAAATAACTCTGCCCAACTTCTTAATAGGTACCCAGAGACCACTCATGACTCACATCCAGAAGAGAAAGGCATAACATGAAGCAAGTTTAAGCCAGCAATGTAACAGCAACAGAAACCAACCCAGCTTCTCCAAGAGAAACTCAAATCACCCAAGGGGGCTGGAAAGAGAAGTCAAGAATTTCAAAATTAGGAATTGTTAGGGTGGGCGGGGGGAAAAAAAATCAAACTGTGGGTGGCTTATGATCAAATTCCTTATTATTTTCACTCTGAACACACCTAAGGTTTCTGCTGCCATAAGAGACATATACCACGTTACGATATGGTAAGGTAAATGTGTTACTCTCATGTTCAGGAAGAGCTGCAGGCAGCTGTTAGTGCCATGAGTGGTCCTGGGGACCATCTCCCCTGTGGGCACCAGGAGGACTCCAAACTGCCTGCGTGCTGCTGGGACAGGATTAGCAGTGAGCAAGGATGCAACAGAGAAGAATAAAAGCTGCCATTCACACTGACTATTTCAGACTCAGCTGCTCCCTGCCAAGCAGGTCCCCACTCACAGCTGCAGGACTGCAGCACAGATACCCAGCCGAGCTGGCACACAGGAATGCTGTGCTAATTATTTGAGATTCTTTTTGGGAAGAAAAAAAAAAGAAAAAAAAGGAGGGAGCCTGAACGTTCAGCCTTTGTACAGCAGCAAGTTGCCATGAGTGCTGCTTTGTCCACAGCCAGCCAGCCCCTCGCCAGCTTGGCGGGGCAGCCTGCCAGCACACCACCGCCACACTGACCCCAAAACCCGGCTCGGCTCGAGCGCCGGCAGCAGTGGGGCAGGAGGCATCGCCGGGAACCCCCACACCCCACCTGCAGCTCCTGCCCCGCACACGGCCGGCGGCACAGCGGGCTCCGGGCCTGCCTCGGCACGACGCCGGCCACGGCATCATTGCCAAAACCACCGACAATGGGCCCTTCGAGCACAGTCCCTGCACCCAGCAAAGCACATTCCCTGCTGCTGAGCTCATCCCAACGCCCCACGGTGCTGCTGCCGGCCCCAGGAGCGGCTGAGACACCGTGGCTCCCGCTTGCCTATGCCGGGGGCGGGCGGTGGAAGTGCCCTGCACCAGCATGGAACAGCAGTTGGCGTTCAATCCCCTCGATGGCAAAGATCCGCATTTCCAGGAAGGAATGAGTGGCAGCTGGGTGGCAGGACAGCAGGCCCCTCATGCTTTGCTGTGCCAAGGGAGCCCAAGCCCACGCGGGACGTTCCTGCTCCCCAGGGGCTCAGGGTGATGCAGAAGCCCCCCATCCTCCAGGACAGCATGGCTGGCATCATGCCAAGACCCACTGCATCAACCTCTAGAACAGGTGGATTGGGAAAGCCCCTAGACAGCACTTGGCACAGTGGGATGGGGTTGTAAGAAGGGCTGAAGGATAGCACCCACACAGATACTCACCCCCACAGCCCCAGGGTCAGAGCCTGGAGAAGGGAAGTTCCAGAAAGTCATGAGGACAAGGTAACACAAGGCACTCAAGCGCTGATTAATCATCCAGGAATGGGTCGGGAAGGAAAGTCCCTGGAGTGGGGCTCAAACATGCCAGAGAGTGGATTTCTGTTACATGATGGAGGGATGGGGAAGAAAGGCATACTCCTGCCTTTGACACACTCTGCTGAGAAACACTTGGCTCAGCTTTTGAAACCAAGTGACTCAACACAAACTACACCTCCCTCCTCTGGGCATGAGACAGGAGTGAAAGGGGAATGATCCTCCACAGGGTCTGTGCTCCCCAGGGGTCAGTACATTTACTGCCATGGCACAGGAAGGCTTCACCTTCCCATCAGAGTGGGCAGCTACACCTGAGTCAGCAACACCACAGGCCAATTCACAGCAAACAAGTTTCACTTTAAATAAGACATTAAAATTTTAGTCAAATGCAGAATTGTCTAAGCCTTGCATGAAATACTTGTCTAGGAGTCTGATCAGCTCAAGGTTGTTATTTCATTCAAGCACGCAAACAAAGAAGTACCTCCTCACAACTCATCATGTGCTTACATAATTAGAAAGCCAACTCTCAATCAGCAAGGTTGAACTGATAAAAACAACTGTAGAGTCAGAATTCTGCAAGTGACACAACAAAGCTACAAATTGTCTCTGAAGCGTGAGAATGCTGTAACCATCTCTGTAGGATTAAGGTAATCCTAAATCTCACAGGTTACTTCAGGTCTCATCAAGGTCAAAAACCTGTCTAGTTCTTGCAAAGACCTCCCAGGGGCTGGCAGAGGCATTAGGTGACAAGCCATTAGCACTTTCCTGTATCTCACATTACTGAAGGAAGGTTACCAAGCTTTGGTGCAGAGGACAAAGGGAAGGTCCACCCTCAGCCATCAGAGTGCATTGGAGACGAAAAAGTTGCAAGAGATACAGCTAGGGAAAAAAAAAAAAAAAGATGCCTCAGCAAGACCAAAGAAGCAGCAAATAATCCAGAGGTTTCCAGACAACAGAGTGACCCCTGTGTTGCTAACAGTGTGTTTACTCACACTGGGAGCAGGTCAAGATAGTTATATGAAACAGTATGTAAAATCCTCCTCAGATAAATGAGCCCATTCAGATAGGGCTGCCTAACATCTTCTGTGCAACAAACACCAGGCACAAAAGCTGCAATGGACGGACTTTCTGAAGCCAAAACCAACACATTAGAAATTATCAGAAGTGATTACTGTTTAGGGAAATCCTTGGCCGCAACAGACACTAAGATTCAGATTTTCCATTTGAAACCAGAATTGCGGTAATGACTGTGATTCACTGTGCACAGGGCCGTTCAAAGGAAATCCCCATTCATGCAGCCCTGCACAGCTCTCCACACTGCAGCACCAAAGCACATAGGACTGGAGCACACTTTGTGGTCTGGGGTTGGTAACACATCAGAAAGCACTCTGCCAATTACTTTAGCTATGCAAAAGATTTGCGGTTTGTCTCAGTTTTGATAGACGCTGATTCTGAGCACTGAACAGTACTGCTCTATGCAGGCTTATTTTGAAGCATACAAACCCAGGTAACAATGTTACAGGTGCTCCGTAGCCCTCTGCAGCTTAATGACAATTATTCTAGAACATATCAGCAGGTCCGCTATCTCAGTCCAACCACTTCCCTGAGAAGCAACCAATTAAATGCTAACCTCCTGTGCTGGGTTTGGCTGAGCTAGAGTTAATTTTCTTTACAGTAGCTGGTATGGGGATGTGTTTTGGATTTGTGCTGAAAAACCATGTTGATAACGCAGGGATGTTTTCGTTACTGCTGAGCAGCATTCACACAGAGTCAAGGCATTTTCTGCCTCTCACCCCAACAGCAAGTTGGCTGGGGAGGCACAAGAAGTTGGGAGGGGATATCCCATACCGTATGGAGTCACGCTCAGCACAAAGCCAGAAGAAGATGTTTGGAGTGATGTTGCCTGTCTTCCCCAGTAATCATTACAAGTGATGGAGCCCAGCTTTCCTGGGGATGGCTGAACACCTGCCTGCCAATGGAAGTGGAGAATGAATGCCTTGTTTTGCTTTGCTTATTATAAACTGTCTTCATCTCAACACACGAGTTTTCTCACTTCTACTCTTCCAATTCTCTCCCCCATCCCACTGGAGAGGAGCGAGTGGCTGCATGGGGCGGAGTTGCTGGCTGGGTTTAAACCACGACAAGCTGCCATTGTACACCACTGCAGACAGAAACAGGCACTTCGGAGACATGCCTCCAACATCTGAGCCATTTCACCAGTTCATTCTGACATTCAGACACAGCACACCCTCCTAACACAAACATACAGCACCAGAAGCAGCCCTGCACTCACTAACACCAGCCATCATCCTGCCTCCGAGCTTCAGCCACTGCCACAGCACTGCCATGTGAGGGCCCATCAGGAGTGGGTGACACATCTGCACATCCAGGCTGCTTTCTGCAGCCACACACCAAGTGAGGATGCTCAGGACACAGTCACTACAAACACATGCATGGGCCAGGAAAGCACTGCTGCTTTTCTCTGACCACTATGAAGGTGTCTTAATGTTTCTGTGTGTAAGCCAGATAGATTTAACCCTTTGTGAGCTTTCACATACAGACACCTATTCTTCCCTCCACAGGAAACCGTGACCATCCCTGTGCAAGAAGGAAGGAGGTAATTTTCTTCCTAGAATGTAAATTCTTAAATAAAAAAATATTCAGTGTTGTGCAGCCACTTCTTAAAGGAGGAAGCTTTCACCTCTTTCTGGGGAAACTGAAGTTGTTTGAACACGTTTTTGTATACTTATGCAAACCAGCAGTAAACACACTTCCATCTGCAGATCACACAAGGCTGGCCCCTGCACGGTGGCGATTTCAGCCCTGTGTGTTTAACATCCCACACACGACAGCCCTGTGTTTATACAGTTTCAGCTACAAGCCGTTAACATAAGGAATAGACGCTTGGCTTGAGGCCCAGGTAATTCATCCAACAGTGGCAGTCACTATCAGACAGAACTCTTTTGAGAGGAGCTTTCATGAGCGGGAGAGTGGTGGTGAATCTGCAGAGGCACAGTCTGCACGGGTGGTCTCTAAGCACCTTAAAGAGCACCATATGGGATTAATGGTACAGCTTGAGCACACATTAGCCCCAGCTGTGCAATGCAAATTCATGAGACCATGTACCCCCTCCTCCCACTCAGCCACTGCACAGCAAAGCTTTGCTTTGAACATGAGGGTTTTACATTGCCCTGAGTAGTCCACTGGACCCCCTCATCTCACTACAGCTGCCATGGGGTGGCTGGCCCCAGCCCCCAGAGCTACCCTCCTGTCCCATGGGTCCTGTGCCATGCAAGGGTTCTGTTCTGTGGCCATCCTCCCCCTCTCCCACCCACAGGTTGCTCCTAGCAAGAGGCAGAAGCAGCTCTGCTCATTTGACACCATCAGCCTAATCCAACTTTGTTGGGAGCTGCTCAGCCGTAACAGGCTCTGGCTGCTAACAGCATTTCCAAACTAACCAATGCTCAGAGGGATACCACCTTTCCTCTCCAGAGGCTGGACTTCAAATCTTCCCACTAAAGGCTTCACACAAATCTTTCCAAACTGCATAAGCTTGCAGCTCTCCCTAGTCTTCAGGGACAGCACTCCACCACACACATGCTGATCAAGTGGGGTGCAGGCAATCACCCAAATCCTCAGCAGCTGCAAGATCTCATTTTTAATCTGCAGTCTCACATTGTTCACATTTGCAAGCCTATTGTATTTCGCATTTTTAACACAACACACAAAAATAAAGCACTCGCTCTAGGGGTAATTTTTCTAGAGTTGGAATACCTGCAGCAACATCACAAGCTACGCTACTCTGCCTGACCTCCCACAACTCTTCCAATTGCCTACCAGGTTTGGCGCAGCATTAGGCCACCTCATTTGTTAGCAGTTCCTCCATTTCACAGTGAAAAACGTTTAATAGCATGCTATTACCTCTACCCAGACAGAACAAGAGCCCCACAGGTGTTTATCTTGCTCCTAGATGAAGACGCGGCTGCTTCTTTCAGCTTCTACATTTGAGCTTGAATGTCCCTTGCTGTTCAGGTACTGCTTCAGTAGCCTGAGTTAGTTTTCTTACAGGTAGAGTAAGAAATATTGTGCAGCTTGTTAAAGCCTATGTTTAAGTAATAAAACTGGTTAATTAAAATATTTGAGCTTCCTCTGCCTTAGGAGGCAGTGCTTTTCACCAGTAGCTGCAGCACTTTGTCCGAAGCAGTTCATTTTTTCTCTTTGCAATTAAAACTTCTCAAAGGGACATAGTTGTCTTATTTATTATTTCAGAAGAAGTATTTCTTCACTCTTAAACACTGAACTCAGAGCTAGGTTACAAAACCAGAGCAAAATTTGAAGTGGATTTGTTGAAGTAGGGTTTTATGCCAATAACTTCAGGGGGCTTCCCTAATTGAGTCAAGTGTTGTTCAGCAGAGCTTTCCACCCAGGAAACCCCAGACATTTCCACTGTTTCCAGGGCCTGAACTAGCAGCTCCTCACTGCTCATGTGAGTCTGCTGCTCATGGTGCTTTCACAGCAGAGCAAACCACCTCAGATGACTCTCACAGAGCAGCTCCAAACTGCTTCCTTTCAGAAATCAGGACATGGGAATATACTCAGCTGAGGATCCTGATGGCAATGCAGTTAATTCTCTGGGACAAGGGCATTGCAATACCCTTGTCCAGGAGTTCCACATGCTCCTATCCCTATAACTGCAGATGTCTGCAAGTCATTAGCACACTCAGCAATGCTCACTGAGCAGCCACGGATCATCCGGTGTGACAGCACCAAGGGCAGTGCTGAGCTGCCTTTGCTGTACAGTAGCAATCAGGGCTTCTTCACTCATGGTTCTGGGGAGAACCTGAACCACTGCAAGACTATCTCAGGCTCTTCTAACTTTTTTGGGTGTAAAAAATATAACTGGCTACCTGGGAGCTATGCCTGCCTCTGAGTGGCTCTGGGGAGCCCCAGGGTGCACTGCAGCTCAGGGCCACAAGGATCTGCAGCACTCCTGGGTAGCCTGACTTCGTGGCCTCTCAAGGAGACATCTCACTTGGTCTTTGGTGACTTGATGGAGCTGGCAATGCTTGCTCTTACTCAGGTGAGGCCAGGGAAGTACTATTATTATAGGAGCTGGTTTATCAACATGCAGCCAAGCTTTGCCAGTCAGGGTCTTCTCCAACAGCAGCTGCACTGGGTGGTCACAAGTCACCCTCCTCCCTTTGGCCACCCATGTTTGATGTAGCTGTTCAATTGTCCAGCACATATGATGCATTCTCTGTTAAGAGCATCAAACTCACTTCAGCCAGCACAAGATAGCATAAGGCTACATGATGACAAAGCATGGAGAGCATTAAGATGGTACCACTATAGAGAATCCCATGGTCCCAGTTTAAAAGTCCACATGTCCTGACTTATGAAAGGCACAATGTCCAGCACTG
Source organism: Myiotriccus ornatus (assembly GCA_036023395.1). NCBI lineage: Eukaryota > Metazoa > Chordata > Aves > Passeriformes > Tyrannidae > Myiotriccus > Myiotriccus ornatus. The sequence continues at coordinate 12,413,098 of JAYRBT010000023.1, forward strand.
CTGAGCTCAGGCTGTGGCACTGGAAGTCACTGCCCTTTCAAGTGTCACCACAAATTTTCCTGGCAGTCACCAGGCTAGTTTTTCTACTTCATAGCATTTTTACCACATGCCTAAAAGAGTTACCAAAAGAAACAATCCCCAGAGACTACTAAAGCTGTTTCTATTTGACTTTTAATTAGATCATTGATCTTGCTCCAGCAGTTACATGAGCTATCGGATATTTGCATGCAGCCACACCGTTAATCAACAGCCAGAACAAAGCTGAAACAACACGATTAGCATCCCAGTCTTCCTACAGCCCGTATGTTAAGTCTGCTCAGACATCAATTCTTCCCCCACCAGGGAATTTGATAACAAGCCATGTCTGAGCAAGTAACAACTGCTCAGAGAGCCACCACAACTAGAGTGACACCAGCAAACAGCAGCTCTGCAGGAGCATCCCGGCGCTGGAGCAGGCTCAAAGGTGTCTCGGCTTCAGATTATTTGGGAAACTGACAAGCAGAATTACTTACAGTCTTTCAGAGAAAAGGAAACCCTGCAGAAATTCACTGTCTAGCTGTGATGGTGAGGTAACACTTGATATCTTGCACCATCAAAATGACAGTTAGACACCAATTTTGTTTAGCAAGCCAACGTTTCCTCCACTGTAACAAGGATCAAAAGCGGACAGATTAATCCAAGATTTGTGTCTCGCAGTGTGACAGATACAAGGTGTATTTGTTATACTGTCAGTTCCCATCAAGGAAGATGAAGAGACAATTGCAGGACCCTGCACACACACCCCAGCTCAGGCTCTTTATTCCTGCAGTCCAAGATCAGGGGAACATGCTCCTATCACTCACCTTATAAGAAAGGGAGGATCTGTAAAAACGTAAAGTCAACCTCCAAGATGTACTTGTCAGTGTTTTAGCACCGAGACCTAAACTAATTCCAAGACTTGGCTTGCCAGTATTTGCCTATGGAATGTCCACTAAAACAGCTGTACCTACTACTGCAATGTTATGAGAAAATGGAATGCAAAACAGTTAATTACACCAATTAAAGGAAGCACAGATAGAGCATGTTAGTATCTAGCCAAGGGGAACAGTATTTCCTCTTCTGTGTTTGAATAACCTTCAGATGCACACGAGTGTTTGCTCAGCACAGCTCTGTACACTGTGCCTTCTGCTGCAGGGCTCCAGAGCAGACTTTCAAAGCTGTGTACACAACATAGCTCACCAGTTGCCACCTACAGCTGATTTTGGGCCCACCAACCACTAGAGTGCCCTTTCATATAGGCTCAGAAATACAGACACATACATTGTCTCCTCACAAGAGCAACCACAGACTAATTAAAACCAGTAGGCAGCCACAAGCACACAGGGTAGCCTAAAATTGCCGTGGGCTGCAAGCCGTGGAGGAGAGCAGCCACCAGCATCCTGCTCCCAGGTCAGGCTGGGGCAGCCCCCAGGTCCAGATGTGCTCACAGCACCCATGCAAAGCACAGGACTTGGCATTTCAGAGCAGCTTTTAATAGCTAAGCCCAGAGCTCATTGCACAGGTTTCAGCACAGAGAGCTGAAACCGCCGATTTCTGCCCAAAAAGCGGATGGAGGTGCCCTGGCCATGAGCTAGCAGGAAGGGTGGCTCCACTGCTTTCAGCTGCTGCTCCGCAGCAGAGAGGCTGTACAGAGGGATGTGGTCAGTGTCACAAGTGCCTGCACCCCACCCAGGCAAGCAGGAGACAGCAAGAGCCACCCCAGCATTGTGGGGAGAGCAGAGGGCAGCTGACAGCCTCTGCCTAGCTGCTCAGCACAGCACCCATGCCATGCCAGCACCACCCGCAGCAATGCGCCTGGGCGACACTGGGACGTGCTGCTGAGACAGCCCTTGCCCAATTTGTCCTTCTCAGCAGGTAGCCTGGGTGTCAGCATGGCAGCCTGTGCCCAGCTCGCCCCCAGAGGACCCATTATTTGGGAGCTGTGCTGCCACGTAGCCTGGCCAGCTCATGCTGGAGTAATTCAATGCACTGACAAATAAATGCGTCATGATTTATGGCATGGCCTGAAGCAAGGGAGAAGGAGCCACAGCCCATGATGTCATTGCAGCCCACAGTGATTTTTGTGCTGTTACTGGGTAACATTGGCAGGAGCGTTCATGCAACCTGCTGCTGCTGTTAGATGAAAATATCTTGTCCTTTGCAAGAAAGACCCCAGCCTGGATGATCAAAGCTCTACCACTACCAACTTATCAGCCTGATCAGTAAAACTTGCTATATTTCAGTGACCCAGAGAAATTAATTCTGAAGGTAAGTGCTGAATTTATGCTTTAGAGACTGCCTTCTGTATTTATTGGTTCCTTCCCATTAGATTAGTTGTCTACTTCTACGGGTTGTAAGGAAGGAGGACCATCACCTCTCTGACTCAGGGGAAGCATTCCATTAGCAACCACACACTGCAAATGTATGTGTGGCCACTCTTTTCAGACAGTTTAGAGAGACATAGCTTCTTTCAAGGGCAGTATCAGCAGGAGGTCCAAGCAACCCCAAACCATCACACCAGAGGAGACGGCATTCAGCTGCTCCACCCTCTGCCCACCCTCAGGCAGCCCAGGGCAGTGTCTGCTGGGTTACTCAGCAAAAGGGAGGATGTGTCAGGCAACCCTTGTTTCCTCAGGAACTTGAGCAAAGCTTCATTTGGCTGCTGTTTGAAGTGGCCTCGCTTGTTCTCACTAACACAAAAAATCCAGTTTATTCTTGCAGTGGTTGTATCACCATTGCCATGTACCACCACAGTAGGAACTGGACATTGCATACATCTTACTACAGATGTTAGACTTCAACTGCTTACAGCACAGCAGTGCTTATACAAGGCATTGAAATCTATTAGCTGAAGCCAAAGCCCATCACAGCAGATCCAATCCTCACTCTGATGTACCAGATACTATGTAGACACCTTTAAAACTCAAAGCTACTTGCAGGACAGACAGAAAGCCATGCTAACAGACAGGTTAATGACATCAGAGTCCAGAGAACCATCTGGTTAAGATACACCATACACTTACTGCAAGTCTTTCGAGTACAGGACTAGGATTTATCTCCTAATGATGATGTTGAAGAAAGCCCTCCCTATTAGATTACAGAGGACTGGTTCCTCCTCAGGAGGAATACAGGCAGACTGCAAGCTACAAAAAGTTTTGTCTTGTGGGGAGGAAAAAAAAAAAAATCAGCACCAAGTCCCCAGAAGCAAGGCCTAGGGGAAAAACCTCATTAGAGATCCATCACATTATTCCAAATGAACAGGCAGAGCTCGCTTAGCCCATTGCACAGAACCTCAGATCTCAGGTGACAACTCTGAACCTGAGGTCAATCTCCTAGGAAAAGCAAGGGTAGCTCCACTCACCCCACCCGGTGGGTGGTTTCAAGAGGGTGGGTGAGTATCCACATCTACCACACACATACACAAAACACACTCCTACAGCAATCAAGAAAAGATACAGAAGCAGCTAGCTCAACTCTCACAGATACAGTATTCTCATGAAAAATGTTACGCTTATTTCCCCAAACACCACCACTATACCATTAATTCAACCTGCAACAAAACAAAGCAGCGCCATACCTTGAAGGCTGTAACAGACTGCTCAGATCTCTTTACAAGGGTGGGCAGTGTCTTTCCCTAGCCTTTTCTACATATATATTTTTTTTGATTCTTCCCCTAACAGTTAACATTCAGCCACACAGCATTTCCTTTCTCCATAAGAGACACACTTGGTCTGATATCCGATTCTGTTTTCTTGCCACATCCAAGCAGACTGCAGCTACCAATCCTCACATACATCCCCACAGGCACCTGCAGGTTTCTGTACAGAAAGCCTGGCTACCTCACCAACAGCCAGAGACAGGCTTAACTCTGTAAGCAAGAACTACTGTGACAGGCTCCTCAGGCACACTGCACCAAGCCCTAACAGAGCCAAACTCCAGGTCAGTGAGCTCTGCATCTCTCTTACTGCAATGACTTACAGGTCAGGTGCCATACTCATGAGCTGAATATCATGCCAGGCAGTAAAGGAATACAGATCCAACTGATGCTGATGGCTCGGACCTGGTGTCACAGTACAGCAGAGGTTTGTTCACATCAGCATTACCTGATACACACTCTCACTCTGGTGAGCTTGCTAAGCATGCATTAGTGGTCAAACTCGGCAGACCCTTGTTCAGGGTCCAAACTAGCAGCACAACAAAGTCTATTTCTGAGGGGCAGAGAGAAAACAGAATTCCTCTGCAGCCTGGGGGATTCAGAAACCATTGTTTTACTTCCCATTGCTTGGAGCAGACACAGAACAATGCTGGCAACATAGCAGCACAGCCACACACAACGCTAACCACCTTCTTAGATTCCAGTTGCAGGCTAGAAGAAAGTTATCGTAACCCCTTTAGATTTAAACATCCCCATGTAAGTCAATACAGGACATGGCATTAGAATATGGAGCACTTAAGACTTCAGTCCTTCTTGAATAGCTGGCATAGCTTTCAGTGCCTTAAATAAAAAGCTGTTTAGCACATTAGTCTAACTGGTCCCAAGTAATTTTACTGAAGTTTGATCACTTTACAAGTTTCCGCTCATATATAAAGGAATGCAAGAACAGTCTGTGTAAGCTACCTTAAAGTTTCCTGTAACTTGGAACTAATAGTTCAGGCAAAGGCACTTTTCCATTAGACCAGCACTCCAACTGAAACAGAAGGTCCTGAGGAGACCAAACAGCCTCTGAAGCTGAAGCCACCTCCAGTCTCCGGCAGTGATGTCCACTAGCAGTCTTGTCAAAATTTTTGACTCTTGTCAAAAAATATTTCCAAGGTGAAGGATTAAGTGTCACATTTCCAAGAAACAGAAATGGGCTTCCAAGACATGGGATATTTTCCAGAACACAGTCTCCAGGGAAGTCACAGGTAAGTGACAGACAAAATGCAAGTGTATTTTGACTACCTCATGATGTGTTAATAGAACATGGAGTGAGACAGAAGGGCTCCTAAATGTACACAGGCTGAAAACACATTTTTCTTTTTTTTAGTTTTCAAGAACCTAGCTTTGGTGTTACAGGACAACACATTCACCAAGTTTTAAGAGACGCTAGTTTTCCTCTAGAAATACAAAGTTTGTTTTGTCACCCTTTAGTGTATCGACAGCCTAGGGAAGAAAGTTGGTTTTCAAACATTTTCCTAAAATGAGATTTCCATAAGGTACTCAGGCTCACAGGTCAAGATACTTTCACCTTTAGTGCACGCTGGAGGTCTGCACTATAGACCACAGTGAGTACATCAAGTACTTGGTCATTAACCAAAACCCCACCCGATACACAGGTTAGGCTTGGTCAGAGACAGTCCTTCCAGAAGTACTCCTGCAGCTGAGACATGCCAAGACCACCAAAGTCACCACGAGGCAAGTACCGACAGACCATGATTACAGCCCCATAGTCTCCTCATCCATTGCCTTCCTGGCGTAACTCAACTCCCTGCAGGCACTGTCATGGGACTCAAGACCACCACAAAGACAAACCTGAAAACAAACCACACAACTGTAGCCCAGGCCAGCACCACATCCTAGTGCCAAGGCAGCAGACCTGCCACTGCCCATCCACTTACTTGCTTCACCACTTGACATCCTGCAGTTGCAAGGCAAGCCAGATCAGCTCACTTACCTGGTGAAAGTGCACTCTGGCAAAGAAACCACGTTTTTCAGTTTGATCAGTCTGACTCTGGCAACCCAAGACTGTAGTTTTACCCAAAAAGCCAGCTTGGCAGCCATCCCACCTCTGCCAGTGACACAAGGCTGCTGGGCAAGCAGTAGCCATGAGAACACTGTCAACAGGCACTGAGCAGCATCAGAGTACACAGCTAGGAAGTGCTGCCTGCAAGCTTGGGGGCAACTTGGCAGGTCACAGCCCAAAACCTCTTGCCAGGCTTCAGACACCCAACTCTTCTAAGATAAATCAGTTGACTTCTACTGCCAGTTATCAGTATTTCTAGGGACAAGCTCAGTGCCAAATAAACTTCACCCCCCTCCCTTCTCTGCTAAGCAATCTGTAGAGTGATCAGCCCCTTCAGCCAAGAGCAAAGCCCTTGTGCTCTGCATTCCTGGCATCCTACTCTCAGTGCCTGTCATGCCACATGCCACTCAGCACCCAGGAATCTGCAATTATCTCAGTCTAGCAGACAAGGAAAAAAGCTAGACTTAACACTTGTTAACACTTGAGCAGCACAGCAGCCACCTCATGTTGAGCACAAGGTTCCATGAAGTCACCTGCCCCCATAGCAACTTTTTCAGAGCGTTCAGTCCCATCCTTGCTGGACGGCACAAAGCACCCATGTGCTTCGTGGCCTTTTTTACAGTAGATCACACGTGCAGTATAACTTGCACTGAAGGAACTTCACGCCTAGAAGAAAAGCTTCCTAAAACTACCAAAAGACTCTGAGCAGACATTAAACAAGGGTAGCAGAAGCAGGAGAGACTGGGCTGCTAATATGCATCCAGAAAGGGTTGTGGTCAAACACTGTAAATTAAAACAAGTTCTCTCTGTATAAGCAGACTTATTTTAAATGAACAAACACTGAATGCCAAAGACTTGCTACTGAAAAGGTTTAGTGTGGTTGTAGTATAGCACCAGTAGCTGAGCCACAATACATGGCTTCCAAAATGTTCCTGGAAGTTAAATAATAACTGGAACAGGCACTGCATCCATTTAGCAGAGGTCTGATGGCATTATTAATGCCAGAAATCCAGCAGGCGCAGCTGTCAGGTTTTCCCAGCTGATTTGGCTCAGAGCTGGCCCTAAACACCCTAGGCCTTAAAGACCAATGTGGTCATAAACATTCTGCACCTAAAGCCTTTACTGGTTTCTCTTTTTCACTTTAGCTCCAGGACCTGCGATGGTCCGGATTTGTTCAGCAACACAAAAGAGACTAAACAGTAGAAACAAAAAGAAAGCTCCAAGTTCTTCAGAACCTGCAGGGAGAAACACAGCAAGGGCGAGTAGTGATCCCAGCAGATGCTGTGCCTGCAGGAGAGGTGCTGAGGACTTCAGCCCTTCAGCCCAGTGGTGCACTGTAAGGTTCACTTGGAACATCTTTTTCTTGGAAAGGACATTCAGGATGTTTTTTCAGGACTGGCTCAGTTTATCCAGGACTGCACAGTAGAGCTCCTGTGCTACCTCCTGGCTCCAGCTCAGGTGGCACAGCATGGATGGGGCTGTATATCCCTTCATCCAGAGGCTGGGACATGACAAAGGCACTACCAGTCATAGTCATTCCATTCTGCCAAAGCTTCAAATTTTCTCAGGGTTTGTTTGGGGGTTTTTATTTGTTTTTTTTTAACAGCCAACACAATGCAAGTAAGCTGCAAAACAATTAGACGTGTCTTAAATGATTACAGCCACCCCGCAGCGCAGTCCAATCCTGTAAGGGAGCTGTGCTGCTGCAGCAGCGTTTCTAGAAAGGAAGTCACTGGAAGCCAGACCTGGCTGGACTAACCTTGATCTCCCAAACCCACAGCCGTCGGGAAGTCCCACAGACAAATAGGAAGGCAGTTGCAGCAGCAACATTCTTCTAGAGTAAACAATACAAGAAGAGAGGAGCGCTGGCCTGGTGTTTGTGTCATGGTTGTAAGGAGCTAGTCTGGCAGCTGCCACAGAAAGGTGAGCTCCGATATTAGCAAAAGCTCAGCCCAGGAGTCAGCAGCTGCAACTCGAACCCCACCGTGTGAGAAGGGAATTCATCTCTAAGTAAATAATTAGCACCAGCTCCATTCCCAGCTGCAAGTACATTCACTGTTCTGCCCTGGGAGGATAATCAGCCACTCGGGACGCAGCAGTACTCACTTCTACTTGTACAAAGCTGCTTTTACACATTAGTAGAGTACCCAGCTACTCCACCTAGCCATGAGTTTCCCCCAAACTGCAGAAGTTTCTATTTTCTTGCTATTGTTGCTGAATCCTTTGAAGGGAAACAGCTTTCACCTTGGCCAAGAGTTTTAGACAACTGAGCAGAGCTGCACTCACCCAAATTCAGCTGTGCAATTCATCGAGGCCAGAGTCATCAGGAGGCAGTAGTTAGAGTTATCTGGCAAAGAACTAGAGAAGGCAGTCGAATTCCTTCTCAGAGATCTCTCAGGCATTCAAATTACTGCTTTACAGACTACGCTGTGGCCACACCTGAGCTATTCCCAAAACGGTCACCGCATGCATTCCTGAGGGATCATCTGAAATCTGACATGCAAGCCACCAATTATCTACCGATTACACGCTCCAGCACGGCACGGACAGGCAAATCTCATGCCAGCCAGGGTGGCGGTACCTCAGAGCATCCTTTGCCTGGGGTCAGTGGGGTTCCTCGTACATTTCCTACCGTAACCTACCGCAGCAGAAAGATTGAGGAGAAAGTGCAATCCTGCTCAAAATGTGCAACTGCGCTTAGGCAAGCATCGATGCTAAACTGAACACTGGCATCATCTACTGGGCTGTGGTGAGCAAGAAAAGTCTCCTCACTCTCCTGTACTACCCACGGCAACAGCTATCTCCGCACAGCTCTGAGAGTCTGGCTCCAGAACTCCGTCAGAGCCCAGGTACGCCCGGCTAAGGCAGACATCGCCCCAGTCCCATCTCCTGCCGGGCTGCTGGAGGGGTCAGTGCCTGGGGAAACTGCCTACACAGGGAGAGAACATGCTTTAGCACTGGGTTTCTTCAGGAAAGAGGAGAAAGAAAAGCCTCACCTATGAAGTAGTGACCAAGAGAGGCACCGAGGAGCACAGGAGCGCACTGCCAGCTCCGGCAGCCGGGCCGTGCAGCCCCACGGCACACACAGCTCTTTAAGGACAGAAGCTGCAGCAACCCCTCAGCTTCCGAGCCCGCAGACCCCACCGCCCTGAGCCCGCAACGGCTCCGCCAGGCATAGGTCCGGCGCAGGAAAAAGCACAATAAAATGAGAAAACAACAAAAGCCGTCCGCCCGAGACGCACTCACCGATGGAGACCAGCTTGATGCTCTCCCGCTCCAGGAACTCGAGGGCCACCGAGACGTTCTCCAGCTGCATCTGGCGGAAGGTGGGCCGCTGGTGGTACTTGCGGTACATGCGCTTCTGGCTTAGCACCTCGAGCAGCGCGATCAGCCGTAACCCATCGCTCAGGTCGTGCTGCAGGTTCCCGATGCGCTTGTTCACACACCGCAGGTGCTCGTTGCACCAGCGGGTGAAGGTGTTCTGTTGGATCCGTTTCCACGGCGCGTCCTCCGCCAGGTCCTTCTCGGTGGCCGGCATCTCGCCGTCGGGATCCGCCGCTCTGCGCCCGCCCTGGCCCCGCGCCTGCGTGCTCATGGCCGGCCCCGCTCCGCCTCCTCGGCCTGCCGCGCTCCGCCCGCGCCCCGCCCGGCCGCGCCCGCCCGCCTGCGGGGAGGGAGGGAGAGGGAGTGAAGGAGTGCGGCGCTCCGCGGCCGCCCCGCTGCTGGATGCTGCGCCCGCTCCTCCTGCTGCCGCCCCCTCTGCCCCGGCCCGCCCGCTCCGCGCTGCGCCGCCGCTCCCCGGCTCTGCGCGATCCCGCGCCGCCGCCCGGCTTTATCCTCCGGGAGCGGCACGCCCTCGGCCGCATCAGCCTCCCGCGCCCCGCTGTACCGGGCAGGGCTGGGCTGTGGGCTGGGCTGGGCTGGCAGAGCCCCTGGCGGAATGGGGCCCCGCTGGGCCGCCCCTCACCTGGCCGAGGCGCCGGGCGGGGCCTGGGCGCGGCCCCGGGGCACCGTTGCTCGCCCGGCACCAGGGCACGGGCGGGAGCGCGACCCCCTGGCACGGGCGGGAGCGCAGCTGGCCTGGCGCTAGCGCCCAGCCGGGTGCAGCCCCCTCGCCCCACAGACACAACCAAACCCCGCCGTGGGAGCAGGAGCGCAGCCCCCGACCCACCCGCGCACCCCCCACCACAGCCCCTCTCGGGCAGCACAGGCCAGGCCGCCGGCCGGGTGACGGCCAGGGTAGAGGCAGCCGTGGGTGGGTGACCCAGCGCCGGGATCGGCAGAGCCCGGGCTCTGGGCTGGGGGGATTCCATTCTGCCCAGTCCGGGCCGGGAGAGGCCGAGGGTGCCCGCACGAGATGCGGTGCTGCAAAAGGACAGCAACCTCTGTGCCGACACACACGATTCTATGGGCCATCTGAAGAAAATAAAAACTTCTAAAAAGCAGTCACTTAAGGCTTGAATTTTGGGGGGGTTCTCTCCCACTTTTGTGACTGATTTCCTGGCGCGCCACTCCCTGCTGACCTACAGGATTGTGACTGCCGCTGACTCATTTGACGACAGCAGAGTAAACAGAACTACTCCAGCTGCCGTTGCTACATGCTGGGTTTGTGCAGGCCGCCGAGACATCTCATGACATTTACTGGGTCAGTGAAAGCTGTGGTGAGGTGTCCCTCCATGTCCCTGCCCCGAGGGAAGCCTGTGCCCACCCGCTCACCCTCCCCTTGGGGTCCAATCCTGCACACACTTACAGTCTTGGCTTTGCTACCAGAAGCTGCTCCACCAATTCAAGCGAAGTGTGAGTGTATCTATTTACATCAAGGCTGTCACACTGAAAGGTGCAGGATTCTGTCAGAGAAAACAAATCCATTAAGACACAATCAATAAAGTCTAATTTAATCATATTACTATAGCCACTCTCAGCTAAAATTGGAATACAGATTTCCAATTATTTTCTTTTGAGGGTTTTATTCTAATGCATCTCCTAAAGCGTGACACTGTGGTTTCTCTCCAGTGATCTAACAGATCCTTCCCCAGAATAAGTTTTATTAGTTTCATTTGTTGACAATAAAATAAGAAAGAAGAAAATATGAAGGTGAGGTAAAGTGAGAGTTATGCCTAAACTTCCATTGTTCCCCAACCAGCATTGCCTCCTGTTTTAAAACTACCACAGATATTGGAGATCAGATTTACTACACTGAAATATTGACATGTATCTCATGGCATAGCAGCCACTCCCCTTTCCTCAAATTATTGAGCCAAGCAGCAGGAAGGATTCAAATAAAAACTTACTTTAACTGACGGATTGTTTTTACAGAGCAAAAGCAGTGATAGGGCATAGAGATGCCGCAGCCAGGGCAGGCTGTGCCTCCATGAGCAGCTCTCTGCTGTCAGCACAGGCTGGTCCAGCCCAGGGAAAAGCAGCATGGAAACATGGAGCTGAGTCTTCTCAAGGGCTTTTGCTCCCATCATCCTATACTTCATCTTTAATAGGTGCTAATTGCTTATTGACTTTGGCCTGGACTGGGACTCCTTAGCAACCATTCCACATCCGGATTAACTGATTGCTTATAACATTTTAATTTCCGTTCCTTTCCACTCCCACACCTAATAATGCACACTCTCTTTAATATAATTTTGTGCCCATGCCACACGGAAATTGGAAGCTTCAGACATTTTTTTTCTATAAGAAAAGAATTGAGTAGACATTAAACGGGAAAAAGGCAGAATTAGTATCAGGACCTCTATTTTAATCTTAAGTATTTAGTTAAAATTTTCAATAAAGGTAATTTTTTCCATAGATTCAGCAAAGAAAATTTTCATCCCAATCATATATTGTGCAACAACATGTTGTGCACATGTGCAACATGTGGTTGCACAATATATCACAGGGACAGTGGTTTCTTTCAGTGGTTTTGCACCACTCCATCCATCCATCCATCCATCCATCCATCCCATCAGAAGCACTAAGGCACAAAACAAGATGTGAAGTGCTCAGCATAGTTCTGGCACAGACATGCACGCCCAGCTCACGCTGCCAGCCTTGGGAGAAGGGCAGTGGCACAGTTGGGACTGTTGCTGCTTGGGACAGCGCAGGGTCGGTGGGACACTGGTGGTCTGGATGCAGCAGCTCATGTCACAGCTGTTCTTCCCTGCACATCACAGGGCTTTTGAACAGAATTCAGCCTTTTGCATCCTGGTTGCTTTCATGATTATTGGAAAACAAAGACTGCTTTATGGGAAGATAATGAAAAAAAGCAAAATAATTTCTGTTCTGAGGAACAGATCTTGTTTCCTTCCTTCCCAGTCACAGATGACCCTGACAGCTATGGTCTGATCCATGTTTCTGGCTGACAGGCAGTGAAAAGAGGCAGTCCCTGTGTGGACCCCATCACCTGCCTGGCTGTCTGAGATCAGGAGAGGTGCCCTGTCTGGGACCTGCCAGGCCCCAAGTGTGATATCCAGTGGTGGCAGCAACTGCTGTGCTGGGCATCAATGCCTTGTCCTCATCCACTGATGAGAGAGTCCGCCTGCACTGCTCTGTGATGGAACTCTTCTTGGGGTCCCATTCAACCTGAAAAGCTGCATTTCCTTTGGAATGAAGTTGGAAGACACTTTAGCACAAGTGAACCTGTGTTTCAAGTTTCATCAGGAGGGAGAGAAGTAAAAACAAGCTAAGCCATGAATCTGTACTTGCTGGAATAACGTCTTGGTACTGTATATTATTACAAATGAACTAATGTATGCCTTGCAGAAATACCTTATGTGTATATTTATACAGGTAGATGTTTGTGTGGATGTATGTATATAGTCAGAAAGGGAGGGAGATTTCAACACTACAGTCTGGGGTGGATACTGTTTTCATTTGATTTGTCTTCTATGACAAGAATCTTTCCATCCTGCTCTTCCTTTGTTCACTAGATGCAGATATAAGGAAGGAAGAACACTGCCATTGCTTTTTTGGTTCTGCTTAAGCACTTGCAAAAACACAGCAATGAATTTTTTCCACTGTTTTAAAAATACTCTTCCTCTGTGGTCATTCATTGCAAGGCTGGGTTTAAAAAGACCCTGTTTAATTCAGCAGCAGAGGGCTTCCACTGCCCCACACTCGCAGTTTTATCATGGAATTGCTCAGAATATATGCTGTGTTTGAAAATACAGCCTTGACAAATGGAATGAATTGCAAGGGCAATTAATTATTGCATGCTCTGTTTTAAGCAAAAAGACACTGAAGAACGTCTCTTAAACCAGAATATGGTATTAGGCTCCCTGAATTTACAGGGAGTTGCTTTGTTGGCAGGAATAAAAAAAAATTAGGAGCATAGTTTAAACTGTAAAGGTAAATAAAAGTTGGTCAGCCTTTACAGGTCTGTTGCTGCCCTTGCAGGATTATCTGTGATAAATCCTTAATGAAAATTTAATCTCAGCACAGATTATTTATCATATCGTCAGGGGCCCTGGGATTGTAGCATAGGACTCTACAGTGGACATTTGCCATTAGTTTTTTTGGAGCATATTAATAGCAGAGGGAAATGGCAGCCTGGACTCTGGCTGTTTCACTGAGGAAAGGTCTGTTGAAGCCTGGCTTGCAAAAGCAGAAGGGTGTGGGGAGCAGGCCCCCGCTGACATCAGTGGACAGGCAGCGCATGATGGGGTGACTAATGAAGTCGGGTCTGCTTCAGGGTAATCAACTTGTCACAGTCTCATGTGATGATTTGTTCTTGGATTCTTCCAAGTCATGGGCCATATATGAGAGATCCCGGCCATTTGGGACACTGTACATGCTCTCTGCTTGACGCATTGTTCAGCAACAGCTTGCTTTGATTGTAAGAGGACAAGAATCAGAATTAATATCAACCCAATCTGCACAGTTTTCTTAGAGCAGAATCAGCTGCGGCTGAGCATTCAGGCTGAGTCTTCACAGGTGGAAGGGCTTTTCTCTGCCATTGGCAGATCGTGGTTCAGTTATCATCTCTCTGAGGACTTGTGCAACTAGAAAGGTCATCTTTTAGAGATTTCAGTGGAGCTGCTAATACACGAAGAGCAATGATTTTTTTTTCCCCCACACTACAACTAACCCCATGCAAATGACTTGGAAGATGCATCATGTCTCAGCAGAAATGCATGGTGAAAAACCAGCAAGATGCCTCCATCCTTTCCAAAGGTTTCTGTCAAAACCGTAGCACACTGAGGGTTCATACCCTGGGGCTGACAAAACTTGGGAATTGTCAGGGCACTGGATTGGAAAAAGGATAACTGGGCCATGTGCTATAGCACCCGGGTAGCTTTAGAAATTTATCAGGAGATTTTAAATATTTATAATTTTTTGGCACATAATAGCCTTATCCAAACACAGGACAGCATTGTGCATTAAAACAAAAGCCATGCACAACAAATGCCATAAAATAAATTGTAGCACATTCAAACCAGTGTGCAGATGCTAATCCTCACAGCCCTGCGGGGCAGCTCATCCACTAACCCAGCACCCAGCCAGTAATGCTAAAGACAGAGCAGCTGAGGCTCACAGTAGTTAAAGGTTTGCTTTTTCAGAAGCCGCAGGCACCATAACTCGATGGGATTTCATGACTAAGTGACCATAAATGGCAGTGCTGTGCAGCTGGCAGCACTGCTCCTGGCTCAGCACCACAGCCGGGTCCCCGGGAGCAGCACCCAGCCTGCTGCGTCAAAGGTTTCCAAACGCTCCGCACATTTTCTTCACCCGTTACACTGTTTACTGGGTTCTGAAAAACAATAGAGGTGTTTCTTCTCAACTGATGAAGTAGTCATTAAGCCTCTCCTTTCGTTACCATGATCTCTACCAAGCGAAGCAAAACCGAGACAAGCCATTCAAGTCAAAGCATGAATCACATGGATTGCGTCATGGATTGCATTTTCCTTATTCAGCAGCTATATGGAAGGCAAAGGAGCTCTGCATTATACAAATACTGGCTGTGGCATTTGATACAACTTGTTCTGAGTTTTTCCATCTTCTTTTTCCTCCTACCTCTGTTACCCAGGGAAGACAGCAATACAAGAGTATGCAGCAAGAGTTTGGTCCGAATCGGACAGAGGGATGTCTTCAGGCAGAGAAATCTCTAGAAATGTGCTGAAAAATATGACTTGTGGAATTTGTATTGAAATTTGGATCATTTGGAAGTCTATTTAGGCAACAGTTGCTTGTAGTAGCAGTTGTGTCTGGGGCATTTTTTCATCTCTCTGTGTCTGAAAGAGTATGATTTTTCTTCTGTGCAGAGTTCTTGCTGCATTATATATGTGTTTATATATGTCTTGCCACATTATATATGTATCCAGAAGCTGAAACTGGTGCCAAAAGCAGCCATCCATCTGGCAAACACAGTGCTTTGCCAGAACTTACAGTGCTCCTCTTGCTTTGAGTTTCAGGGAGACTTGCATCTGGAATTTAAAGCTCTGTTTTTCACACAGGCTGTAAACAGCCCAAGAGCAAGGCTGCTTGTCCTTTTTGCTATCCTGAAATCAGAGGAGACAACCAAACTGAAATCTGTTTACCACATACTGGAAGAGCAAGGACAGGGCATTCCTGGGAGTGTCTCATTCAGGAATTCGCTTCATGTATTTGTCAAAAATACCCTTGCTGCTTGTTCTCATGGAAATGCTGTGAAGTTCATCTATTTTTCTGATTGATAAACTGCTGAAAGTGATTTTAAATGAAAAAAACATATACTCACAGCCATAAATAAGTATCTCTCTTTCCAAAATCCAGATGAAGCTGTGTTGGTACCTGAGGATGATGCCTGGCAGTGCAAACATCCCCAAGGCAGTGCCTGCTCTCAGCCAGATCCCCCACCGAGCACCAGGAATGCAGCGATGACCGCGTTGTGGGTGTCCGAGCGAAACATAGCTTACCCAAATAAATGTGACTTGACATATCAAACATGAAGTTGAAAAATAATTTGAAATAGCAGCTCATTTTTAAAATAACTCAGGATCTGATTTCATGACCTGGGAAGTCAGATCCTATACAAACCCACACAATGCTCCAGTGTGCAGCTAATCACAGCTTCCTGCCCCTAGCAGATACCGCAGGCACGGGCCTCATTAGACATTCCTGTGCTTACTTCCAACCTTACCTACTGCTTGTGTTTGCATTCAGAGTAACCAGAGCTCTCTTCTTAAGATGATACACCCATTTTTCTCAGGATTTGGATTTCTTTCCTTGTGCTTTCACTCTGTGTGTTGGAACTCGCAGGAGTGATGGAATAAGATCAGAATTAAACATCTCACATCTGCCAGAGCTCATGAACTGCACAGAATTCCAAGTGTTCCCCAGTTACTCTTCAGGAGCTTTTTTAACCTGAGATAGAGATGAACAGTTGTGTTTGACTGCAGACGAGCGGCCAAGCTCCTCCTGGGGACAGCTGGAGGTAGCATAGGAAGGAACGCTTTCCAGGGGAACTGCATATATTTTTTTAAACAAACCAAAACACGTCTGTGTGACATAAACAGAACTGCTGACCTATGTGCAGCTAAAGGGGGAGGTCGTTCAGCTCTCCTCGCACACACCCTGGGATGCGGCAGCCATGCAGATGAGAATGCCAGGGCATAGGGTGAGTGAAAACATGCACTTCCCAGCTATTTCAGAGGAAAGGCTGACGCTGCACAGCGCTCACAGCCACCATCCCCATCGCAGTGTTCTCATGATGGGGAGCAACCAAGTCAAAAAGCACTTTAAGTGGATTTGCTTTCTGAAGTCACGCTTCTTTCTCTAATTTAAACATTTCTTAGGAAAATATTCCCAGACAGAAATCTTGCATAAG
>JAYRBT010000023.1:12429733-12464893 GCA_036023395.1 Myiotriccus ornatus
GCTTTCTGAAGTCACGCTTCTTTCTCTAATTTAAACATTTCTTAGGAAAATATTCCCAGACAGAAATCTTGCATAAGTCTACTGACTCATTTTGAAAGCTGCTTTATTAGCCCCTACAGGGGCTGATAAGCCTTGCCTGGTGCATAAGGACACAAGGGCTGTGCATTGTTCTGCTGCTCAGCCTGGTGCAGTGCTGGCAGCCTGGGCTTGAACCAGCCGAACAATTAGAGAATTTAACTTCCTCCATAAATGCTTGTACATGTAAGGCTGTGTATTTGGGGGCATTTCTCTATTAGGAAGGAAGCTAACGCTTTGAACATGTTGCAGAAGTAGAAGGAATGGCAGAGGTCTCTGTGGACAGCATCACATTGATTTGGCTGAGAATTAGGAATAATAAAGGGTGGAAGAAAAGCACTTGGACCTGGCCAGCAGTCAGCAGCCTCAAACCACCATTCCCCCTGCGCAGTTGTTAGTGAGTTCTGCCACTAATATATTGCAGCATAACAATGTCCTGCGGCTGAGCTCTGCCCAGCAACACCCCGCGAGGACAGAAGGCAGAGGCGGGTGTGCGGGTGCAAGAAGTACCAGCCGGGGCAAAGGGCAGGGTGTTGCCACTGTCCCAGAAGAAATGGGACATGCCACCCCAGGGTGGGCAGGAGGAAGGTGGCAGCTTGGGAAACCCTGGGCTGTGTGTGCTGGCACAGCTCTCAGCAGGAACTAGGCAGCTGGGTATCCAGGGGTGGCTTGGCAGGGGGTTGTCCAGAGAAACTGGAGTTCCCAGATGAGAGAAAACATGGCATGAGCAGATCACCCATTGCCACACCACAATCAGTGCCTTACCTATTCCTAGGAGCTTCTCTGGGTGTAAATGTTTCCTGAAAAAATGTCAGATTCCCCTGCAGGGATCCCGGCTCTGCTCTGACTCGGTCCTTATCTTGTAGGACAAAACCTGCAATTCTGCTTGTGTCGAAAGGGTGGTTCCTTGATTTTGCAAAGCAGATCCAAAATCACCAGGAAGAAAAAAGGGCAATAAAAGGTATGCTACTGGGAGAAGATGGCATCAGAAAGGTGCTACTGGTGGAGCTAGGCTGGGAAGCAGGTGCCTTGCTCTATGTGTGCCTGACAGAGATCTGAAATGAGAGATAATGTCATGAATGAGCCCAGTCACACATTGTCTGTTTGAAAAGGACCAAAAAGTAAAAATAGATCCTTTTCAGTGAAACAACAGTGTATTTCAAAGGGCAGTACAGTCACACTGCAGCAGTTGGCACTGTACTTCACGTCAGCCATCTGGTACAGTGTTCACAGCAAGGAGCCTTTGTAAGCACTGTCACTTCCCTACGGGTTAAAACACCAACCCAGAGTCTGGTATGACACAGAGGGGAAAAACAGCCCTACCAAGCCCAGTCCTATTAATCAAAGTGAGCAAGAACAAAATGGAACAGGGGAACAGGCTTGAGATCCGTTTTTGAGAGTGGACACTGTGCCTTAGTTCCAGCTGCCCCATTGCTGCTGTAGTGGTGTTAGAGAAGGGGGAGGGAAGAGCGAGTTACAGATAGAGCAACCTCAGGTATGTAGTTTTATCTTTACAACCATGGTGATAACATGGGTTGCAGCAGGATGAAGGTGATCCAATCCAACTGGGGCCAGTTGTTCTCTGTGGGAGCCCCACAGGGGCCTGGCATTTGGAACACCACCCGTGCCCAGGCAGGGCTGCAGGGGCCCTGCAAAGCTCTGGGTTATCACTGCTGCTCTCTCAGAGGCACTGGCTGTTTGCACAGGCACAGCACGGTGGCCGCCCAGGTGCCTCTGAGGGCCCTTGTTTGCTTTTGGTTTCTTTGAGGCTTGAGCCTAGGGAGGGAGATGTTCCTCTAGGGACCAGAAACATCTTCCAGCTTGCAACACACACCAGGAGGGCCAGGCGCACCCACAAGAAGCCCCCTTTGCTTTCTGCATGGTGATAGTCTTCTGGATATATCCCCTTATTGTTGAACTTTGTATGTAAAACTCTTCCTTCATTCTGCATGGACTTTAGTCCCTTTGGCACAGCCATCACTGGCTGGCAAGAAGCTGGTATGACTGTGTCTTAAAGCATGGGCTAAGTGGGGCACATGCCAGCACACCTTGTTATCTCTATCTCTCTGGGAGCGGTAGGTGGGAAGATTCTGCAGTGACAGCCTTCACTCTTGTGAGAAAAGCACCAATCTGGCTGTTAACACACTGGTGCTGCTGGTGCCCAGCTGGTAGAGGAACTGCGGTGCAGCCGCAGCCCAGGGCCTGGGAACTCCATGCAGACAGACAAGCCATTCCCTGTCCCATAACAGGCTGGCTTGAAGCTCCCACAGGAGCCTTCCTCCTGCTCCCTTGCCAGCCTCAGCAGTGTTCTCTGTGTTCTCTGTGGTTCTCGCAGCAGCTGCAAATTTTTGTTCTGCAAAGCAGAAATGCCCTCCGAGGTTCCTTGACAGCAGCAGGTTTCCACTACTAAAGTGGCAGGGGGTGATGAAGTGGTTGCAAACCAGTCAGTCAACTGCAAGTAGAAAATGGCTTTGTTGTCTGTAGCGGGGCTGGAAGGCTCAGGGCAGAAGGGCAGCGCCTGGGGCAGGCAGGCTTTCCTTCCCGGCAGATCCAGCCCCTCTGACAATTTCACTAGTGAAGTGGGAAGGGCAGGGAGGGTCCCCGTGGGCACAGCCCGGGGTCCTTGAGGGTACAGCCCGAGGGTGTCCTTGGGCATAGCCCGGGGTGTCTGAGGGCACACTCCGGGTGTCTGTGGGCACAGCCCGGCTGTCTATGGGCACGGCCCGGGTCTCTGAGGGCACAGCCCGAGTGTCTGAGGGCACAGCCCGGGGTCTGTGAGGGCACGGCCCGGGTCTGTGAGGGCACGGCCCGGGTCTGTGAGGGCACGGCCCGGGTCTCTGAGGGCACAGCCCGGGTGTCTATGGCCACGGCCCCGGTCTCTGAGGGCACGGCCCGGGTGTCTATGGCCACGGCCCCGGTCTCTGAGGGCACAGCCCGGGTCTCTGAGGGCACAGCCCGGGTCTGTGAGGGCACGGCCCGGGTGTCTATGGCCACGGCCCCGGTCTCTGAGGGCACAGCCCGGGTCCGTCCCCGCGCCCCCAGCACGAACCGCCCCCAAACCCTTGTCACTGCTGCCCCCTGGCGGCCCCGCGCGGCCCCGCCCGGCCCGGCCCTCACGGCGGCCCCGCCGCTCCCGGCGCTGGACAAGCCCCAGCCAAGGTCCTTGATTGGTTTAATTTGATAAAAGTTCCCGCAAAAAACGCAACCAAACAAACAGAAAAAAAATGCGGCAGTGAAATCATGGAGTCATATAATAGTTTAGGTTGGAAAAGCCCTCTAAAATCACTAAGGCCAACCATTAACCCGTCACTGCCAAGGCACCACTAACCCACGTCCCTCAGTGCCACATCTACGCGTCTTTTAAACTCCTTTAGGGACGGTGATTCCACCACTGCTCTGGACAGCCCGTTCCAGTGCCTGACAGTGCTTTTGGTGAAGAAATTTTCTCTAATATCCAGTCTAAACCTCCCCTGGTGCAACATGAGGCTGTTTTCCACTTGTTACCTGGGAGAAGGGGCCGGCCCCACCTGGCTACACCCTCCTTTCAAGTAGTTGTAGAGCCGTAAGATCCCTGGAGCCTCTTCTTCTCACAGCCAAACACAGAATATTCTGGGTTAGAAGGGACCCACATCGACTGAATGGCCCATAAAGGGATCAAACCCACAACCTTGGCATTACTAGCACCATGTTCTAACCAACTGAGTTAATCTCAGAGATATCACCCCTTAGCCCCCTCAGCCACTCATCAGATTTGTGCTCCAGCCCCTTCCACAGCTCCATTGCCCTTCTCTGGACACACCTCAACGTGTGTCTTGTAGTTAGGGGCCCAAAACTGACCCCAGGATTTGAGGTATCTCACCAGGAATACAGGGGTACAATCACTGCCCTGCTCCTGCTGGCCACACTATTGCTGATGCAGGCCAGGATGCCATTGGCCTTCTTGGCCACCTGGGCACACGCTGGCTCATGTTCAGCCACTATCAATCAGCACCCCCAGGGCCTTTTCCAATGGGCAACTTTCCAGCCACCCTGCCCCAAAATCACCCAAAGCCATTGCAGCACTTGATCTCCCCCCAAGTCTTGGGAACTGCAGCAGCGGGGTGGGAGCAGGGAGGGGGCTGTGCTGCCCCTGCCGAGGCCTGGGAGTATCTCCTCATGCCTCAGGAATGTGGTTATGTCATGGCAAGTCCCCCACACGCCCCGCCACAGCCTCCCAGCCGGCCGCCGGCCGACAGCTCTGGGAAGCATCGTTACTGCTGAAATAGAGGCATAAATTTCTGCTGGCAGGGCTCCTGGCTGTGAAAACTTGTAAGCCGTAACAACCACTCACTGCGACAAAGTTACTCTGACATTTCCCATGGTCCCAGTCCCATTCCCCAGAACCAGGGGCAGGAAGAGGGGGAAAAGGTTTTAAAAACTTTTGATTTTCCTTACTTAGCTGAGCATTACCTGAGGCGATATTTCTGACTGTGCATGAATCCTTCCTGTGAACTCATGGGGCATGACGCACCCAGTGGAGGGGAAAGCTTGCCCAAGACAAGAGTGGCTGAAGTACACTCCTGCTGAGCTGCTCTTTCTGAGGATTTGTATTTCTTTTTCCAGACGAGGAGCTTTATTATTATAGAAAGAACATGAGACTTTTATGAGTGATTTAACAAATTAGTTTCTCAAATTGTTTGCAGCAGCACAAGAAATGTTGCAGTCATTAAAGTTCATAGAAAGTATCAAATGCTCCAGTGCCACAAAGCTTTTCCCTGTGCAACAGAAACAAAGCAAAGTAACCCCTGCCATGTTTAGACGTCTGACTCTGAAATGCTGTACGTCACCTCTCCACAATACCTGAATGGCAACTCATCCTGCCCTTGTGTAGATTGGTAGAATGAGCTGGGAGCTGAACCAGCATAAACCCAGCTACAAACATGATTTTAAAAACAAACAACTAATTATTTCCATTCACCTAATTTAATTTGGGCTCATGCAGAAATGCTGTTCGTCCAATAGTCCAAAATATGTCACGTATTAAGAGCTAAAGAGTCCAACCCAATGAATGAGTCATCACCCAGTGGATGAAATCCCATATCTTCATGGCTGCTCATAAATAAGACAAGCTCAACTTTATAGTAAGTCATAAGTAAACAATGAACTATATGAAAATCAGACTCAGCTGTGTTGTAACTGCATGGGCACAGTGCCCATGCAGAAATGAAAAGCGAATGTGATACCATCACCATTTAGCTTTGAGGCTAAATTTGAGGAAGAAACTCTTAAGAAGGGTTTTGATGCATGTAGTAGGGCAGTCAGACATCCAGACCTTTGAGGCCACTGCAAATGCCTATTTGCAATAAACAACACATTATCTTGGCCATTAGCGCTTCTGAACCTCAGATCCCGATTGGCATATTTTCTGAAACTATCATCTGGTATCTTCTCGTGACTTCCCAACATCTCCAAGCAGGCTCCTGTGTTCTCACAGCCTGCTCCTGCATCAGTGCTCTCTCCCAGGTGGAAATGAAGGGCAGCAAGAAGCTGTTCCTTCATTCTGGGATGAGCACCAGAACACCCTCTGCATCCCCCATAACTATACCCTGAGTACTGGGCTGGATTCACAGAGCTGGCTGGGGTTTTTGGTTTGTTTGAACCAGCGTTGTGAGAGAAGTCAGGAAATAGCAGAAAGTATTGATCAACCTCTGCCTCGCTATAAAATTAACAGCTTATAAAACTCAGTATTGAAATAACTGGAAGCCTGACCACACTGCAGACAGCACAGCAGAAGGGCCAGGCAAGAGAAGATGTGCTGACGGCACTGAGAAAGATGATGGCACGTAGCAGTGAAGGGACCAAGAGCAGGCAGGGGCAGCTGAATCCACCTCTAAGTTTGAGCTCCACTGTCCCCCACAGGGAGGGTCTCCCCAGCCACAAGCAGCTCATGGGGCTGCAGCCAGCGTTGCAGGGGGATTTACTTCAATAAAAACATCTTTCTTGCTCCTGAGGAAGAGGAGTGCTTTGCTATCTTGTCAAAGACTTTCAGAAATGAATGTTTTTCTCCACCTTCTAATATCATATTTGTATTTGGGTTAATGGTGCAGGTGGGATAATCTGAACATTGCAGGAAGCAAATCCTTGAATTTTAGGGAAACAAGGACGTGCTTGGATGTGCTAGAGAGTAAATAAGGTTGACCATCTCAGACCATCATTAGATGTAACCATTAATGGCAGAGCTGCTATTGCCTGAAGAAAGTGCTCCAGGGGAAAGGTGCCAGACAAGAGGAGCTGCCTTTGAAGGCTTTCAGGTTTGCATGGGCTTGGTGGGCACTCCGATATGGAGATGTCCTGCTGCTTCCTCACCTTAACCTTCTCCTCTCAAGTACAATGGAGCAGCTCAGGCTGCCACTAGGATAGCGGTAGGGCCAAGACAGTAGCTGTCTGGCTATAGCAAGGGAAGAGACCAAAGCAGCTTCTCCCCGAGAGCGCAAAGCTCCAGCATCTGCCAAAATACACAAGGACACAGACTGTCTCGTGGCTGTCCCTGCAGAGGCAGATATCCGTTCTACAGTGATGTGTCCAGACACGGGGGAGGGCTTTGAGATGCGCCACAAGAACTAAAGCCCAGAAGAGGGACAAGCCTGGTCACAGGCACTCAGTCCATCCCAGGGGATGCAGGGTTTCATGCTGGGGAAATGGGGGCTGGCTCCTGTCCTTGTGCCCCGCTGCGACTGCATTTCTCTAAAAGGCTAAGAACAGTTGTGCCCTCTCAGGATTCCACAAATGATCTCTAAGTCCTCTCAGGAGACCTCCAAAGAGCTCCTCTGGCTCCCTGCCTTCCTGACAATCCTTGATCCAAGTGGCTCCAGCAGTCAGAGCAGGCTGGGCAGTACCACGACCCCAGCTCAGGCTCTTCCCACCAAGGATGCTCTGATTGGGGAAGTTGTTTTATTTACTCAACCCTGTTACTGTTGCAACAGGGCAAATCACAGATGAAATCCAACCAGAGATGGGACTGCACAAGCCCAGGTCACTACTTTCTGTGCAAGCAGAGATCCTCTATATACATTCTCTTTTTAACATTGGAAAATTATTGTATTCTGTTAATAAAGTTCTGTAAATGGATGAATAATTTCCACAAAGGAAAGAATGTAAGACTTGCATCGGCACAACGTTACTTCTAATCAAGTGATCTTTGTAATTCTCCAGAACAAGCAGAAATTCATATTTTCCATATGTAACCATCTTTGTCACCCAAAGCACTTTGTATTCAATAAAAATACCAGCTTTCATTAAAGAAAAAAAAACCTTTTGGTGCGTAGTTTTCCTGGCATTGTACATCTCGGGTTCCCTCACTCAACATGTTTAGAATTAAATCACAAAACCTTAATTCACCCTCTAATGATCTGTTTGTTTCCAGATTCATATTCCCACAATATGTTTGCTGACAGCAGTTGGGCTCTTTGACAAAAGACAAGGAATTTTTCCCAACGATGTATATTTGCTTCGCTCTGGTGCATTACAGGGGAAGGGTGCAGGCTGTACGAGCTGTCACCAATAACGTGACTGTAAGACCAAGTGTAATTTATTTAGTACAAGCTAAATGTTTATACTAAGTGTTCTTTGTTCCGAACATTATCGCTTCAACATTGAGCTTCTTATGAAGAGACTTGTGAGAAAGGTTGAGCCCTACTTTGAAAGGCTTTTTAAATTTAGCATCACTGTGACTCAGAGCCAAAGCCCCAGTGCATACAGTCCTCAGGAGGAGGATGTCAAAAAGCTGCTCCCCTCAGTTTTGGGAACTTCAAAACTGTTCTTTTTGGCTTTGTATTATGTGTTAGAACAGAATAAAAGCAAACAATTCTTGAAAGGATGTGTTGTTTCAAAATAAATCCAAAATCTTACACCCCAAATAACATTGAATGTGGTACTTTGACATTACTGCACCTTTCTCCCACTCTTAAAATAGTCTCTTCAAATTCATATTGATTTCATAAAGCACTTTGATGTCAACAGAAATGAAACACACTGGAATGCAATCTGGTCCCACCAGTATGTCCTCAGCCTTTCTCATCTCCCCACTGATGGATGGGGCCTGGAAGCTGTCCCCACCTTGTGTCCACACACAGCCACACTCTAGGCAGCAGTGACAAGCAGCCATTATTTAATAAACAGGTGATACCCAAACACAGTGAAACTAAGTCTGTGATATTTGGAGAGCCCTAGATGTGGTCTCTTCTAAAAGTAAAGTGCAAGTTCCTCTGTCAGAAGAATATTGGACTTTGTCAGTGGCATGAATAATCTCATTCCATAGAAACACACTGGAAAACTGCATCCTGATGTAGTATTTGCCACTCAGAAAGGACAGTGAGAAAAGGGAGAGCATCAAGGAGGATGATGGTTATGACATGGGAAACCCACCTTGTAGTGAAGGGCTTCAGGAGCCTGATCCGCTGCTGAGAACGCTGAGGCCAGATGTGGTCGCGAGCTGCGGCACCTGCACGGAGAGAGCAATGTCAGAGGTGAGGGTTTCCCACTTCCTGGGGGAAAAGGGCTCATGGCAGAAAGCTGCAGCTAAGCAGCCATGCACTAGAGAAATATATATTCAAACAGGAGCAACTTGATCTTGTGAACAACTAACTGTACCCTTACCCATCTCTTATGGTAGATCCTCCATCTCTCATATGGAAGAATCAGTGTCAGATGTTTCTCTAAAACACATGTAATTTAAAACAGGAACAGTTTAAAGTGGTTGTACCACCTTTTATATTGTACCTCATCGCAGTCCCTGTTTCCTTCGGGGTGATTTGTCCCATGAATGATTCCAAGTTTTACTACTAGTTTCTAATTCCTAGAGAGAATTAACATTTTAGTATCACTTTTTACAGCAACTAGAACCATCCGTATTTGGCCATAGCAAGATATTTTAGACACAATAAACACAATATCTCTGTGTTTATCTGAAGAAAGGAAATCCTTTCTGTGGAGTCCCCTTTGCTCCCTGCTGAGATGACGGCTCAGAAGTCTGCAGAATGCTACAGCAGTGCACGAGGGTGTTTCTCTGGGGTGTGAAGCTGACCCTCCTCTGTTACAGATAACAGCTTTATGGCACAGGCATTGTTCTGCTCTACCAGTGCCTGTTTTCACAAGGTATTTAATGAATAGGCTTTCAACTGCAAAAATACAGGCTGACATCAAGAAGGCAAATGACCTTTGTTCTTGTGATTGCATGTTCACATAGTTACACTTATTTTCCTCGTTAACATATAGGAATCCCTTTTTTTTGTTATCATGTTTTATTTAATTTTAATAGGGTTTTTCATTGTATTTAAAAATGTAGAGGAAAACAGAAAAAAAAAATCCCATTGTTCTCCCACATGTTTGTTTTCACTACAACTACTAAGAGGAAAAGCCCTTTACAAAAACAGGATACAGCAGACTGCTCCGCGCTGTGCACCCCCCGCACACTCGCACACTCTGGGCACGGCTGCAGTGGTAATCCAGAGTCCATGGAAAGGCATAAGTAAATGAAAAACATCAATGGGAGTTTTATTACCCACTTGAATGGGAGTAGCGTTAAGTCCCTACTGAATAAACCCCACCCGCTTGGGCAGGTTCTGCTCCCCTCGGACAAATTGCCATCTACATATGGACATTTTTCTCTGTGACATCAATTACAGACAAGGGGCAGACAGGGGTGTCTGCAGGGCAAACCCCACCACTGTAGGAAGGTGTTAAGCCAGTGAGCCTCATGCCAAGAGCCATAGCATCCAGCATCCCTTCCCAGCAGTCCTAAGAGACGAATCACAAGGGCCCCATCTGCTGTCACCTACACCAGATGCTGCCTGGCTACAGAAGGTGCCCTCAAATTCCCATGGATCTTGCTGAGCAGCCACAGACTGTCTCTAGGGTGCCCTCAGGAGTGGGGCTTCCCACTGCATTTCTACTAATGACTTTTCAGAGCTCCTCTCTTAACATCACACAGCCTCCTTTCCTCCCACTTGGATTATTGCTTCCCCTGCTGGGCTTTTGGCCAATCGGCAGAGGGGTCTCTGGCTGTGCTGGCAGCCCCCAGGAAAGGTGCTGGAGCTGAGGCAGGAGGACTCACAGGCTGCACTCACTGCAGAGCACATTCCTGTAGGCTGTTGTTAAGAAGATAATTAAAATTGCTGTTTTCTTTCTCTGCACACGTTAGCATTTGGAAGAGTTCATGCTTCCAAAGAATAACACTGACTAGTTCTCTGTGATACGGAAGAATAAATCAAGTGCAATTACCAGGAGATCTGCATTTCTGCAATCAAGAGCCTCATCTCTGGCCAGAAAGTACCTTTGGGGAATCGAGTTCTAGCAACTGGGAGGCCAGTAAAGAGCAATTTGAGCTGTTCTGACTCTATAACGTGGTGATTGCAGTTCCATTTGCCTGGTCAGAAACTACCGCTTAGCAGCCATCCACCCGGCAACCTCCTTCAAACAACATCCCAAGAGCATTTCAGTTACAAAAAAAAGCCTCAAATTTTAGGGAAATATGTTTTCTGGTTTCTTTCTAAGGAAAAACATATAACACCATAAGGGTTGAGTCTATTCTTGCGGCGCGGAGAACGATATACCACTTTAGTTTTAATTTTAAAGGCTTGTGGTTCTACTTGGTTTTCTTTTAAGTAAGCATAAGCCTTGTTTTTTCACCAGAAATTATCATGACTTTTGATTCAGCTATGATTTCTGAACAAGAAGAATTGTTTCTAGAACACAAAATGATTACATTTGATAATGTAAATATGATAAATGTTTATGCAAATCCTTAGGTAAGACTATACCACCTCATTACTGCAAAATAAACATTCTGATGCTGACACTGACAATATGCTGACACTGTGTCTTTGAAACAGAGAGTCTTTGCTATCGCTCAGTAAAATGAAGAGCCAGGGAGACAACACAGACTTAACACAACAGGCTATGCCTGACACTACTTAGAATCAGAACACAGTGTTTTCAGTTCAAGTGAACAAAACGCACAATTTCCATTTATATCAAAATCTTTCATTGTTTAGAAACTGTAAACTGCTTTCTGCATTTATTGGTAAATAATTGATCATGATCAGAGGACAGGATTAAATAATGTGGCCATCATTCCTTCCTCATCAGGGAGAAATAAACCCACAGTATCCTCCCCTGTTGCATGCAAGCAGTTCAATTACAAAACTATGCTGTTCCCAAACCCTCGGTATCCACCGACTGGGTGTCTCAAAAGGCAAGAAATCACAGTTCCCCTGGCAGTGTCAGGACAAGATCACTTCTAGCAATCCCTTTTCTGAAAGCATATCGGGGACAGCCCTCCCAACGCTGTCTCCATCCCACGGACCCTCGCACCCTGCCATTGCCCTCCAGACCCAGCCCCGGGGGTCCCGCCGGAGCCGAGGGCAGGTCCCACATGGTGCCCAACCACGCTGCCCCTCGCACCCACCTACTGTGCGCTGCTCCCCGTGGCCCCACCAAGCCGGTGGACGGATGGAACTGCCGGGCTTGGCTGGGAGCTGCTGCTGTCCCAGCAGCGGGAGGTCACCAGGCTGCTGGTCTGATCTTCAGTTCGCTTTCCATCTGAAAACTTTTAACTCCTTCACGCCCTGGAAGGCAAAATATCAGGAAATACTGTGGCGCTGTGCTTGTCCCTTGACAGGGGCACTGAGCACACCCTTGCGCCAGGCTGCTGAGAACAGGGACACCCAAGTGAGGCAAACCAGGACGTGGGGGTTCGGCGTGGACAGTTTTGCTCTGAGACTTCGGGGTGAGTGAGTTGCAGAGAAGCCCTCGGTGAGATTTTCCTCTTAACAACTCATACCCATTAAGCCCCGTCCTGAAGTCTCCCATATTCCCACGCATTCCTGTGGCTGCCAAATCCCTGCCAGGGACCCCAGGGGCTTACACTTTGGAAGGGATGGGGAAAACCTTTGACAGCACTTCTTTCCCTTTCTCACCAAGCCCCTGGGAAATTGAAGGGGGTGGAAATCGCTTCTGGCAGAGGAAAAACCCAGATCTGCAAGGGCACACTGGGGAGTGGCCCTAAAACATCCCAGCCCCAGGCCTGCTCCCAGGAACCCCCAGACAGCCCTAGTCTGGCCATGCCCATGCCTGGGCACCCACCTACCTCCTTGCTTTGATCAGACAGGGGTTCCTGGAATTGGGATTTTGTGGTCCAGCTGTCAAGATGCCTGTGCAAGAGCAGAGGGAAGAAGATGTCTCTGTTTTGCCCTCACAACCCACTGGGTTTCCAGTTCCCTGTGCATCAACCCTGGCCCCTGCACGTGGTACTACCATAATGCATAGGGCCAGTCACCAGGGACTGAAAATACTGCTATTTCCAGAAAGATGCATAAAATGCTTACATGATGATGTCAGTCCTGACCTCCATGTTCCTCCGGCACTCCTCTGCTGTACCGACTGTTGAGCAATGGAAACACTTCCTGCGTTTCAAGTGGCTGTGTTCTGCCCCCCCACCCCCAGCTGCAGGCTCACTCTCACCTTCAGCCACCACGCTGTCCCCTGCACCCTGTTCAGTGCTGGCAGATGGGAATTTTTAAGCTCCTTCCCCTCAGGAAACTAAGCTAAATCTGGTTCTGTGCAAGGGTTCTTCAAACACCACTTGTTAGGTGTGAAATCATGATTCAAAACAAACCCCTGCTCTTGGAGCTGCTGCCACACGTGGGCTGCCCTCTGGCCCGGCTGCGGTAACGGGACAGGTGTGAGCACTCACCAGCCTCCTCTGAACGAGGATGTGCCGGGTGGGGAGGCTGCAGGGACTCGCAGGGAAGGTCACACGTCGCAGGGACAGGAGCATTTCATTTCAGGCAGCAGGGCCAAGCTGCATTGGAGGTTTTCTAATGACCCTAATGCACCCAAGGGTGCTGCAGTGCCCTGTGGGCACAGCACACGCTGTCCCGGGCACACTGGCACTCGCTGTGCCGAGCCCGCCCGCTGCCCACCCCTGCTCAGCCTCCACGGCCTCTCCAGTGCACCAGCCCGTGCATCCACAGGAATCCATACGGGTCCTCACCACTGGTGACAAAGTGCTCAGAGCAAACAACAAACACTCCTGTAACTCATGGTTCTGACGCCAGCACATCCCACGCTGCCCCCAGTGTCTGGGCTCTACTTGTGAGCTCCCCAGGTGTGAGCTTTGGTGGGATCCCTGAGTCAGTCCAATGCATTTTAGCCTCACATAAATCACATGACCCTCAGCCAGCCCCTCCAGAGTGGGTGCCCCCATCAGAGCCTCTTCCTGCAGATGCCACAGCCAGCTCCTTTCAGTTCCCAGGCACCACGAGTTACACAAAAGGTGACTTTTGTCCCGAATAAGAGAAGCCTGAGTGAAGGAGAGGTGCCCCTCTGCCCTTTTTCCCCAGAGCAGGAGGCCCTGACTGCAGCATTGTAATTCCAGGTGAGGCACAGCATCCCTGGGGCTCCACCATCAACGGCGCATGAGATGGTGGCTGACACATAATCCCTGTGCAGACACCCTTACTGACAGGCTGCAGCAGCTTTTCATTCATCCCTGAGATCAGCAAAACCAACATTTAAGATAATTTTCCAAACCTTGCTTTGGAGGGAAAGCAGCTTTGGGGCTTTTGATTTCAAGTATGAAAAGTGTAATTATGGATAATGATGCCTCTTGCTGTAGTGCAAGCAAGAAACCTTTCTGTGTTTCATGGCTGGTCCCTGTGCCCTAAAGTAAAAAAGGGTTTCTGCTTTCATTACAAAACATATTTTTATTTCAGCCTGAAAGACCTTCTCATCTGGGAGCTCTCTAGTGGCCAGCAGTCTCTCCTGCATCTGGTGTTACTTAGCCAGCAATTTTTCTTCTGCATTGCCTGGGGGCCAAAAGCACTCCCCAAAAGGCGAAACAAGGGTTAAAATTGTTTAGAGAACAAAACTCTGTTAGAACGTTTTATTGGAGTCCAGGGAAATTACTTTTAAAATACATACACATAATACTAGCAGCAATAACAGACTTTTCAAAAGTCCACTGTAAAAGTAATGGTATTTCAGACCTGAGCCAGTGTTTCAAACCCCTCTGTATGGAGATGACATCAGACACATGGCTTATGTTTCCACTTTCTCCAGTGTGAAAGAAAATACACTGCTACGTACCTACCTGCAGCTGGTGTGTTTGCTAAACTTGGACGGTTTGGTCAGGTAACTGCTTGAACTCAGAAAGTTTCACTGTCAGGGAAAGCAAAAACTGTTTGTTTGTTTGTTTTTTTTTAATTTATAGACTTCTCAGCTTGTATCAAAACCACCTTTCTCAGCCCTCACTGGGTTCTGCCACTGTGATGTTTAAAACTGCTATTATCTTTAATTTATTATAAGGTGACAAATTAATACAGGACATGGATGGTGAATGTAAGACCTGTCCCAGCAGCCGGCTCACAGAATTACATTACAAAATTTTAGGCTCACCTGGCTGATACCAACCTTCCACTTTTCCCCCTGGTTCTCTGAAGGATGGCAGTGCCAGGATGGGCAGCTCCAGCACTCAGACCAGCCTGGCCACAGCCCTTCCTGAGGTCAGCTAAGCAGTTGCAGTAAATGTGACTCCTCAGCTGAAAACAGAGCGGTTGGGTTACCCCACGTGCATCTCCTGGGAGCAGAATCCAGGGCTCCTGTTTTTCACCTGCCCATGAGCAGGAGCCTGGTGGTCTGTGGGTGTCTGTGGGGGCAGTTCAAGGAGGTGCAGTCCCCGCTGATTTGAACCCTGCCCAGAATACACGGGGTCCAAGCACGTTACACATTGCTTCTCCTTAAGGATACCTGCTGTTGATGGCACTTTCTGGCAGGAGAGGGAACTCCTGAGGGCTGTTCCCTGTGCAGACACAGGCAGTGAGGAGGGGATCTGCTGGCATTCAGACTCTTAAAGCTAGTCTGAGATTTCCACATCATCTTAAAAAAAAGGTAAAAAGTATAAATGATAAGAACTATGGTATCTGAGCAAACAGCACTAATGGATGTTTTCCTAATTCCTTAAGCTGCCTCCTATGTTTATAAACGAAAGAGAAACATCCAGAGGTTCCAAGTATGAGATTTCATTTCTTTGTTAACCAGAAATGCTCTGAATACTTCTCAGTCTGTTTTCAGATGTTGCCTTCTCACAGAAATGACCATCTAAGGCATTCATCTTTTTTATTAGAAATACATATTTTCATTTAAAAAAAATTCAGTTTTCATTTTTATTACAGTTCTATGTTTTTCTTTTTTTGATATGGGTACAAGCATTTTTCTAAACTTAAAGAAACCCTTCTCAGAAGGGGGTGGAGATATGACATATTTTTAAAATGTAGTTTTCTTTGATTTCCAAAGAATTTGATTCAAGTGTTAGAAAGCTGCAGAAAATAATCCCAGTGAGAGGAATAACCAAGAGCCAGGTTATTCCTAAGCCTTCGAGACCCTTTCAAGTTGGTCTGAAAACCTCATTGTTAATCAAAATAATTGCATGAGAACCAATCAGGAAATCCTGAAACATTCAGAATGAAAACTTGTCGTTACAAATTCACCATCATGGCTAAAAAACAGATTATCTCTGTCAAAAGCTGTGGGAAAGTTTGCTTTGTAGCAGTAGGGGCAGAAATAAATATTTGCCCAGTCTGTTTTGTTTATCCTAAAAACATATATACATGTGCAGAGTTTCAATTAAACACTATTTTCTTTTCCCCCCATGTGCACATCATTTGAACTGCCCATGTGAGGAGCTTTTACAGCATCTCTCCCAGGAGTCAGGGAGGTGGCTCCGGGCCAGCACGTTACTCAGACCATTACACCATGGCAGGGCAGGTCGGATTGCTTTGAATTTTAAGCCTCATTTCTTTGGTCTCACCTCTGAGTCCATTTAAACACAGCTGACCCCTTGCAATAATTTAAAGCAGATGCACAAAGTGCCACTGAAAACATACCTGTGGATGCGTTGGTTTTGCTGGTAAATGCCATGAATTCCCAAGTCTGAGGCTCGCTGGGGAGCAGGTGCAGGTGGAAGGGGTTCAAGTGTGGACAGGGTCTGTTTCACCAAGACAACAATTCCCCAAGTTATTGTATTTAAACCCTTTAAGAAATTGCATATTTTCTCAAGGAAGAGTGTTGCTGGGCACGTCTGAGCCAGTGGAAGAGCTTGACCCCACAAGGGGACGATGAGCAGAGACCTCCTCTGCAATTGGTGGCAGGGAACATCTCTGGCATTCAGTTATGCCAAGATATCCATTCTTTGTTGTCCCTCAACACCCCAACTACTGCCCAGTGCTGTCAGTTCCTCTACCATGGATCCCCTTCCCTGCTAAGAGGGTCCATGGCCTCCACAGGGGTCCTCCCCAGGGGTTCAGCATTTTCACCAATTTCAAGTCAAGTGATTGCTCAAGTTAGGGCCCAGCTTGCCTGGAGACACCGAGATAAAACAATAGTTCAAAGCACAGCTGTTTACTGCCCCACGGGGTCATGAGCCCCTCCTGTAGCCCAGGAACCCTCTGTGCTCACACCACTTTTGCAGGGACACAGTCAAAGATACTGACGCAAAAGGTCTCCTGTCTGGGCTCTCTTTTGCAACAGCTGTTTGCAAAGTTAGTGGTGCACTTTGTTTTGAAAACTAGGTCCATACTTATAAACATATAATTTAAAAATGAGGTTGTTAAAAAAAGAAGAAAATGGAAAGAAAAAAAAATGCAGCCCAGTGGTCGAACCCTCTTGATCCATTTCCCTGTGGCAACACTGTTCAAACAGGTGAAAATGGGAGAAAAACAAGGGCTGGGAAAAGAACGAATGGTCACCACATTTAAAAACACCTGCTGGAAGTGACTGCAAGAGAAAATAGTCCAGAACATTTTGGAAAATACCTGAATGATGCCCACAATCCACTGCTGCTCCTGAGGGGCCTGGGAACCTCGGGGCATTTCACCCTGGGACCCCACCGGAGCATCCGCTGATCCCACTGGCATCACATGAAAGCGAAACAATCTTTTGTGAGGTAGTAAGACTCTTTCAAAGTCTCTTCTTGCCTGAAACAACTCAAAACTAAACAAAAGTACAGCTTATTTTGTCCAGATTTAGCAAGTCTTAGATCTTCATCATCTCAAGAGATCAGGGTCTTGATGCTTCTCCCACTTGAGTCATTGGGAATGCTGCCACAGGCTCCAGACGGCAACCAGACCTTATCCTACATGCTGCTCTGTCGAGCTGACACCTTTTGGTTTCCTAGCACCTATCAGAGCAATAGATTTACCAGAGCTGAGACTGCTCCAAGCAGAGCAGTGGGACAGAGTGCAGTGAGGGGCTGACTCACCCCAGAGTGCTGTGTCTGGGACAGCACCTGAGTCTGCACATACTCCATGTGAGGAAGATGACTGGTTTGATGTGATGCTCTGTTTCAGAGTAACATCATGGAAGCAGACACATCCTGTGTGCATCCCCTTGCAGGACCATCACTTCTGGTGTCTTGAGGTTGGCCTGTGCAGGGCCAGGAGTTGGACTCCTTGATCCTCGTGCGTCGCTTCCAAGTCAGCATATTCGTTAATTCTATGACCAGGAGCACTTCCAGCCACCCACCCCACTGTGCTGCAGCACATCACTGCCATCTCAAGCCACTGTGGCTGGTGACCCATCAAAACCAAAGGACAGCTCCAACTGGCTATTTCTGCCTCCACACACACAGATAGGGGTCTGCCCCAGCAGAACGGGCAGAGCAGGCACCTTCATCTTCCCAGCCCTTGGAAGACATGGAAAGGAAGTCAGAGACACCTTAAGAGAGGAAAAGAAAACAATGGGGAGCTATGCTGGGAGGGAAAGAGGCCAAGCAGCAGGATTACAGATGAATAACATGTGCAGCGTAATTAATCTAGATTAGTTTTTATTTTCTAGCATTAGCAGCCCGCAGTCGCAGCACGGGGGGATCTGGTCCCACGAGTTCCCAGCCTTCGCAGGGCTGGGCCGGATTGCTGGGCTCTGGGAGAGCTCCAGGCACAGCATCAGCGCGCAGGAAGCAGCGCTGGTGACTCACCGGCTGCATGTTTGCTTGGAGACTAATGAACTAATACCCGGCACTCTGGCCCTTTCCACGGCCCCTTCCATTAATCTTCGGGTTAAAAAGTGCAGCAGTCCCTCAAGAGGGAAGTTCCCACAGAGCAGAAGGATTTGTGCCGGGAGCCCCCTGTGCTGACCTCCTTGGCAGCCCTCACAGAGCCAAAAGTCCAGCTCCTCCACCCCGTCAGCGGTGCTCGGGAGCCACTGGGATTTATGGCTCTTCCTCCCGCCTGCTCTGGGAGAGTGGCTGTCCCACAGCACATGATGGGGGTTCAGGCTGCAACTCCCACCTCGGGGATGACATGCAGATGCAGGGTCTCTCCCTGGTGCCAGGCAGTTCACAATGACATCTTTTTTTCCCATAAAATATTCACCTCGGCATTTTTGGGCAGATTCCACTTTTTGCAACAGCAAGTTGCCCATGTGAAGTGCTCTCAGCCCTCCTCACTGCCCTCCCAGCCTCCCTCCCATCCAAACTCTGGAGATTCAGGGTTTTGCTTTCCCTAGAGTACAAATTACCACATGCTGTCCCATTACAGGTACTACCCCTAAAGGGCCCTCGTAGCAGTTGTGCCTGGAGATGTAACAGAGCTTTTCCAGCCTCCAAAAACTGAAGCACAGTCAAAAATGGTTTCTGAAAACCCCTGAGACACAAGAGCTGCTCAGTGCCACAAACAGCAGGGGAGCCTGGGATCGTGGAGTCAGGCTCTGCTGGTGAGTGATGTGCCACAGAATTTGATCTGTGCTTCCCTTTTCATCTGGGACAGTCTGTATTTAACATCTCATCGTCATGTGGAAAACTGCTAAATCATTCCAGGGATGGCAGAGACCTGCAACCGCAGTCCTGGGGAATGGGACAACCAGTGCAATCTGGGACTGGGGATCCAGTTACCACACAGCTACTTCACGCCATCCTTCGACTTTATTTTATATTTGTATTTCTTCAATGTAATAGAATACAACTTATTTTACATAATGTGTACAAACTATATCACAGTGCTTTACAGAGCAAAGCATGAGTTACATGGTGAAAACTGGGAGAAAAATGAAGAGGTCCTTTGCACTGCCAAAACCCCCTCTTTTCCCCCTGTTCCAGGAGACCTCCCAGGACACCCTGAATTCTAGTGGGAAACTCCCACCTGGCTAATTACTGACCCCAAGGTGAAGGTGGCCCATCACCAATGCCCTCCCCGCTCTCCAGAGCAGGGGCAGGGCTGGTGTCCCACTGCCCCCCATCCTTGTCTGCCTGAAGACTTGTCACATTTAACCCCCCTTGTTCTTATCTCCGTTTTCTCACAAACCAAGCAGCAGCTCTTTCTTTTGAGCAACATAATTATTCCTGAAGTAATTACTGCAAACTCAGGGAAACCCCCCATTATTCTTTTCTCCAAGGATGAGCCATCTTTTGCAGAGCACAAGGGTGGTCTCAGATAAACCACTGGGTGTGGCAATGCCATCTGCTGTATTTATGGGAGCAGTAAATCCTTCACAGCTACACAGTAACAGAGCCAGGGTGGGATGCAGACCTGTCTCCTCTGATAGTCTCTTTGTAGCTGCTTTATGGACACAGCAAGGAAAAGCACTCACAACCACCACTCATGATGTTATGGGATACTTTAAGTGACCTTGCATCGATGACTGCCAGGTCTCCAAGACCTAGGAACGGGGGTGTCAACAAGGGGTAAAGGGAAAGCTTTGGAGGCTGGAAGGGAGTGGGATAGTGGACAGCAGGAGCTGGGGGTCACACGCGCAATAGGGACAAGGCAAGGACAGACAGAGGGAGACTGCCCTTACTGCCAACATAAAAGTCTTCAGATGGATCCCCAAAGAGATCCTTGTAGGAATCCTGAACACAACACGCACCTGTGTGGATACACAAACACACAACAAAAGGAAGATACTGGCCACGGCTCCTCCAGCGCCCACACCACTGCAGAACATCCCAGAGTGAACAGGGTGCTACTGTAACAAAGGCTTTTAA
Organism: Myiotriccus ornatus; assembly: GCA_036023395.1. Lineage (NCBI taxonomy): Eukaryota > Metazoa > Chordata > Aves > Passeriformes > Tyrannidae > Myiotriccus > Myiotriccus ornatus. The sequence continues at coordinate 12,449,820 of JAYRBT010000023.1, forward strand.
TGAGTAATAAGAATAACAAACCACTCGTTTTCCATTCTCTAACCTAATGGAATAAATGTATAAATTCCCAGCATCTGTACAACAATGTCATGTCCAGAAACTTCCCCGAATATGGAAAGATCAGGATCCCTTTCTGCAAGGGTAAAATGGAACACGCCCATGGCAAAGCTGATGACAATGGGCAGAGAAAGAGCAAAGGCAGACGTGTAGGAGGAAGTTTCCCCACAACACTTAAAATAGAAACACAGTCAAATATACATTTGATGAGTAGGAAAAAAATGCTTAGTGGACAAGAAACCAGTTTTTCTAACTTCAGAGTCTACTTCCTCTCGTAATCCCTTTCATTCCAGATCCACATCAATGAATCAGACTTTGACTTAAAAACTTTGCAGCAGGAGAATTAGCCAAATGCTTGAATTAAATATTGCTTATAAAAATCTATTTCCTTTTCTTAACAGCAAATTTTCCAACTGGGAAAAGAGTTTGAGGCCCACATGCTTTCTAAGTTTGGTGAACCAGAAGTTTTCCTCTTTTACATCCCATCCCTTATAATCTTGAAAAGATACAGCCTTACACATCGAACTATTTTCCAGGAGAAACTCGGCAGGATATTTGCTTAACCAGGAGGAATTCTCTACGTCTAAACCATCCTTGAGCGATCTCTTCATTTCTGACCACACATCCCACACTCCTTGAAACCACTTCAAGTGTGACAGGTCTCTGTTGGCCCTGGTGGCTGTGGTTTGGTGTTCCAGGACTTCCTCCTGACCAGGACCTGGTGCATTTGCTGTGGGACAAACCCACCTTGGCCTGACTGCAAAGTCAAGTGCTACCATGAGGTCATTCCAGCAGCAAAGATTAAATATCTCAGACCCTCCCCATAACTGCACTTACCAAGAAAGTCCCAAAACAACCTGACCAAAAAACCCCCACGTCCCTCTCAGTTTTATAATGCATTGATATTACACAGCTATAACCTCTGGAACAGAGCAGCTGTGGCTTGTTGAGCACACATGAATCAAGCCTGAGCAATGGCCTCGCTAACAAAATAAAGGCATTGCCAGATCTCATGGGGCCACACTGGCAGAGACAGGGGAAACCACAACTTACAATGCTTTCCAGAGGTGACTAAGACTTAAGGGATAGGATCAGGCCCTGCCTGATTAATTTTACTTTTCATCAGTGGAGGTACACAAGCTTTTATCTCTACCAATAAAGGCTGGACACAATGCACGACTGATAACAATGGGAACTGTAATCTCAAACACTAAAATAGCAGAGTGTTTATTAAATTAACACTGGCTGGTCCATGTGAAGCTTCTCTTCCAGAGAAGGATATGACTATGATTAAAAACCATTTAAAGTCTGAATAGGACTTACATGACTAGGTTTAGGTCCCATTTTCTTAGTCCTCAGTCATCACACTTGACTTAGTTTTGAGCTGCAACCATTTCTCATGCCATAGAAAGGAGGTTGCATCTTCCCCAGAAGCAAGCAGGAGACCATCATGTTTAACTAACAATGGAAGCTTTGCCTGTGGAAAATATCCTAATTTAAGTTTCCATATTGGTGGCATAACTGGAATATCTAAGTAATCGCGTGAGTGTTTTCTTGGACTAGTTTTAAGATTACTGCATAAAAGGAAACACTTTGAAGTTCTGGCAAAAATGAGAATTGGTAACTGGTGGCTTTATATCCTGCTGGGCCTTTCAGGGGCCATAGGCATATATTTAGAGCAGCAATTAAGTCAAGCTTTGCTGTTGTTCCCAAGAAAAGCACTTCTTGAGAATCTTCCTTAACAAGAGAGAAAAAAGGAGACAGCTCTTCCCATTTTGCTCCTGACTTGTAGAAGGATGCTCTGCAAGTGCACAAGGAGTACATGTGGCCCAGAGCCCGCTCCCACAAAGACACAGATGCCAACAAACCTGGAATCACTGCAGACTTGCAGTGAGCCCACTGCTGTGGGCTGCACACACACAAAGACATCTTCCTGCCCTCTCCCTCACGCTGGCTCGCTCCTGCCTTGGGGGAGATGTCCTGCACAGCTCCTCCAGCGACTTTCTCTGAACCTCTGCCTGGGGCCTTATGTTCTTGCAGGAACACAGGGCCATGGCTCAAGGCAAGATCACAGCACAGACAGTCCCAAAGTCCCTGATGTTGAGGGCACTCTACCAAGCAGCTTTTCCCGCACACAGCATCGATTCCTACCTGCCGGATGCTGCTGCCTCCATAAAGCAGTTAAGATGCCTACAGCAAACTTCATACACAAATTATTTCGGTGGGTAAACAAGTGCTAGTGGACAAGACACTAAAAAAAGGAAAAAAAATTAAGAGTCTACCATGGCTCCAGTTAGCTTAGATTATTCTTTTTGCTTTACCCCCCGGCTTTAATTGGATCAGTACTTTTTGGAGCAATCTTGATCACATCTTACTAATGAAAACATTACTCAATTCTACTGCAGCAAAATAAGATTGCATTGCAAAGCTTAACTTCCTAGGATCTCACGCTCATGGCACGCTAAAGTCACGCTGATTCCTGTCCTAGGTGTGCACCTGGAGATGTGTCAAGCTTTAAAGGACACTGAAGATCCTACTAAACAGCCCTTCTTCGGAAAGTGCTATAGATAGATATAAGGAGCACTGAAATAGTCTGGAAAAAAACCAGACTGTATCCTAAGGCAGTGATGCTTCAAACATGTGCTGAAGCCCATAAAAATAAGTTAAAGGCTGTGTTGACAGACAGGATGAAGGAAAAATCTGTTTCTGGGATTAGTAGTTACAAAAGGTCTTCCAGATTCTGGAGTAATCACAGGATGCAATTTCCAGATGGTTCACCAGGATCTTAGTAAGACCAGGAGGAAACACACATCCCTGGAGTTACCAGGCACAGCAAATCCTCTAGATAAATGGTACCTAGATAAAGGGTAGTGCTGAGAATCATCACACAAAGGTGCACCCAAAATCTTCTAAAAAAAAGGACCAGCCTCTCCAAAATGTGTCCAAATCTCCTCACTTTCCTGGAAGCAGGATAGGGTAAAAACTGCATCTTGCCCTACTTGTCAGCCAGGACAGCAGCCCTTAGCCCTGGGCAGACCCAGGCCAATGGAGGGGCTCAGCTGTGATCCAGGACCCAGCCAGGAGCTGGTGTATGTTTGTGAGATGCCCCAAACCATCTCACTCCTGTCCCGACACCAGCTGGGCTCATCTGCTTTTATAAAGCTGCTGTTTTGAGATGAGGGTGAAGACACTTGACAAGCTCGAAACAAAGCATGAAGTGCCACCAGGGAGTTACCCCTCCCACTGGGAGCTGCAAAGACAGAACACCTTCAGATGTGGCCTTCCTCAGGTTTTAGTGTGAAACTCAGGCATTAGAGCAAGTGAAACCTGGCAGGGACTACAAAGAGCAAGCTGGTGACCTCCTCCAAACCACTTTGGCAGCACTGGAGCCCTTCACAGGGCCAGGCCCTGGGCTGATGGGCTGGTCCATGAGTGCTCCCCCACCCTGGCTGACAGCCTGGCAGAGCTGTGAGCAGCAATGGGAAAAGGCAACAACCAGATGAGAGAAATCAGGAATCTGACCCAAAAGTTTGCTGAGCCAGCGCTGGCTTAAAACCAAGGGAAAGTGGCAACATCCACTCCACAAGGAAGGTTTGGGAAATGCAGTTCTGCCCCTGGAACAATGCAACATTTGTCTACATTTACAGAGGAAGCAATTCAGAGAGGACAGCAGGTACACAGGCTGGAGGACACTGGGACATGGCTGGTGTTACAGCACTGCTGGACAACTGGGGGTGCCTTTCCCATGGCATGAGGTCAGGTTTGAAACAAACTCACTGAAAACAATCACTAATGCTTGCCAAACACTTGTCCCTTTTTTTTAAACAAACAAACCAACCCAAACAACTTTCAGTCTCTGTCCCTGCCTGACAGGGAGGAGAGGCACAGACATGTCCCTGCACCAAGGCAGGTGCTGTGACACGGCAAGTGTGCATCTGCTTTCCTCACAGCAACTCACAGCGGGAGCAACTTTTTTCAGTAAATATGGCACAGGAAATCCAGGTGAGGAGAAAACAGGGTTTTCTCTCTCCAGCAGGCAGGTCGGTGTGTTGCTGCCAAGGTGCAGCTGGCACAGAGGTGGGGCTTGCCAGTCCATGGCTTTCCCCTTTGGAATGAGTGATTTCCCATTCAGGTACCAAACAGATGCAAGAACCCAGCCAGGCCAGTGCTCTTGGATGCTCACAGGACATCTTTAAAGGCTGACTGACAAGCTGTAGAGCAGATGTTCACCCTTGGCAGCAACTCAACCATACTGTGGTGTAGCGTTTCGCTTTCTCAGCTCTGGCCAAAAAGGCCGCACAATCTGGAGAAGAGACTGAACCTGACTGGGGAGATACTTTCTAATAGACATCAGCAAACTCCTCTGCTAGGAAACCAAGCGCTTTACTGGCAGTTCATCAGTGCCCTGAACATCCCCCCTCTGCATGACCAACACTCTGGATCCCAGAAACCGTGGCCTTCACCACACAGGTCAGGCATCATTTAAGAAAGGCTTTTGGAGGAGTGCAAAGGCAGATTTCTGGAGGAAGCTGGAAGAGGACAAAAGAGCTGCCTGTGCTGCTCCTCGCACTCCCCAGCAGGCTGCAAGCACCAATTTTCACACAGTTCAAAAGAAAAAGAAAAAAAAACCTGAGTAATTCTTGCTAATAAATTACAGTTTGAAACAGAGTAAAGATCACAGAGCTGACGTGACTCAGGATATAGCATCTTTCTTAAATATACACACTTGAAGATGAAACACAAATGTCTCATAGGGACACTTGCTAAAATTTGCTCTCCCTGTAACTGTTTAAGGTTCCCGTCCTGCCATAAAAGATGATGTCACTGTTTATATAAATAAAGGCAATGGTGCTCAGCTCAAATCTGGGAAACCAGTCCCTTCCCTCTTAAAGTTCAGTAACCACATTAACTTTCTTACTAAGTTAGGGAGTGTAAGAACTGGCCAGGGTATAAATAGAAAACATAGACAAAAAAAAGGTGCAAAACTGACCCAAAACACACAGTTGACACAAATTTCTTTTGTTCTCAGAAAACTGGCTAAATTAAAAGTGATACAGCTCTCATTGCTCTCACTCTGTCCATATTAGGGAGATTAAACTCCTGCACAAGAGAGCTGCAACTGAAAAATACTGCCATTACACTGAGCACAAATAGCTTTTTCTTGAACACCGAGCATGCATGTGGCCTCCCCTCTCCCCCCAGCTTACATTTTATGAGATTTTGGACAGTCAGAGAAAACTCTCCTTCCATATGTTCAGGATGTTAAGATTTCAACCTCCTTGCAGCGGGAAAATAAAGTCATCTTCTTTGTAAAGCCACAGCACTGAGCACACACACAGCACCGAAACAGTAACGCATGAACTGAGCTCTGCCATTGCGGAAAACTGCAGGGATCCCGGAGCAGGTCTTGTTCCTGTCATGTCTGCAGGTGCTCTGTTAAGGACTCCAGGGACATAGAGCAATTACTAGGGTTTGTTTCTGCTTTCCAGGAGCAGTTCTGTTTAGGAGAGAATAGAAAGGGATTATTTTTACCTTATAGTTTGGACTTACAGGGTGTGAACTGAATGTTTCTTCCCACAGAGAGAGATATCGTGTAACAAGTATTGCAGTGCTCTGTAATGGGGAGGGTTCCTTCTCAGCAGCGTCTGAAACCCCAAGGGCTAAGGAGGGGGACAGGCAGGGCCCAGTTAGCAGCACAGGAGTAGGGACGGCTGCATTTAGGCCACACACTGAGTCTAAAGGGTTTCTTCCTTTTGTTTTGGGGGGGCGTTGCTGGTTTGTGGGTTTTTTTGCTTTGAGTCTAAAAAGTTGACATCTGCTTCTGCTAAAATTAACGATTTATTTAACAGTAAATGTAGATTAAAACAGTACTGTGAACTGCATTGTCTGCATCTGTGGGACTGTAGGAAGCATCGATGAAGCATTTTCCACTGGCATGTGTTTAGAGAACAAAACATTTAAGTGCACATCATTTTTTCCATATATATTATGTACATTATTATGTACAAGTGAGAATTAAGACAAAACAAAACTAGAACAAAGATTCTTCTAAGTTTTAAAAGGATCTTTGTCTCTCTTAGCCACAGGGATGGCCTAAGCCAAGCTCCACGGATGAGGCAATGAATGAGGAGACAGATCACTCGTAAGACACAGTTCAGCCAAGGCAATAGTCAGACCACGCAGGGCGTGCTGGCACCACCGTCACTCCTGCTGCAGCAGAAGAGGTCCCCACATCTTACCTTCTCCTGGCGCAGTCAGGGACAGCTCCACCCTCCACTGTGCCCTACAAGTCCTGGCCCTGGGACCAGCAGGGCTGCTGTCAGCAGGGGCTGTGCCCACCCTGCAGGGGCACTGTGCCTTCACAGCAGCACATGCAGCTGCTTTCTGCAAGGTGATCTTCACCAAATCCCATCCCACAACGTCTCCTGCAGCCGTGACTGCCAGAAACCAAAGACTTTGCTTTCTGGAGACCTCAGTGATTAGAAGGGTGTCTCCAGTTCAAACCCTCTGGACATGACTGGCAGCTAATTTACGGTTCACCTGCTCAGTGCTGCAAGCACAGCTCCAGGTCACCTCCCTGCTGTGAAAAGCAGGAGAAATCTTCTGCCCTCAGGGATAGGGAAGCCCACGGACCTGGCTCTCATGTGGCGGTGGAAAGTGCTGGCCCCACAGGGCCGAGAGGAAGCCTCTGGTCACAGCAGCCCCACAGGTCAATGGCAGGAAGGGGATAAGAATGGAGCAGGCTTCCCATGAGGCTCAGGCACAGGGAAGGAAGGCAGATACTGTCTCTGGGGCCCTTCCCTTGCCCAGTGCATTAAACATTAAACAGCACCTTCCACCTCGCTGCACTCGAGGTCAGGCAGGGGCAGCTCCCCTGGCCCTGGGCAGGAGCTGGGGACTCCACCAGCAGGCTGGCTCAGGGAGGCAGGCAGCAGAGCAACAGAGAGGATGGGGATGATCTCTCAAGGCAAGAAGAGTACTTTTCTCCTCTGAGGTAAAACCCAGGAACACCCCCATCCTTCCCAGACCTACTTGCCCTTCCTTCCCTTCCTGATGCCCCCCATCCCCCCCGTGCTTCTGCTTTGTGTGGGAACTTTCCCCAAAACATGCTGTTTTCCCCTCGTTTCCTTCCTCTCAAGACACCTGGAACTTCCTCCTGCAGGCTCCTGCCACCCCTTTACGGCCAGGCCACGCTTCCCAGGCCACCAGCTTATTGTCCATGGAGCCAAAACAACCAAACACACAGCTCGGGGCTGCTGGGGCAACACACTCGGAGCCAGTGTGGCTACAAGGGCTTTTATGTACTAAAGGTGACAAGTAATTTACTTCAGCAAAAACAGCCTGACATATCTGAAGAAAAACAGAAGCAGCAGCTACCAGCAAGGACCTCCTCCTGAAGGCTGTAGGGGAAGTACTTTGTATCACAAAATATGTTTTGAAATGTATTTGAAATTTGTGATTTGACATCTCAAGCTGTTAGTAGAAGCTCCTTGCTTAAAAGAGTCAGTTTTGCATGCATTAAGCAATGCAGCACAGAAAGAAAAGAAAAAAATCCTTTCTGGCTTAAATGCCAGTTTAAAAGTTATTGGGGGGCAGCCAATATATTTGGGGAAGGTTTTTAAACACCCTTTTGCAAACTAAGATGCCTCAGCAGAGATCTGGGCACACAGTACATGTCACATTTCAACTCCAATTTTATCCTTCTAATACAATGGAATTTAAAAGCTTGAAATAGCTTTATCTCAACCTCTATGCCACTAGAACTGTATTAAGAAGCACAAAGCTTCATCCTGCTAAAACAGACCGTAGAGATAAGTGGAGTTTCATGCAAAGCTCTGCTACACCTGCTTGTTTCTGCTACAGCTGACTCTGGAAACCACAGGAACACAGCTCCGCTCCCTGAATGTGTGCTGGTAAAAGAGAAGCTGCAGAAATACACTCGATCACAGAATCACTGAATGGTTTGGGTTGGATGGGACCTTAAAGTTCATCTCGTTCCAACCCTCCTGCCATGGGCAGGGACACCTTCCATCAGAGCAGGCTGGGCTCAAACACTTCCAGGGATGGGGCAGCCACAGCCCCTCTGGGCAAACTGTGCCAGTATGTTCACAGCGAAGAATTTCTTCCCAATATTCAATCCTGGCTTTCCCTTTCTCACATTTCAAGGATTCTCTTTTTATGGCTTTTCAGCTCCCATTAGTCAGAAGCAGGAAGAGTGAGCTGGTGGTGTCCCTAACCAGCGTTAACAGGACGTGACTCTGCCCTGAGTCATCATCCTCTTTCTCCTCAATTGGAGATGTCTGCTCACACCTGGATCACAGACACCTGTGGTCAAACTCATCAGGACAGCAGATTGCTTCCCCAGCTTGCTCTTCAGAGGCTGCAGGAAGCAACCATCACATCACAGTTAGAACTCTGTATTTTCAGACTATCTTCACAACCAAAGGGACCAAAGGACTCCAATGTGTGCTCAAAATCTAAAGAATAACAGAGCAGTTTCCTGATGAAGTATCTGAGCCAGCAGGATCTCAGTGAGGCCCTACTTACAGTCCAAGAAATTAAAATGTTAGCCCATACAGCTGCAGGATATTACTAAATACCCAATTACTGTTCTTTATTTTAGAATAAAAAAAACTTACCGTGTTTTAATAATCTCCAGTGAAATGTATTTTATGGGAACTGGAAACAATTCACATTAAATGAACACACCACTGTTACATGAATCCATGTGCACAGGAGTAGAACTGAGGTGCCTGAGCTGACAATGATCTCTGCCAGTGCAGTGGTCTCATCTTCCATCTTGATAAACTTTACATCAAAGGCTTCCCTCATACATTTCCCTGCCCATCTAAGGACAGTCATTCAGTAGCAGGGACATCCTGCAGACCCACATTCCAAGCTGATACAACATCCTACACATGTGATAAACCAATTCATTTCTCACCAAAGAAACATCCCAGAAGTACTCATTCTGCTGGAATTATTCCAGTATTTGTTTTTTAATTACCAGGAGAAACATCAGCTTGGGGCAAATAATTTTTTACCACTCTCTCTAGATTTGAAATGAGAAACCCCATGTAAGTCATTAAAGATTTTTTTGCTATTTATCTTCTAAGTCTCCTCCTGAACAGGGGTGTGGATGTGCTAAGGAACACCCTTACTTGCTGCAAAAGCAGTCTTCATGTGAAGTAATAATAAGGGAGACTGTTAATAATTTATTATTGGCTGGGACACAATTAAGGAATGCATAAACGTGGTACTACCCTGCAGGTGCACCGCGGCAGCAACTTCAAATTTACTGATTAAACAAGTGGTGAGAGTCCTTTAAATCTCAAAGTACTGGAAACTAAGGAAGAATTACAGCTCAGTATGCCCTGCAGAGGAAGGGCATACTATTGCTGCAGCACAAAGCACAGACACACCAACAGCTGGCAGCCCAAGGGTGTAAGTGCAATTAAATGACTGAAGGCTACGTCTTCAGTAACGTACCATTACAATGATTACGAAATGGAATAAAAAAAGAGCAATAACTGTATCTTACAATGCCCAGGTACAGCTGGATTGCAGTCAGGTTCTGCAACAGAAAAGCTGCCCCTCAGCTGTGGCTGCTACTCATACATCAGAAACACCGAACACCTTCAGTACGACATCTAAGGAGCCTGCAACCCTGATGCTGAACCTTCACAAATGCACAAACCTTACCACCCTTTTCCACCTTTAGCACTGCTCGGATATGAACTCACTCAGTGTCTAAAGGAAGAGTGCTCTGCACTGATATTTGGAAGATCAGAAGTCAAGACAAAGTTACTGAGACAAGTAAGGTGTTACCAACAGCACCCCCTGAAGAGCAGCAAACGTATTCAACGCTTTTTTAGGATGGTTTTTTTCTCCCCTTCAACCCCCCCCAACAGCTACTGCATCTGGGAGAATGTTTTCACGTTAACTCTGACTTAAACTTTTTACACAGAGAAGTAGCAGAGACAAGTTATGTAGGGTCTTACACCAGGACTTACCACGGTCTGGAGTGCAACCATGTGCACTTAAACTGCACCCTGGGGTGGATCCAAACCACAGAGCAAACAGGGAGGAGACTTCCCTTCCTCAAACTGGCTGAAAACTATGCAAGTGACTCAGTAAATGTCCTTCTGAGTCAGCACTGAAACCCAGCCCCAGAATTCCATCTGATTTACAGTGCAGATAAAAGACCGTAGGATTGTTCTTAAAGGATGATCCATGAACGATACCCTGAGGGTGTCCGGTCACTAAAGCCCAGGTACCTCTTGCACAACCCAAGGCTGAACTCCTGCCCCCTGATCCAGCCCTCCTCTCCCTCTGTTCTCAGCAGACCTGTCCCAGCCCGGCCTTACCTCCAGGGAAGGTCATGTGGCTGCAAATCCCATTCGTACGAAATAAGCAGATAAATAGATTCCAATTTTAAAATAGGTTTTAATTGGTTCATTAATTAGTAACTTGTCTTCTATTGCAATAAAGCAGAGTGTAGCAGGTTCGGAAGTTGTGGAGTGCTGAAATTTGGAGTCAGGCTGAATGAAAGACTATGTACAATACACATCAGCTTTCTGTTGTGTTGTAAATTTATTCTCATATTTTTTACCATTTATTCATCCCAAAAGACATATTGCATATTTGGAACATTTTTAAAGTAAGAGCCACTGTATTATTCAAGACAAGAAGTAGTTTTGTCACATCAAAACTGATGACATACTCAATAAAATTATTTTCCAGAGCAAGAACTCCTTACAAGAAATATAAATAGAATATAAACTTCATAAATGATCTAGCACGAAAAGATTAAAATAGTAAATCCATTCCATACTGAAGGCAGTACTTTACCACTCATAGTGTGTGTGTTGTGTTTCTAAAAAAAAACCAACCAAACAAAACCAAAACCAAACCATCATTTCCCAGCAGAGGGCACTGAAACAAATACGGGCAAGTTTCGCTTAAGTTTATTCTAACAGAACAGAATGAATTGACCACTTCAACCTTTTGTCTGAAGTTACTGGACTAATACGATCAGGTAATAAAGAGTTACTTTTAGTTTAACCCAGGCTTTGGATTCGTTCATCAGACACGATGAAGACACGACACGCTTGGAAGCACATTTGCATTTTCAATGTGTCACCCGACACAGTACCAGAATTCCACCTCCCTACCGACACCTCCATCCCCACAGCTGAGAATTATTTCACCGAGAAGCTCCATCACATCCCCACTCCCACGGCTGCCAAACGCCCGTGCTCACGATCTGCTGGGCCACATGCAAGAGCCATCCCAGAACAGCCACGTCCACACATGCACATCCCTCGGAGCGGCAGAACCGCCACACGCCCAGCCCTGGGAGCCCCTGAGCCAGACCGGGCACACCCACACGGCCAGCGGATCAGTTCGGATTCGCAAGGCCTTGTGGAGGGAGGTGGCACAACACGATGGGGCTGAGGGAAGAGAGTGAAATGGCTGGTCTTGGGAAAAGGACTGGCTTTGCTCCATCCTAAGATCTAAGTGAGTCAGAGCAATCTGTGGGAAGCAGTCAGCACAAAATTCAAGAATGTAGAATAATTCGTGCCTGTCGGAGCCTTTAAAAGTAAAATTCCACTTTTCTAGGTTTAAAAAAAAAAATTAGTTTATTGGTGTTGTTAAAGCAAGGCTTCTGTAAATCATGGCATTCCAATAAAAGTGATCACTATGCTACTATCACCGTAACTAATAATGTGGATTACAGAACAGCTGACAGATTGCAAAAACTAAGAGAAGGAATTATTCCATGAATGTTTTCCCTACTGTGCTTCAGGGATCTGGTTTTGGCTCACTACTGTTCAACAGTGTATGATCAATAGTCTAGAAGAGCTTCAGTAATAATCCCTGTAAAAACCTGAAGGGAAAAAAAAACCCTCTCAAGAGCTGAGCAGTCATGGGAACACGCTGCAGCCTTGGAATGCTGCCTACAGTGATTTTTACCAAACAATATTCAAGGAATACACTGATTTGCTTCACAAGATGAAACTCCAGATGCTAGAAGTCTGTGAACCCCAAAATAAGTTCTGGTAGACAGTCAACTGGGAATACCAGAGTAGGATATAAAGCTTATTGTCTATTTATATGATGTCAGTAAGGTAATTACTGTAAGGACATGTTCTGTTCTGGTATCTAGTCTTTAAAAAAAGAACTTTCAGAAAATTAAAAATTGTTTAAAAAGCTGACAACAAAAACTGGAGGGATGAAGAAATAAAAATTAAGAAATGCAGTCCATTCACATAAAGTAAGCATGGAAGGTATGACCATGGCATGTCAAATCCCTAGATCAGGATGACATTTGCAGCAGAATATCCTCCAGAGAATATCCTCAGAGATATACTGAAGTCCAAATTTTGGGAGCCAAAGCAAGATGAACCCAAACACAAGGTTGGATTTTGTTTTGCATTTTTTTGGTTTTTTGAGAGGACACTAGTTGCTCACATAACTTACCTACAGAGGAGAGTGATCTTTTTTCTTAAGTCCTTAAAGCAAGAATTCTTTTTTTCTAACATATGCTTAACTTCCTGACACTCTGCTGCTGATGTTGGAATCAGTCAGTGAAGTTTTATGACTGTGACATCCAGAAAAGTGATGGGTTCCCACTACCTTTCCAAATAGAACTTGAGCCTCTCTCTAATGGCCCTTAATCCCCAAACCTGGGTTTCAATTGCTGATTCACCTCCTCCTGCTGGGAGCCTTTACTCAGACACTGGTAGCACCCAGGTTTTAAAGCAGTAGCGGGTGCAACCCTCTCTTCCAAGCAGAACTTGGCTCTGTGGGCAAATCTGCTCACTTTCAGTAAATTGATACAAACTAAAAACCCAGGAAGGCCAAAAAACCCCAATACTGCAGCCCAACTCCCCACCAGAGGAGAAAGAAGAATTCTGTGTCCATAAGCATGTGCAAAGAGGGACTGGGATAAGTAAATCAGCTCGATCTGGGGAATTCAATGCAGCTGTGTGCTGGAAGCAATCACCCTGCAAACAGAGGTATACACGAGAGAGAAGGAAAGAATATGGCTTGTAATTCTTTTATATGTTCCATTGCTATTAAAAATGGAGACTCAAAATCTTGAGACAGTTGCTAACGAAACACTAATGGTGGATGGACAGCCTGAGGGGAGGGGAACCCCAGCCAGGCCCCGTTGCAGAGCCAGCGCAAACAACAGTGGCTTCCCAAAAGCCGTTGTGGTGAGCTGGTGTTTGAAAGCACTCAGATGCTGCTGGTGGAATGAACTCGGCAGTGGTTTTGTCATGGAGAAGATTCAAGCTGAAGAAATGATTCTTGCAAGTGGTAGAACCCTATGGATTAAGGCAGGAGACATTCAAAATCTTATGTAAAGCACACTGAAATTCTGGAACAGGTAATATACTTTAGAAAAATAACATAGGAATATACCCCAAAAATGCATGCACAGGTGATTTTACCTTTGCTTCAGCCATCAGTCATTTGATACTAAGTCTCACTGTTTTATGAGAACACTTGGCAATATACTGTGCAGGCTCCCAACTCTCCATTTAGCACCAAAAAATCCAGAGATTCTGGAAGAAGGATGAGGCTAAGACTCTGGAAGAATGCATTTAATTCAGCTACAAGGAACAGGAAAAAAATCACACTATTTTTTTACATACTATATATTTTTAAATAAAAGGCCTGCTGTTGTAGTCCCTGTTTACCCAGAATTCTTTTAGAATTTAAGAAAGGTGCCTCAGTCAGGACACCAGGACAAACCTGAAGAAGTGTTCAGATATTCTACTACAGTAAATCTTCCAAATTGAACTAGCAACTGATAAAACAACCCTCTAACTTTTCTAGTATGAGGAACCTTTTTAAAACCTCAAACTTCAGTGCAAGCTCAGAGCACTTGCTTTACAAGTAGAGCTTCTTACACGTGTGAAAAGCTGCTCATTACAGTAACTCCAAGGCTTAGCTAATCAAGCCTCACAGAAGAAAGAACCTAAATTTGAACATAAAAGAACACATATATTTACCATTTAAAAAAAGGAGCAATGAAAATCCAGAAAGTTTGTGCAAGGAGTGCTTGCAAAATAACTCCACTTGCTGTTCTAGTATCGAAGCACTGAAGAAGAGCAGCTTCTCAGTTACCCAACCCTCCTCCAGGGATTCTCACAACATAAGAGTGAATTTTAGCTCATTCCTCATCATTTTGAACATGCAATTGTCAAGAACTCCTGGGAAAGGCACTGTATTAGGGAACCACAGGTATACTTGTAAGCACAAACCCCCATGCAATGTGTACTACGTGTGTATAAATATGCACACATGCACAGAATGAGATTAGAAATATTTCTCCCTTAATACAACCACGTTGGGTCTCAAGCTGCAGCTCTCTGATGCTCTAAAGATTTCTGAAAACTCAACGTTAGTCTTTAATACATGAACAAACTTGTGTCCCAGGCAGCATTGCTGCGGTTCAGGTCCCTCCCAGCTGTTCCCAGGGAACTTGGCACCTTCCCCGCTGCCAGGGAGGAGGGACCCTGCTCCACTCCACCTCCTCACGCCATGTCTACATGCAGGGAGGAGAGAAGAGAATCCACTGAAAAAGGAACAGTAGCTGAAAGAGGGACACACAGAGAGTTTGAGATGCTGAGTAAGTGAGGAGGCAGCATCAGGCCCCTTCCCCCAGCAGGGCTTTCCTCGCCCCCCATCGCCCAGGACCTGCAGCCACTGCTCCTCCACCTCCCCACCCTGCCAGCGGCACAGCCACCCTGCAGCTCTCAACACCTTTTTCCTCCCCCACGGAAATCTGCTCCTAAGCCTTCCACAGTTCTCTCCTACCCCATTTCTTTCTGAAAACCACGAACAGGAGAGGGATCAGCCAGACAAAAACTTAAAACCAGTGCAAATGTGAAATACAAGGTAAAAAAAAAAAAAAAAAAAAAAAGTCTTTTCTATTAATCATAAGAAATTAACTAAGCTGTACAGAACAATGAAATTGGTTAAATTATAAATAATTGAATATA
>JAYRBT010000023.1:12464903-12508856 GCA_036023395.1 Myiotriccus ornatus
TATAAAAAAAAAAAAAAAAAAAAAAAAAAGTCTTTTGCTTCTACCAGACATGCTGCAGACACAGTGCCTATAACTGTGGCAATATCTAGTGCAAAAGAAACTTAGCATGAATCTCTTGTTTTCAAATGACATTCAACTCAAACATGCATAGGGAGAGTAAAGTTATTTTATTAAATCATGCACATCACGTGTGTTAGTGCAAATAGTTTAATCTGTACTCCAGAAATTCTATTGTATTTTTATATCTTTACAAAATAGATTTAAAACAATTATTTACTTTAAAAAATGTAATTCTGAAGTTAAGCATTTCAGAACAATATTTGCAATAACCTATATACAAGAGGTACTAAGTACCACTGGCATACGAGTGTTCTGTGGTTGGGTGGCTTCCTGCAACTGAAAAGGATGAAATGAATGAACTAAATGACAATATTTATTTTCTACAAGTCACTTGTGGACTATTTTTTCCAACTAATAATCCTCCCATTAGCAAATCCCATGTAACTTAAGATTGAACCTTTAATTAAAGGACAATGACCCTTAAAACCTCACAAAGTAAATTATATGCTAAATTTCTATTTAATTATTTAAACTATCTGTCGATTGCCATAACATCCTTTAAAGCCAATTGAATTGCTGAGATTACCTCCCTATTTTGAAGTTTCCTTTAGCAGAGCCATTTTACTTTAGCATAGTATTTAAGTCTTTAATAAACTTTTTTGACAGAACTGTTGAGCTGAACAAGACAACTACAGTCTACATTTAATTCAGCACTAACTACAGTGATTCCCACCAAAAGTCAGCAAATAGCAATAATTATAGTACTTAGATAAGGAAAATCAACTTTGTAATGGGGACCACTGCATCATACTTACAGCCATGTGATGAGGATGCACAAAATTTTACTACCAAATTAAAATCATCTTCACCTGACAATACTTCAGCAGGCATATGATTCCAATTCCGTAGTATTTTATGTATCTTAGATGTTTTCAGCTAATCACAGACGTGCTGTAGCAGTTCTCTTAATAAAGTTACGTCAACAAAAGCTTATCTAAAGAGCTGCTCCAGCTCAAGTCAGAGAGTATCAAATGACTGAAAAAATAAACTGATACATGTGATATGTGAGAAGGTATTCATACTTTTAAAGAACGCATCTCTTTAAATATATGAAATTTAATAAATTACATTCAAACTAAAGTTAACGTAAGTTGAATCACTGCACTATGTCCATCAAATGACCAAGTACTTGCTCCCAGAAACACCTCAGTTCACTCGAGAACACACACATGCTACACTCGCACACGCGCACACTAAATACTTCAGGCTGGTCTTCACCATCAGTATCTCTATCTCTTTAAGGCTGGACATGAATTGTGTTTATTCCCCAAACCCATCAATAAAGCAATCCTTATCAAAGAAAAAAATGCTTCCTTCGAAAGGCGTGGTAAGAGAAGTTTTCTTGAAGTCTTGTTCCCAACAGCTCAGTGACTGACAGCAAGTAAAATGATATACCAGTTTAAAAAAAAAATAGATCATACTGAAAGGCACTGAGCACACTGCATCTGTTTCCCAAGTATCTGCAAAGTTACTTGGCTTGGATGTCCAAATCAGAAATGTATTTTCCTTTTCTTTCTGGCAATCAGATTCTAAAGTCAGTGTCCACAACCCTAGCCATTATAAATAATTTGGTACCAAGAAGCCTACTTTAGGCCACCATTATAGTATTCAGAACCCCAGCATACTAATTTAAAACTTGCATGAAGTTTGTAAGCAAAAATATTGCTCACAGTATGATGAATCACAATTTTATTCCCTCTTTATAGACAGATACATTTTATACAGTTTAAAGCAAATGACCCTACTGCTGTTCTCACGCAGAGCTGTGCTGTATTAAGAGGTAAAAAGGAAGAGAATTAATCTGTTTTCCCTCAGTATATGAATGTTGCCAGCTTCTAAAGGGAGGACGGTGTATGGATTCAACAACAGTTCTCATGGAGAAGCTCTGGTTAGGCCTGGGTACAGCACCACGGCTGTTACAGCAACCAAAGCTGCCATCACAGGCATCCAAGGCCATTGTCTCTGTGTGGAGAGAAAAAAGAAATCAATATCATATCTGTTCTAATTCATACTAATCAGTTTACCTCGTGGTTCCTGCAAGTCTCGAGTACCTGTTGATAGGCATCACCACCATGTTACCCACGAGCCCTGCTGCAGGCTAGTCCTGACTCGGAGCATCACAGCAAACCGTGTTCTCCAGCACAGGGAACTCCACAGCTCTTCAGGACTGAGGATCAGCAGGAGAAGGTTTGGCAGCTCCGTATTCCCAGGTTCGTTAGTGTAGGCACCTCAGAAATCTGCTCTTAAACATGCGAGGGCTTGAGGTGTTTAAAACATGGTTTGTGCCAAGTCACCGCTAGACACGGGTCTATTCAGTACCGAATCTTTAACTCTGGAATGTTCAAATCCAGATCTGTGGCATTAGTTTGGAGCAGATCCTACCAACATCATTTTTAACGGACTGTCACAACATCGCATGACAACAATGGCATTTCAAGAGGACACACTGAGAGACATTAGAGGAAATGCAAGCTGAGAGTTCGGAATACAAACCAACCACCTATTTCTTGTCTTTTTTTCCATCTTTCCATCAGCAATAGTAAGAAAAATTAAAGTGTTTAGAGCCAGAGAGGAATCTCTTAGTCCATAGATAGGAACCAAAGCTTGTTGACTTTTATTATTAGAGGCAAACTCTTCATTTTCCATAGTTAATCAAGCAATTAAGTTTTCTTACAAGCCCTAGCATCACAGCATTGTGCAAAAGGCAGCCCATTTGCAAAAGGCAAACTGAGACCGAGTTAGAAGAGGCACGTTCAGAACCAGTTAGGATGAAATTAACTGTTAGAATTAAAGAAATCACATAGATGTTAAATGATTAGTTGATTGCTCAGCTCGTCAGTATCAACAGGATGGCATATTAAATGAAGGGTTTGCTTCAGGTAAAGAAATACCTGTGAGCATTTGAACCATGCACTATTTCATACAGAAATGGCACAAACAGGTGAGAGGGACAAACATACATTGACTGAACAGTAGTGCTTGTACCTTTCGCTACCACAATGGGCCGTAACACCAATACAGGAAAGCCAGGATTAGGCCGATGAATACGGCTGGGACGGGTTGTAATATGGAAGGCTAAAGAAGGGAAGGGATATTAAAAATCACTTTGTGCTATAAAAATCAATCAGGTAAAGATGATTTAGAGAGGGGAAAATAAGTCAGTCAGTTTTGTTTTAATTGAAATGTATTAAAAGACATCTAACACATTGCAGCATTATCTAATCTGGTATACAAAGTTAGTACACCATTCTACTCAAATGAACAGGGATGTTTAAAAATAAAGGGAAGTAAGCAGAAAATGTTCCAAGAAACCTCTTGTCACAACTTGGAATTTAGCACTTGAAAATAATACAAATCTTAAACTGATTTGCCTGTATCTTATTTATAGTTGGTTTTAGTTTTTCTAAGTGAGAGGAAATCCCATATGGATTTCTTGAGGTAGACAGACTCACACCAGATTTTGAATTTTTCAGGTATTTCTTCATTCCTTGCTAGTTAGCCTTTCCCATTTTCCATCACCAGCCTCCAGGAAAAACAATCTTTTTCCTCCATTAGTGAGTCAATTAACTATGTCCACAGGCAAACCCAGTAGTTCAGACATTTCCGTGAGATTGTAACGTGACTGTACAATCAACACTCCGTTGCTATAAAGCAGAGAAGCACATTTTCATCAGAGATACCACAAAGCTCAGCATCTCTGCCAGGTCAGCAGCCTTGTGACCAAATGCAATTCTGAAAATGGATCAAGTGCTGCAGCTGGGCTGAACTCCAGCTGACCAGCCTGCAGGGTTCCTTCAGCTTATGGCCTCGTTAGAACCAGCCACACGTTTTCTCAGCTATGTTCCATTAGCTGTAAACCACTGCACGTTCTGGATGGACAGCCTCTATCCATGACAGGATAAATTAAAGGCAAAAATGGACCTAAATTTCTTTAAGCTGTCCTTGGAAGACATCTGCTTTCTCTGTAGTCCTAGCCTACATATTTGTGCACACACAAAGACACACGGGGGTAAGTTCAAACCATGCCAAATATTTTTAAAACTTTTTTTGTGCTGAAGCTACCTTGATTTTTGTTCAGTCAAATAAATAAACAAATAATAAGTTGAAGATTGAATTTTCTAAAACATTGTGATTCATAAATAAAATCTCATCCTGTTATGAATTTGCAGAAGTCACTTAATCATAGAACCTCCAGTATGGTTCAAAACACAGGAATATTAGAAGGCATTCTAGTCTCTGCCATTCAATTACTTTTTTTTTTTCCAATCAAGGCAAATATTTAACAGACATGTGTAACTACTGAAGTAATTTTCATGCAAGATTATTTTTGTGTCACTGGTGCCACAAATCACAGTGCCACCTTCCCACAGAAAGCATTGTTGGCAGAAATAAATCACAGCAGTGTTCACAAAAGTGCCAGAAGTTTAAATCAACCAGAGCAGCTGATGTTCTCAAACCATTCACATCATTAAATCTGTCGTATGAAGCGCATCAGGAAATAACCAGTGACTACAAGCATGCAAGCACGAGTAGTACACCACACTGCTAAGCGTGTCAAGAACACAACACTGCAAGTTTTTTAGAAGTAAAACTGAAGTATAAAAACTTAAAATTTAAATGCTATCCCAAACGGAGTACAGAAGCCTTGTCTTTTCTAACATTTGTCAGTTCACTGAATGAGTCTATGGATTCATTTTTTGGTAAGTTACACACATTTACGGCTGTGGTATCTTGACAAATGTTTGAAACCGGTGATAAATATCCACTCCATCCAATGAAACTGCCTCCAAACAATTAAATTTTTCCCTTCACAAGCTTACCAATATATAACAAATCTCCTTACTGTCAAGGAGCACTTCACTAGGTGCTTTAACAGAAACGTGCATCTTTTATTAGAATATGAAGATATGCAAACTCAGATACAGATGGGCTGCAAAAAGGAACAAATGCCACAGTGGGAAGCCACTTTCTGTTCCTCGGAAATGAAGTAGCAGATAATGATTCCAGCATAAGGGGACTTCAAAAATTTGACCTTGGAACTCAGCCCAGTATCCACGATGTCTGAAATAATCCCCAAGATGGACATGTTTTACATTACTGAGGGGGAGCAATGTTTGCTGAACAGCGAGTTTGTCCTGCAAGCCTTTATCCGGCTGGATGCTCTTCATCACACCCTGACCTCCAGGTTTCAACTGTCATAACTAACTCCTCCTCTGGAAGCAGATTTTGGCAACTGCTGTGGTTCCTGATATCATTTACTTACCTCTGCTTCTTCCTAAAGTTTCCTTTAGCTTACAAGCATTTCCACTGTCATCAGGTGTGCCAATTCCTTTCACAGTATATCTTTCCTTTACTATCCTCCTTTTCCACTGATCACTTTAATTCCGAGGTTAATTTTTTTAACAGAGCAGAAAATCTCACATTCACTACTATTTATTCAGTGTGTTCTCTTCTACTAAAACGGGGTGGGGTTTTTTGCTGGTTGGTTTTGACTTCTGCCTGCTTAAGTAACTCAGTATGATCTGAGCACTGCAGAAGAGTTCTAAGCAAGAAACAGGTTCCAAGAGAATTATAACATTATAAAATCATTTTTCTGAAAATATGGCTGAAAAAAAGTGAGAAGGGCTTTGAATTCTTTACGTCTTTGACAGCTCTACGATGTTAGAGGTTTTCATTCAGGAATAGATTATGGCAAGGGTATTCATACCAACTTTTGGGCATCTAGGAGTCAGCTGATTTTAGAGGATGGGGTACTGTAAAATTTCTTCGTAGTGAGAGAAGCAGTTTTCTAAAAGGCTATTTCAGAGTATTCATTGTTCTCCTGTTTTATACCGTCCACTACAGGAGTCGTTCACCCTGCAGTGACCACAGAGGCAGCAAAGGAAGACAACAAACCAGCCCTCCCAGGGTAGTAAGGTAGCTAAAAATAAGGCCACGACCCCCTTATAATGTGTCTGCCACACCTCTAACGTTTGGAGGATTTCAGCATTTCAGTATTTTAAAAAAAGTTGTCTCTAGCTGTAAACTCAGTTCTTATGATACAACCTCTCAAATTAATTGCAATAGAAAACAGTATTTTCATTAGTGAATAGACAGGACAGTTCAACTGTACTGCTTAAAGCATGAGCCCATCAGGAATAACCAGTTAAGAAGAATAAGCAAGAGTAAGGAGGGAACATCCATCATAATAAACACTAAGAAAATAAAAGCATCTTGAAAAAGGTTGCTTAATTCATTTGGATACAGGTTTCTAAGCTTTTACCCCTGTATCATTTTTTGAAATCAAGAGTTGCCTTAGTTCTGGTTCACTAGCATTTAAGGCATATGTTTTCAAGAGAGCAGATATCTAAGGACATACTTAAACCTGTCACACGACTGTAAATTGAACTTTCATGTGTAACTGTAGGAGTGTAATGACCTGCAGATTTGCACAGGTGGGACCAGAATGGAATTCTGCGTGTATATATATATATATATATATGAGTACACAGCCTTTTTTTCTTTTAAAGTCTGTCCTTTTCTATTTGACTCTTCCATATTCCTTCAATCAACAGCATTGCCAGTGGCATAACCTGACTCCCCCACACATTTTGTACAGACTTACGTTGTTTCCTTTTTCTTGTAGCAGCTTCAGGTTCTCCTTACACTGTTTGAGCTCTTCTGTGAGTGACTGCTTTTCCTGCTCAGCCACCTCATACTTTGCCTTCAGCTCCGAGAGCACAGTCTGTGTTCTTTCATACTAAAGACAAAGAGAGAACAGTCTGTGGACCCCTGGACACCCAACACATGCTGACATTTGCTTAGTGCACAGCTTCCTTTTCTGTCATCTGCCTGGCATAACTTGCCTTGGATCAGTACACTCTTTTGTCATGGAAGCAGCGTAGAGTTTGTTTCCTTTTTTTCCTAAATGAAGATTTTTGCCCGACTTGAAGGGCTAGAATTACTAAAACCAACGAAACAGAAAGTAAATGCAAGGCCTTAATTCATGTCTTACACCAATTATTCATTATCATACTGGAAAGGACTGTAAAAACTAGCAAGACAAAACTGGGGAACAAGGAGTCCTTCACATTTGAACAGCTGTCTTACATCTAGGCTGCAGCTGAAATCCCTACACCCAGCAAATAGGTGCAAAAATCAGCATTCTGTATGAAGTAAATCAAAACCTCTTCCCACAGGGCAAACTCAAACATAAGGCAGGCATTAAAAAAATATTATGCCTTGTACTGTCATGCCATAATCCTCAGCGTGGGTCAACTGCAAACAGTACTGGGTGAATGTGACACATGTTCTTACAGGATGGACAGCTTTTCCTTTTTCAAAACCACATTCCACTTTCTCTAGAGATCTCAAGTTTTCTAGTAGTCCTCCTGACAGGGACAGAATCAATGACTTTCAGTTCTGGCATTTACCACGAATTTAGAAGATTAGGCATCTTTGCAAACACATCTGTTTACAAAACCACAGACTAACGTGACTGGGTTTTTCAACCTCTGAAAATTGTAAGGAATGTGACATGGATGAATTCACAAAGAAAAGTACTGCAGAAGAAACTAAGAGCAGTGACCGGGGAAACACTCAAAATGCTCCTAAAAGGAAGCAAGTAAGTGTTGGAAAATACGTCCTTCTTCCAGACAATCCTTAGATGCCAGGCAGATGAAATACATGCTCAAAATGCTGACCCTTATGCACTTGCAAGTCATCTTCAGCAGTCCAATGATCCAGTAAGATGAAAGGAGATCTTTGTAAAGAATGTGTAGTCCCACTCAAATAGGAGTTTAAATCTAACCAGGAAGATCAGACTGACTAAAAAAGAATCAATTTTGACTCTAACAGCCAGTGCAGCTCTAGACCATGATGTTCAGAAGACTCTGAACAAGAATTTACCCCTCTGAACAGGTTAAAAGTAAATTCACTAGGGTAATGCATCAAAGTAAAGGTTAGGAAGGTCCCAATGAACACAAAAGTAATTTTACCTAAAATCTTCCCTTTTTAGATTTAACTGCCAGTTTATACTTTCTTAGCTACCATTAAGTGCTTGCAATAAAATTATGAAAAAATTTCATTACTAGAAATCTTTTTTTATTACTAGAAAATTTTTCCTTTTCTTTTAGCTCAAAATCAGTCATCAGGCACTACAGTCCCTCAAAATGGAAACAGTATTTTGTGTTACCTCTTTCTGAACATCTTTTGCTTGACTCTCAGCTTCACTGAGCTGAGTTTTCAGGCTAGCTGCATCCCGTTGATGTTTTTCTCTCAGAGATCCCATCTGATTTTCAAGCTCCTTTCGGGACATTTCAAGAACACTGATATCGCTGGTTAGCGCTAAACTCTGTTTCTGAGAGCTGCAAAACAAAACCATATTGATTCCTTATGTATCTTGAATTTAAACAGGCACTTTTCATCCTCTAAAGCTTCACACATTTTTAATGTGTAACAGTAACAGAGGTACAGATCTTTGTCTCTTTGTACACAGTACTGACACAAAAAGGCTGGCCACGGTCTTCCTTTAAAATATATGTCCACAGTTTAGTGTGTATAACTAACCACAATCTATAATTTAAATTAGTTATAACTAATTTTTATTTTCTTATTTTACATTCTATTACTCAAAGTATTTGCTATTACATACTCCAAAGTATTTTGAAATGAATTTGTAATAAGCAGTCTGGCCAAGGTTGTTCAAAGCATTTCACTCGTTTGCACATGTGCTTCTGCTTACTCCACCTGCACAAGCTCACAGTGAGTACGTTCAGCTGTTTAGTGCAGTTGTGTAATAATCATAGAGCTCAAAATTAGGCCATTAAAAAACCACTGTAATAGCCAAGTAGTGTTAATTCATGCCTGTGCAAGAAAAAAAATAAGGAAGAGATCTTGCATATCATTATGCAAATCCTGTAATTTCTCGTGTGACCTTGTGTAGGCAAAAAACAGAAATGAGGGCATAATGAATCAAAAAAGAATTGTTTGAATAATGAAAAATAATACATGACTTCTTGAACTGTTTTACTGTGAGACATTTTCATTTTTCAATTAGATCTTACAACACTGAGGAAGCCACAAGGGAAAAGAGACCACACATGTATCTAAGCATGATGGTAAAATTCAGATATACAATAAAACAAAGTTGTTGTCTCATATTAAGTCTGTGAATTATATTCCAATATCTGAAACCGAAAAGAAAAAACCAAAAAAAGCAGATGAAGGGATAAGAGGGGAAGTTGTTTCCAAGCAGAAGATTTGGATGGCCTTGAGCAATGTCATGTGCTCAAACAGCAAAAGAAATAAAGTCCAATACAAATTCTCCTTCACTCTAAAACCCCTCCCAGAGGACATGAAGCCACTTGTGATAACAAAAGATTTACATTTTTCTCTTAAGGAAAACATGATGTAGAACATGGTTTCTGCCCACCATTACTGTTTATGCTGTGACAGGCTAACACCAGACACCCAACCGTTTGAGAATCATCTTCCACCCTAAACACCAAGGAAATTTGAGGTTAGGAAATCTATGGGGTTTATTATATTTTAAGTAGAAGGATAACTGTTAAGTCTAAATACTTCCACAATGCATACCTCTAAGTCCTTATTAAAAGCAGCAAAGTTGGGTTACCTTATGATGATAAAACATGACAAAAGCATTTGTAAAGCAGAAAAACATCACTTGGGATAACAACCGACATGGAAGTGTTCAGCCCAGTACTCTGATATAAATAAAATCTCTATGCATTTATTGAAACACTATCAGACATGTAGTACCTCTCTCGTGAGGAAAAACCACCAAAAACACTCTTCAGCTACTATGGCACCTCCCAGACAAACCCATGGTGCCCTTACCTTGAAAGCTCCTTCTCTTGTCGCTGAAGTTCAGATGTAAGCGAAGAATTTTCCTTCCTTAGTTTAACACATTCAGCTTCCAGAGCAAGCCACTCTGCCTTCAGCTTTTCAAGTTCACCTGCAATAAATAAAATTTTATAAATAAATAAATAAATAAAATTGAGTAAAATTATTTCATGACTGCATCAAGTAACACAAGCTAATAAATTTTAAATCTGTTTTAACGTCTTTTATGTTAAAAATGGGATTGTATCAACAATTTCAGTATAGCATAAAATACAGTTATTTGTCTTGAGTGAAGCTTTGCTAGAATTAAAAAGTTGGAAGCTCTCCCTTTATGGGCTTAAATTACAGAAGTTACACAAATCCTCTTGGAAATTTTTGGCAGTATGAGTCCCTCAAACTGTAAAAGTTTTCCATCTCTTCTAAGTGCAATTATAGTTGGTCCTGATATCAAAGTACCTGAGCTAATTTAGACAATTACTATTTAATGAAACATGCAAAACAGCTTTTGTAACACTACAAGCCTTGACACACATACAGAAATATACACGTGTGTGTATATATATATATATATATGTACAAACACAGTAAATGACTGCAAAGGGACAGACCAGCAGTGATTTGTGGAACTGTCACTCCCCAGAGTGAGAAGGATGCTCTGTTAACACTGGTCCGTGACATCCTTTCAAAGAAGTACCTTTTAAGCGAGAGGCCTCTTCCTTCTGCTGATCCTCACACTGCTGGCACCTGAGCTGAAAACTGGCTTGCAGGTCCACAATTTCTTTCTCGTAATCCGAGGCATCTTTCCGCCACCGCTCCAGCTCCGCTCGCACTGTCTGCAGCTCTGCTTGCAGAGTGGAAATGTCTGTGTCTCGTTCTGATGCTGCCTTTTCTGCTACTTGTTGAAGGGACAGAATCTCATTTTGAGCACTGACTAGTTCGTTTCGAGTGCTGGAAATTTCATTCTCCTTTTCCTTACGAAGATTCTCAATTTCTTCTTGTAACCTTTGCAGCTGGGCTGGAAAGCGACATTAACCTTTGTGTTTTTTAAAACTGTATTTAGAGAAAATCTAAAAAAACATAACTCCCTTTCTCAACTTGTCGATATTTAACAGGACCAAAGAAACCCCATGCAACTGAAAAAAATATATTCATCTTGTCAAATGCTGCACTGACCCAGACGTGTGTGTGGGCCATGTAACACAGAGTCAAACATATATCACAGAACAAGGACGTTGAGGCTTCCAGGGACAAGAGGAGAAGGCAGAAGGCTTCTGTGACAATACAAACTCTTGCAAAGCTACACTGGAAATGTTTGCCTGTTCAGCAGTTAACTTGTGATGTCTATAAAAATTTGAGGCACAAGGTCTAATTTCTAGTCCATGCTTAACATGTAGTAGAGGAAATTATTTCTTTGCAAAAAGCCTTTTCCAAAGCACAAGATGAATTTTGAATTGAAAGGGACAGCTGCACCAAATATACTGAGCTAGAAGGTCCTTTAGGATTTACAGCTACTGTAAATGTGCAGCAGGCATGGACACAGAAGGCTATTTGACATTGCTGCATGAAGCAAACCTTGTAAGTTATTCCCATCCAAAACGGTCTCGTTACTGAAGACATCTCTGAGCACAAAGGCTTTTCATTAACACAAGCAAACAGAATCCAGTGCAAACAGCTGGGTGAAAAAGTACAGTACAGAGGAAAAATTACAGTTAGACCCCTGACTGATGGGAGCAAAGTGTTTAATTTGCTGCGGTTTTGGTTTCCTTTCTAAAGAACACGTATCAGAGTTCACATATATTTCACTGATTTTAACATGCAAAAAAGCAGTTACTAAATTAACGAAGAATTATTCTGAGGAGAAAAGGTAAAATTCTTCACAGGACCTGAAAACCTAATGTGAGATACAGGATCACAGATTTGAAGTTACATGTTTCAGAAGCAAAGGGCCAGATGAGGACAGTGGAAAGCATGGGGTGGATAACAAGGCTGAGCAACCCTCCTCGATTACTTGTATTTATTTCTGTCCTCTCAATCCATTCCAGGAGATGACAGGGAGAATGTGAGTTTAGCTGTAAGCTGATACAGCATCAAAGCTACTCAAGAGACACCTGCACTTTCATGACAATTATACTTGGTATTTTTCAGTAGCTACATACATAGTAATATAGAAAGAATTTATATACCAGTACAATCTAGAAACTTTGCTGTTAGTTGATGTACAGCAAAGAAGAAAAACTCAGCTTTTTTTGCTCTCTTTTAAACTCAAGCAAGACATTTAGCTCATTGGAGAAACTAAGGAACACATGAATTACCCCATTCCCCACTTAGGAGGAAAATGACAGCATGGGAAAAATATGATAGTTATTGTAATTTGTAATACATAAGAGCTATTATACACAAGAGTAAATTAGATTCCACAGCAATTCTGTATGAGATGAAACAGTCTACCTGTTCCATAACACCTGCAGCATGATGCATTTTTGAATATATGTGTGCAACATGAGCCTTTCTACCACCTCATTTGTTTGAAAGTAGTTTCTACAGGCTTGCACTGTAACAAATAGCAAACAAAGCAGTGGATGAGAACAACCTGAGTAATGCAACACCTGGTGTATCAACAACTGCCTTTGCATGCATCCTTGGAAGCCCTGAGCCTACCAAAGCAATATGCTCTAAAACTCAAAGAACTACGACTTGCTAATAAAGCAGGTTCCTGAGCAAAGGAATGCAAACTATATCTTCTAGATATTATTTTCTTTATCAAGCCAAGCTAAATTCCTGCTTCTTGGTACTGGCAGCATTTCAAAGAAATGTGTTCTTTGCCTCCATCTGTGTTGCTGATGAACAACTCTCCCTTTAAATGTTCGGGCGTGAAAACAAGCAAAGTGTGACGGAAAATCCAAAGATACACAAGAATTTCTAAAGCTTGGTGGAGTTGTAGAAATAACTTACACATGAAAATTACTACTAAGAATCTTGGAACGGTTTCTGAAGCGCTGGATATAATTTGAAAGGACAATTAGAAAGAAAACTTCCATTACATCTCTCATTTATATAAGCCATTACCTCATCTGAATTGAATGCTTCACTTCTTTTATTTTTTTTTTAAATAAGGCCTAACAAGTCACTTGAATTTCCTTGCTCTACTTATCTGTTCATACAACGAACTTCACACGTAGAGACACAATTTCAGTTGTTTCTGTGGCCCTTTCTCTTCTCCACGACAAACATAAAAAGCCACTGGCTGGGCTAAACCCTGATTCCATCAAAATACTTCAGGAAGTGTCTCTGCATGAAGCTGCCAGGTTGGCTTTTTCCCTCCCTACAGTTCACAGTGGTTGCCAAGGGAGAATCCTGACAACTTTTCCGAAATTGCGAGCTGTGTCACACCCTAAATGTTTGGGAAGCAGCAGCACACAACCAACACCAGAACAGTGAACCACAGTGGAGAGAGAAGAGGAGGAAACATCAGCAAGTCCTCACTTGAGAAGGATCCAGAAAACAAAAAAGTTCTGAACCAAGAGGCATCTTGCAGTTAAGTTTGGTTCTGTCAAGGTTCTGCTTTGATTCTCTTTTTTTGAGAGGAAAAAAAAGATTTATTTTTTCTGCATCGAAATAACTATCAAAGTCTACCTTCTAACTTTCCTTACAGCATTTGTCACTTGGAGAGTTTTCATTACTAGCAGGATAACATTCAAAATCAAATTGCTCTTCGCATTCTGAAGACTAAACCTTCTGAGTGCTCTGAAGGTCATCACAGAATCCCTGGATCATTCAGAACTGAGGAAGACTGAAGAGAAATGAAGAAGAGGTATCTATTACAGATTACATCTTCTGCATTTTCTAAATTACTATTAGAACCATAGGAATTGACAGGAAACATTTCACAACAACATTCCAAGATATGGTGAAAGAAATCAGATTTAAAACATACACTCAATTAACATTTTCCTTTATTAGTTATTATGATGCCACAGAGAGTCAAAGCTATACATTTTCCCTAAAGAGTGGGGGGGAGAAAAAATAAATTCCTACCTTGCAGAGCATTTATTTGCTTGTTAGATTCTTCAACTTGCACTCGATATGCTTTTCTCTCTTCTTCCAAGAGTGCTATAAATAAGTGAAAATGTGCCCCAGAGTTTTTGTTAGTAACATGTATTTCAGCTGTGTAATGATTTTAGTCACAACTTCCCCTTAAATTAAAAGATTAACCAAACATATTATTTCAGGAAGTTATCAAAGCTAGTAACTGTGTGAGTAGTTTAATAAATGTTAATGTTAAGAAATCATTCCATTATTGTGGTAGTATCACAAGTAATTTGAAATTAATGTAATCTGTTGCCTGCTCCGAAAACTCCGTATGTGCTTAAATGCAAACTGGTGTGGGAGGAGAAAAAAGAAACAGCTGTAAATACAGCCCATAAAGAACACTGAACAATATGCAATTCAACTGGACTATCCTATTTCCTGTCAAAAACAACCCACAACTTTACTGAGGGTAATGATACAGCCACGTAGCTGGGAGGATGATCTAAACACATCCCATTACGTGCACTGTCTGACTGAAATGCAGATTAATAGGTACCTGCCAATAAATATATACTATAAGGATAAAATATACAGAGTTCAAGTATGTTCTCAATACTATAAAAATATGTTGGTTTATCTTGAACTAAAAAGAGCTGAATTGAACTGCATAGAGTTCCAAAAAAAAAAAAAAAAAGCAGAAGAGAAAAAGTTCAGAAAAAAAAGCACAAAAGTTTCTGACATTCTGTGCAAGAGATGTGATGCTACGAACCAGATTCATTCAACAGTCAGCAAAACTGGACCCCCTTTTAAGACTACCTGATAAATACAATTTTAATGAATACCCTACACAACCAAGTTGATCTGGGTCTCACCTTGAAGTTCAAAGCATTTTTGTTTACTTGTCCTAGCTAGCTCTTGGGCTTCAATCAGCTCCTTGTGCAGCTGCTGAATTTCTTGCTTAGCCTCAGTCTCTGATTGTGCACCCTGCAATTCATCTGATAAAAGAACATTTTCTTTAAATCATCAATTTGAAGAACAGTTTCATTTGCACTGCCATGTGATGACTGGTGACTTTTTACTCAAATCTTCCAAAGTTAGTTAAACTCAACTCAGAACTGGATTAGGTAAATATTAGCCAAAATATTAATATACTTAGAAAAGGAGTAAAACATATGCAAACTTTCAAACATTCATTTTATGTAACATGCAGTATAAAACCAAAAATAACAAACAAGAACTAGAGAGTTTTTTAAAAACACTGCATAGCTTGGCAAGGATTTCTGGATTGACAAAACCGAGGGACATGTTCACAACTTCTCTCCTTTTGAAGGAAGCCACTGTAAGCCTGTCCCTGAGCAACGATCCTGCATTCCCCTGTCCCAAAACCACCCAGCCCAGCCTCCTGCTGAGGCTGCTAATGCCCAGCAGCTGCAGGGAGCAGGCAAAGAGCTGCTCTTAAGGGGTTTGCTACTGCCCCCCTCCCTCTGGGGACCAACAAGGAAAGGAAAAAATTAGAGAAGTTTTCTGAAACAAAGTTAAGAAAAAGAAGAAAAGTCCAGCCTCCTTATTTCATTCTTAGTGAATACTAAAATAAATTTTACCCTTGCATCTTTTTTTCACTATGTCTTAATTAGGTATATCTTTATTATGATCAGATATCTATGCATGCTATTTAAACTTTAAATAAAAACATTTGCTCTTCCCAGAAGTTTAGTATTAGCTAAAATGCAAACGGAACGCCTCTTGGGTTTATAAGACATGACTTGCAGTCAAAGACAAATTAAATACTTTTATAGCTGAAGTTTTGGAGGAGTTTAAAAAGAGGAAAAATAAGTTACTTGTAAGCAATAGCAGTGCCCTCTAAGGGGCACACACTAGAAACGAGATGCAGGAACACTCCGGCCTGCAGGCATCTGCAGTGCCAGGAACTGCATCCAGGAAACTCTCACTCACGAGATTTTCCCTAAGCAGTGTCTGCAGAAACAGATCTTTCAATAGGCTCAAACAGCATTAATAAACTCTTTAGGTAGAGGGTTAAAACTTGATACAAAGCTTGTTTGGAGAGAAGGGTAAAGGAAGGTAATTAGTGAAAGAAGTCCAGCTGCATCTCATGGGACAGGGAGGAAAAATAAAGGAACAGCAGTTACACAGCTACCTGGTCAATAAACATCTGCAACTAGAGACCATATGGATTTAAGATGAAGGCTTTGAATAAAATATTACTTTCATTGTCTAGACCCTTCACTAATAAGAAAAAAAAATAAAAAGCAGCTATAGTTTAGTTTATCATTATGCTTTGGACATTGACATTTGACTATATATGCTACCAATAAAGTAACTATATTTTTTTTCTTCTTTTAATTAAAACAATTGTTTATCAAATCATGCTTAAGTATTCATATTGAACTCCTCTAAAAAAAGGGGCTGTTTTTCCTGTTCTCACAGTAATGAATTGGTGGGATTGAGCAGAGCTGAGGACACACATGTGCTTTTAGACTTTTTCAGAACAAAATTATGAGAGCAGAAAGAACAGAGAGGACCCCATATTTCATCCAAATACTTTGTTTTATAGTTTATTAGTTCCAAATCCAAGTTTCTCTTTACTGAACACGTTTTGTTCTTCGCTTTTCATGGATAAAGACTTGGGGCAATTAGACTTCCAACACTCCTTAATGAGACTTTTCAGAAGAAATGGATGAGGAAGCTGACAAACTATGCTCCAGTCACTCCTGATAAAGAAGCAGTGTCCCAAATCCAACAAAAGACACCCCAAATGAACTTGCTGGTGGACAGGATTTTCTAGTCATTGAAAGCACACATCATAAAAGACAGCACTGCTTCAAAGGAGACGAGAGGCTTGGTTTAAGGGACAACATTATCCTTTGAGCAAAGGAACAGTCAAGGTAAAAACTCTTTCCTAATCCAACCCAAAAGGGGAATTTCCAGGTGCCTGACATGCTTCTAAATCAAAAGGTAATTTTAATTTTGAAAAATAATTCTTTAGTGAGTAGGATTTCTCTATTTATAAATAATAAAACTACTAGATATCATCATGCTTAGAATCAGTTCCCTTAAGAAGCAAATTCACATTACAAAATCCTGCTTTGAGAATCAGTGTAAAAGGCTGCAATTAAAAAGTATTTGAGCAATTTCCAGAAGTGTTCAGCTTTAGACTAAATGTTCTCAGAAAAGGTTAAAGAAGTTATCATTAATTACAATACTAAAAATTTAGTATTTACAAATATGAAGATATTAACTGAGCTCTGCTTCTGTTTGCCTTTACACTTTTGTTTTGATAACAGAGCTGATACAGAACCACACATGGGCTGTGGTCTTAACTGATCACTTATCTGTATGTGCCTGGCCTGTGGAAGCAACTTCAGGAGCAGGCTGGTATTTCTTCAAGTCTCGCAGTAGTTCACTTCAGAACTTTGCAGGATTTGTCAGGTTATTCAGAAGACAATACTCAGGGTACTCCAGTGAAATCACACAAACAATTAACCCCCCGAGTTTTCTTTAGCTTTGTAAGATCCACATGAAGGAAACGGTATCATATATTTAAAGTACCTGGCTACTGGAACATAAAACAATGGTTCCCAAACTTCCTGCATTGACAGACCATTGATGATTTTCAAAATTCCCACTATTCAGCAAATCCTCAACTGCAAACACTTTCTATTAAGATTCCATGGATCAGTCTTGTAGTTACTATGAAAACACAGGGACATTGATAGGAACAAGACCAGTAACCTTCCAGTGACATTTATTGCTTCTTTCCATCTGTTTAACATTTACCTCTCTTTAACTTTGCAGTAAGTAGTCACAAACAGCCTGTTTAAATAGAAGTGCCCAGGGAACTGTTATGAATGGCTATTAAAGTCGTTTACCTCGTGGGGAGAGGGGAAAGAGGAGGAAAAAACCCAACTAATCTGTGACAGCTTTCCTCCCTCCCCTCTTTGCCCAATTCTGACTTGTAGAAAGTTGAAAACTAATCCTGATGCACTCAAAATTGTTGATGGAAAATGCTTGGATGAAACTACAGCAATTAGAAGTCTCATAATTTTCTTGTTCCGTTGTTTTGGAAATTCCAACAAGACCGCTGCCTTTTCCAGCAGCTGTTTCCACATCCCAATCAGCTGCCAGATCAGAAATGTTCTCACTCTTCCTTAATTATACGACAGCACAACAAGCCCACTTGAAAGCCTTTCTGTGGCAAGTAAGATCCTTTTTAGGGCAAAGTCAGGCACATGAAGTAGCTCTGAAAAAAACCTCAACACTGTGGGGGTTTATAGGCTCTTCATAAAAATTAAAAGGGCAAATGATTCATTGTACAGATATTTTGTAATGGTTTCATGACAGCGAACTAGGAATGTGCATAAATAGCTTCAAGGGGGAGCAAGTTATGCCAATTATTTTAGTTAATTCAATAGCACAGCTCTCTATGCAAATAGGGACTTTTCTACTTATTCACTTAAAAATTCAGTAAGTTATGGTTTAAATCTTCGACTGAGCAAAGACAGATGAAGCAATGAAAACATCTACATTAGCAAAACACTGCTTCTACATTGCTATAGGAGACTTGATTTCAGTCCTTTAGGTGTTCAATTAACCCTCCCTGCCAGTTTAACGTGTCCTGGGCAGAGCAAGAGTTGCTCCACCTGCCCTTGCTGTGACAGGGGCTGTTCAGTGCAGGAAGCAGCAGGATCACAGTTACCTGATCCTGGGCTTGGGCTGTTCAATGAACCTTTCTGGCAGAACTTCAGACTTGTCTTGCATAAAAGGAGAATTCAGGAATCCATGGGGTTTCAGCCTAAAGGGTCCATGGACTACCTTTAATTTGTTTGCAGAAGATAACTAAGACATTGAGCCAGTTGGGACTAGTCTTCAGTTGGCCATCTTAAAACTAAACCAATTGGAATTAAAATGTAACTTTGACATGAGCTGAATTCAGTTTCTCTACCATACAGTTTACACATGAAGGGTTGTTCCAGCTGTGAATTCAGTTCATGTGCTTACGGAAAACCAATTTCTTCACGTCTCCCATTCTGGACTTAAAAGTTCTGATACTTACTAACATCATGCTTTTCAACTGATTTTTTTTTTCCCCCCAAATAAAAGTTGCTGCCAACCTCAAATTTATAACCTAAAATAAGACTATCAATCACTACAGAGAACATGATCAAATTCTACTTTCTAGCATAGGAAGTCACTGAATATACTTGTTATTAATTGCAAGTATTAGAGCAAACCCCAAACAGAACAGTATCTCAAACACTCCTTTCTAAACTGCTTTGCTGAACTGATGTCTACTGGGAAATATCAAACTCCATTTTATATCACTGGCAAAGAGCAAAAGTAATTTGTGCAATTTTTGGAAGCCTTTCTGTCGTAAAATTAAGGAGTGTAAACAATTGCAGAAAAAAAGAAGTTCTTTTACAGGTCTCCTAAGCTGTGTTATTGTTTCCTGTCTTTCTGAATCACAAAGAACTGTGACATTCTTTTTACTTGTGATCACAACATGAGCATAATTTTACAGATCTTATCAAATATCAACTTGTACAAAAAGCATAGAATTAATTTTCAGTAGGCTAAATGTAACAACTAATTAATATGCTCCATTTTCCAGCTCATGAATACATAAATATTACCTTGCTAATTAAGTTTTAAGCACATGCCTTCAGTGCAAAGAACAGTAAAAAATTTTAATTTTATAGCTGTAAAGCTCAAAGCTACAGCTCAGCAATCACTCTAAATACAGCTACAATAGGAAATTCAATTCTTGATCAGGTTAAAAAGAAAAACTAAAGTCTTGTTTTGGTTAACCCGTCAGCTACAAACTAACAGTGGCATTTGTGACAGGGATGGAAGCTATGCAAGTAAAATTAGACAATGCTTAAAACACATCAGGGATGGAAGAATCCCTCCTCCCCACAGCTATTAGCCCTAACTTAAGTGCACGCTGACTAATTCTCAACTCTGCTTGAAGTCATGACACAAAGTCCTAGAGCAGTGTTGGTGAGTGCAGAGTACCTTTATACACAGATTATTTCTATACTAACACTCAGAAGTGTGCTTTTATATTATATCACCCAAGGGAATCATTATTGATACTTAAATTTAACTTTTATACTACATGATTAAAACCTTTGCATTTCAGCACTGTACTTCAATGCACATTTGATAAAAAGCAGGTGGATAAAAAGATGAGATATACAGATTATGCACCTAAAGTTACAAAACTAAGTTTGTTTACCTTTTAGAAGAGCTACTTTAGCAATAGGTTCATTTAGATCTTGGTCATCCATTTGAGCATCTAAGAAAAAAAACAAACCACAAACCCCACACATTTCAGAGAGCAGGCAGACTGCAGACAGGTTTCATTCTTTACAGCGAGAGAAGTTTTTATGTTTTTCTCAATTCACGAGAGTTAATTATGAGGCTGCAGAGTAGACAATACTGCTCTAAGCTTGTATCCAACTCTGCATAATACACCCCACTCTTGTAAGAAAATACTCATGATTAATTGATTTAATTCAAACTAATAATATGATACAGAAGCCTCAGTTTAACTCTCACCTGTAGTGTCGTCGCTGCTTTTTTCCTTGCTCGGGCTGAGAGTGTCCGACAGATCGTTGGATTCTTTGACTCGTGCTTGATTCTCTGCAAGAGACAAGGAAAAGCACCCACAATCAGTAAATGCTTTGTTCATAATTTCTCCTGTACACCCAAGTACAGCTAAATGTTAGCAGAAAACAACCCAGTTCAAGAAACAGTTAAAAACCTGGTGGTAGCTTATTTCTTTGCAAGTCTGGGCTAAAATGGATTCCACATCCCTGGGTCATTAATCCACCCTGGCCTCTAACAGGGGATGCAACTGCCTCGTGCACAGCTTGAACTTGGGTTAACGCTGCGTTCCTGCCAGCTGGAACTGTGCAAAAGCTGATTCAACCGGAGAACAAATAAGAAAAGGAAACTAAAACAATGCAGATACTGTAGCAAGTCAGAAAGAAAGTGCCGTTAAGAATAAAACTGTGCTTCGGTATTTAGGACACACAAAATAATAGCAACAAGTCATGTACATGCTGTACTGTTAAAAAGAAGTGTGATGTGAACCATTAAAGAAGCACAGAGATATAAAGTAACACAGGAATTTCTAGAAAGAATTTTCAGTTCAAACTGCATTAAGAGAAAGCAGTGTATGCCCTTTCCACCAAAAAAATATCTTCATCAAGTATCTGTTCACACATAATTCACCAAATTATTACAAGCAACTTCGTGAAGCCACACAGTTATTTTTGGTTTTGTTTGCTGTTCCTTTTTTTACTTTCCCAGTTCTAGGTTTTCAAGGAGACCAGACACTTTCAAAAGATGAGGAGACTTAATTACACCAGTGCATCTTTTTCCCCCTCAGAACCATCCCTGACTCAAAGTCTAAATATTTTATGCAACTGAAATATTTTCTTTTTAATTTTTCTTAAATAATAATTTTGGTTTAGTTCTGATGGGTGCATTAAAGAATGATACACCACCTCTGGTGTGGGCTAACCCAGGAGGTCTCTCAGTGAGGAACCAACGTTACACACAATGAAATCTTTCTAGGCTGACTGTTCAGAGCCTTGCTTTGACAGCATTGCTCCCCACTTGCAGATTAAAAGAGGTTTCCTCTGAGTCTCGAGTTCCAGGCAGAGGTACATATAAAAAGGGGTCAATATAACATTGCCAGTACACAGACTTTACTTCTACCATACATGCAGAAAAGCATGGTGAACACAAGTCATTTCATCACATACAGATAATGTACATGCAGCAAAGAAGTACCAGGACACAGGAAGAAAGAAGGACATCAAGAAATAAATCAAGTGTGTTATACCAACAGGGTTAGTATATGAAAATAAATAAAAAACAAAGGAGACGTGAGAAAGCTTTTTCAAATAACAAGAGAACTAAATCCCCCCAAATGAAAGGAGTTAAGTTGAAACTGAAGACAACCCGTGCACCCACATGGGAAAATAAGCAAGATGACAAAACACAGACAGGTTAACAGAAAAAAAAAAAGAAGTTTTCTTCATCTAACATGAAAAATTCTCTATCTCTCCATGCCAGAATAACATCCACTTGTACACGAAACAGAAGGCAGCAAGTACAAACAAAGCAGCTGATGAAGAGCCAGACCCTTCCCATCCTAATGCAACTGAAATAACTGGAGAGGAGGAAGGGGAAAACACCTGTACAGTTAAAGCACATGAGGGTTCAGACCTGGCAGCTATTCCAAACAACTCCCATGACTTTAGCCGACTTCAGAGTTCATAATGACTGGAGTAGTTAAAAACTCGTTATTTTAGCAAATAACCACCCCCAAACATAAAGGATACCTCCCCATTTTTAGGAATTAGGTTTTTAACTAATATCTAAAGATGTTACAAATCAAGCATTTTACATGTATCACACAGAACCAAGCTCACAGGATTGTCATTCAAACTGTAATAATTACTAAAAGTAATACATCCTCTTTAAAATATTAAGCAAAGTATAACCTAAAAGCCTCACCCATGCCAGTTATCTTAGTGGCCGATCCAGAAGCGCGAAGCTGAGCAAGATCTGTACCCAACTAACTTTACCATATCTGGGCATCCATGGAAACACAGCTTTCCTGCTCTGTGCAAAATGGGAGGAACTGGGCGAGCTCCAACCACTGAATTAATGCTCTCTCCCCCACCTCCCCCTCATACTTCCCTCCTTCCCACCCACCCTCGGGTACACCAGCTTCTTCCTCCCTCCCCTCCTCCCTCGGGAACAAGGCACAAAAGATCAGGCAGCAGAGGAAAGATGCATCTACATGTGAAACAGCAAAAGGCAAAAAGAGAAATGATTTAGAAACCTCCTTCCTATTCTGGAACCAGAGTCGTAAGCACAAAACTCCTTCCTGTACTATATTACTTCAGAGCAGTTGTTCCGATTTCCCATAATAAAACTGAGCTGAATAAATATAGCAAAAGTGATGAAGTATATTAAAATGTGTTGACATCATACTTACTTGATGAGTTAGAATATATTACCCAACACTAAAAATAGCTCCCAGCTTTGCAATAAGAGGCATGCAAGTGTTACATTACAGTTATTGTATGCATTCTTTGCCAAATATGGCACCCTGTCTATAGCTTCCTCACAAACAGAGAGAACTTAAAGGGGCAATTCCATGCACTAGAGGACGATGAGAAATGAAAATGTCTCTAGAGTACTGGAACTTCTAACATGCTCACACTTAATCAACAAAACAAGACTCTGCAGAAGGACAGTGTAAAGAAATGAGTTAGTGTGTCTAGACAGCAATAAAAATCTACAAGAGAGGAGCCAGCCTTCAAGTCCAAACAATCTCACGTTATTGGACACATGGGAAATATTGACCTCCACACTTTGTAGCATTCCTGACTGGCACTGCAAGATAAGGATGACTGTTCCTTGACAAGATAAGTCTTTTCTAATTAGCTCCTTTAATTTAACTTGTTTTATACATTAGAGAAGAGAGTTAGAGATGCACAGATGTGTTTTACTTGGAAAAGGCACACTTAGGAGGATAATGCTTATTTTACATCTATGAGGGTCTAATCAGAAAATAGTCAAATTAAAATACAATTTTATTTTAAACTTAAAATGAGACCAAACATTATTTCTATTTAGCTCTATAACAAAACCAAGATCCTGTTTGAAATTTATGCAGATATTAAAGTTTGAATTCAATTTACAAAAATTATTGTATTTTAATTTTTTAAAAAATGCTTATTAAGGTCAGAACTCAGTCAATCCTGAGACTAGCATTTCATGCACTCAATCTTCCAAAACTGGTTCCATGAAATCTTTTTACCCTGCAACAGTATTTGGAGCAGAGTTCAGCAAACCATTTACCTCCCTTTTATTGAATTTCTTCTCAAATGCGTATTTAATCAAAACTCAAACTGCTGGCTTAACACAGAACATGCACTGAGTGACATAAAAAGCATGCTTCAAAAACAGTGAAATAATCCAGAAGTCTAACCTTTCAAAAGCTTTGTTTCTTCCACTTTGGTTAGATGTCCTTCATCTATGATCTTGTCTGCCAAACAAAATAAGTGTTACTTTCCAAGCTCAAATTTAACAAGCTTTTCCCTGTACGCATCTACGTAGAGCACATTCCATGACCAAATTAAAAGCTGATAATATTACTTCCTACTCAGGCTTGAACAAAACTTCATTCTGGCACAGAATAATGAAACAGAGCACACAAGCCTACCAGAACTTTGTGATACAGTGCATAATTATTTCTCCTTATTAACTTACATAATGCTTCAGTTCACTAATGAGAATTTAGGAAAATTAATTTTATTATGTACTTTTTAAAAACCTAACCAAAAGTAATAAATTATGAATACATTTCTCAAGTTCTAGTTATCAGAAAAAGAATTTGAAGAGTTGGTTCCCTGAAATAGATGTCCACTCAATACAGCAGAAATCTAGAAATACAGCACAGTAAAAGAGCAACAGAGAAGCCCCTTTCACATCCCAACTGCTTTAACACACTGGGAGAGGTACACAGAAACAGCCTTTCTTAGCTTAAATCTTTCAAGAGAGCTGCATAAACTTCCAAAAGCTAGGAATGCATTACATTCAAGTTCACAGAAATTGAGTTTTTATATAAAATCTACTTTTGGGAACTCTATTCATGTATGTCAGGTGCACAAAAACCTAAAATGTTCAATTTGCGATTCCATTCCTAACTTCATCCTAACTCCAGCTAGGACATGAAGGCAAACAGGAGGACCAAGGGAAGAACAGGTTTGGATTAATCAAAGACACTAAAAGAACTATTGTATCACTACTTAATTTCTTTTTTCAGATGAGATTTCATTATTGCAAATTCCTTAAGAAGCAACTAGAAATGCCAACATCCAAAATTATCGAGGGTCACATCTTGCAGATCACATTCTCAGTTTCTGTGCAGTAGATCTTTCTATCTAGACCATGCTGAAAGCTGTTAACAGCCCCTGAGACATCAGGCTTGAAGCTGCCTGAGTCCTCCCTCTGTGCTTTCCCTGCCAGATCCCAGATAACCAGGCAGGGAGCTGAGTTTGCTGCTCGCTCTGCGTGCTGTTAACAGGTAACTGAGACACGGAGGAGACGGCATGAACAGCACATACGGGAGAGATCAGATTCAGGAAGCTGGATGACAGTAAATCCTTTTCAAAATATTGATTAAAAAAGAAAATAAAATAGTGAGCTTTAGTCATCCTTTCCAGCTTCCAGCAGCTCTGAAGATCAGCCTGTGCCTGTACTCCTCTGATGGCATGTTGCTGTAACCATGACAATCTAAGGACAGATGCAGGACAAGATTTGTGAGGAGGCACTTTTTTCAACCCTAGGTGATAGACAACTTTCAGACAAAACAAAAACCCTGAAGTCTGAAGAAGAGTTTGCATGGCCAAAAGCTTGTCCTGTCCTCTTCCCTCTCCCACTGCCAGGAAAACTAGTCTAAAAGAGATGTTCCCTCCAACTACTTTCATCCACAAATATTGTCCAGCACTCCTGTAACATTTTATTAACACTGCTCCAGAAATACACTGAACAGCACA
Source organism: Myiotriccus ornatus (assembly GCA_036023395.1). Taxonomy (NCBI): domain Eukaryota; kingdom Metazoa; phylum Chordata; class Aves; order Passeriformes; family Tyrannidae; genus Myiotriccus; species Myiotriccus ornatus. Next base: position 12,490,499 of record JAYRBT010000023.1, read on the forward strand.
CTGGATTTTCAAGATTGGCTTCAGGTCTCAAGCAACTGTAGATAACTCATCATCCAAGTTCAGGACAGCCTCGAGTTCCTCAGAGCTGGAGAGAATGACTGTCCCCAGACCGAGGAAGGCACCGTGGAAGGAATCAAGTTACTGCAGCCACAAGTCAGGAGTTTGAGTGATATCGTGAGCCCTCTTCCCTTTAAAAATAAAATAAATCTAATCAAAAGCCTTCATATATGATTAGTCCAGGACTTGTCTGAGGCTGAAAGTGGGGTAGAGAGGAAGGTAGCAAGAAAACAGCTGAGGAATTCTGCCAATAGATCTGAAAAAAATAGCTCAATGCAAACACCAAGTAGCAACCAACTGCTTGATCTAAAGGGGTAACATCTCATCTATGCTAGACTGCCAGCTCAAAATAGGCTTCTGTAATCAGTTTACAGAGCAAAACTTAGTATTATGAAATGATGGATCTTGTAGTTTTCTGAATGCAGTAACTTCTAAACCTAGGAGAGTTACAGCACAAAACAACAAAATTAACCTTCTCAAGGCAAATGTTTTCCAAACTCAAACTTTTGCAGCAGCTCTTTCCACTCAGTCCACATGGCTTAAAGAAACTTTTTTTTTTTTCATTTCCACGGTGGTTGTTTTCTAGTGTCCATTGTAGACTTCACCATTTGTACACAAGGTTTCTCCTTGACACTATTTCCTTCAGCCAAGACCTTGAGCAGCAGCACACGAGTCCTTGCCCAGCATGACCCAAAGCTGGCACAGCCAGTACTTTTCACTTGGGGACTGACATCTCTCCTAACTTACAGAACCAGTGGGAATTCTCTGTGTTTAAAGAATGTTACCATTAGGGTATTTTGAAGCCAACAAAAAATAGTTGATTTCAGTGTGCTGGTGTGTATTTACATAATACACAAAAAATTGGACGCTGGCATCACTGAACCACACAGAATCTTATTTTCCGCTCTGTTACCACCCTAGTCACTAAAAATGGCAGAAGCCAGAAAACAATCAGAAAGCAAAAGATACAAATATGCCTTCTTTAGAACATCTCTTTCAAATCTCTGCATCTTTTCATGTTGCTATTTCAGAAAATTTCACAAATGTGATTTATTTTTAAATGTTTTCCTTGAATCAAAACATGCAATTTTCGCTACCAAAATATAAATTTGGGTGAGGATCCTATCTTTAATTTCTGACACAAAAGAGTTTTATCTTTCATGCTATCCAGTCACTACTTAAAGTAGCAGAAAGTAGCAGAGAGATACATATAATAAATAAGTGTTTTTATGAAACAATCTGCTGTGAAGTTAAGCTTTCAGTTCATCTTTCACATATTCCTTTTTGCTGATGAATGCAGTTCATAAGCAGCTTCCCTTTAGGTTTTTAGTCATTTCCTATCTTTTCAATTTAAGAACTCCCTTTTAGATTTGGGTTGCCTATCACTGTGTGCAATATAATAGGTAAGATCTGTTAACATTAAAATTACCACTTACGTAATATGCCCTCTATACATTCATGGTTTTGTACCAAACTAGTCTTTGAAGGAGGTCAGTTTTGAAAATCAAAGAAAACTTGGCCCTCAACACACAAATTCCCAACCATCTGAAAAAAGATTTACTTGCCACAAGCAGGTCAAATGGAGAAGTTCAAAATAACCGTTTGGTACATCCAAAAAGACTAATAACAACTTAAACATCAGCTTGGTAAAAAGGAAAAACATTGACTTGCATTTCAAGTCGTAAATATAAAATCACAAAATAAGGGGGGGGAAATAAGGACACAAAGAAGGGTTAGATTGGAGTGAAAGACAGGAAGCTAGCAGGGCAAATCTCACTTTTGTCTATACATCATCACCATTTTTGGTAATCATTCACGTTATGAACTAATCCAAAAGAAGCACCATGACTTCTGCTGTTGCTATCACTGATATTCACCAGTGGTTATTGAAACAAAAAAAGCTATGGAATGAGCAACAAGTGAACTGGATGCAATGATCAGAAAGTAACAAACTTTCCAGATCATTCAGAGCCAGATCTCGTAATATTGTGCAGATGTTGCAAATCAGGACACATTACTGAATGAAACTGAGTGTACTGTGCTTAAAAAAAAATCAAAATAATTTAAAAATACCTTTAGAAACCTACAGAAGCCAGATTTTACAAGCAATACTACCAAAATCAAGCATTCAAGCTGCACTGCAACTAAGACTTCAGTGTCCTGTTATTTCTGCCCCACCAAAAACACTCCAGCTTTACTACCTCAGGATGTTTTAATTGCTCTTAACTGATGAGCACTCTCAACTGCTTTATACCTCCACAGCCACTGTTTGTACAGAACACCAGACTGCCTCATCAGCTCATTTTCCTTCTTGTGCTATCCTCCATACTCCCAACTCCTTTACTCCAGCTGGTTTTCCTCAGTTCTCTGCTCGTGTTTTCCCAATTTAAGTGCTTTTTCCCCAGCACTGTGGAGGTGGACACTTCCCACGCAGTACAAGCACATCAACTCAGAACCTTCCCTTCTTGACCAGCTGGATAGTTGTCTCAATTCTCCTTTGGTTTAGATTTCTCTTATGGTTTCAGATCCTACAGTTTCAGTTCCTCTGCTTCTATTACAGAACAGTAAGCCCTCCACAACCCAACTGTCATGAGTGACTCCTGTTTCTGGGATTTCTACTGTACTATTATGTTTTAAGTAATAAACCTGCTCCTCTCTCTATACTTAATCCTTTGGGCAAAACCCCAACACAGTACCACAGGATGAACTATATATTCTTTCTTTATATTGCCAATTCTACACTTCAGTGTTTGCTGCATACCTTAAAACTCAAGTTCCTGACGATGTCTGGAACTATAATTTTTCTCCCCAGAAGACTACACAGAGCAAAGAACAGGAGTAAGACTGAAGGGTAGCGTTTACATACAAAAGGAAAATAACAGATCCTGCAGTTTGCAGTTTTTAAGGTTGTGATATTGTGATGTCTGATTAAACGTATTTGAATTTGGAAAAGGCAAAAAACTTTCAGCCCAAGAATGAGTTGCTGATTTGGAATATTTTTTTTGTTCTTGATGGGAAAGTAAAAACTTAGATTGTTGTAAAAAATACAAAATCCTGAACCTGTTGAACTCATATTCTTTCTTTTCAAAGTGAGGCAATCGAGGCCCTAGATATCTTCACCCTGCAGCTTTCCATCTCTCAAAAATAGGTAGGGCATAAACACATGGAACTTTATTTTACTCTTATTACTGCTTCGATTACATTCTAGAATCTCTTCCTAGATACTGAGAATTACTTTTCCCTCTCAACAGTTACAAGATTGGTCACATTTAGTTCGCAGAAGTGATACTACTTCTAAGTTCTGCTAAAACAGGTCAAGCTAACAACCAAACAATGAAAACAGGCAACCAATCCATATTTGAACATCATTCAATGTGCTCTTCATGTTCAGTCTAGACCAAAAAAAAAGTTTACTCTAACATTTAACTTCATTTTTATGTACTTAATCAAGATGACTCATGTGATCTTTGCAAAATTTAGAATTATTTTAAACAGCAGCCTGACATAAGATAGCTACCAGTCATTTTTAAAATAAACAGTTTTCAAATAAATAAAGTTTAAGTTTTCTTAGACAAACAGCGGCAGTACCACGTCATTTGGTTTGCAGCACTGCAACCCTCGTCACCAGCAGCAGAGTCAGACAAGTCTGTTTCACTTCCTCGTCCAAATTTAAGAGGGAAGAGTCCAACAGGCATCATGTCAGAAAAAGATACTCTTTTGTTTCTGCTTCCAAATGTTTCTCTCTGCTCAACTTTAGGTACATAATTCCAATAAACTCTTAAATAAAAGATTAATTCTTCATGCTACAAACCAGTTTTATTCTAAGTTTAACAGTACTCTTCTCTCTTCATTCTAATGATATTTTTGCCTCAGCAGACAAAAAGCATTAACATCTTCAGTTTTGATTTAATTTAGACTTGCAGACAGTGCCATTTCATGACTCATTTTCAAATCCACTTGCTTTGAAAAACATATTTCACATTCCAGAATAACACATCTTTCCAAAGACTGGTATTTGATTATTTATTTTCTATGGGTTTTTAAACAATCTCTTGGATTTCCACATAAAACCCACAGACTCGTTTTTCTTTTTATTCTTTGTAACAAATAATTTGAAGAACGTGTAAGGCCTTTAATTATCAGATAAATTACCGATATGTGAAAATGCGTCGTTACCTTCCATATCCTACTTCTGTCTGCGATATCTGCTTAAACTGACAGGGTTAGGCTTTCAACTGAATTTGTAACAGGTGAACAATTACACTCAGTTTTCAACACTACGAGGCAACATCACCACCCTTTTGTTGGTCAGGGCACAGTAATGGATTAAGTGCTTTGAAGAGATGATGTGACCATCGCTTCGCAGGAGCAAAGACACCCTCACTGCCCCTACAGGCCCTGCTGGGTATCACAGTGCCACAATTCGACAGAAAGGTTAAATAGCAGTGACAGTTCTGGTTTTCATCCACCTTCTCTGGGTTTTCTTGTTGTTTTTAAAGCAAATGTGAACACTCTTGTACTCACTCTGACATTCTATGAACTGATGAATAAAAGTGCAGTCCCCTCCACTCTTTGAAAGAAAGTGCTCTAGTAGAGAAAGAAACACTTAAGTTTACACCTTCTTATCATTTTCAAATTGATGCAACAAAAAATTTGAAAGGCATATTAACAATATTTGTAATTGTGTATTCACAGTGAACTTTTGAAATCTGAGTTAATATGCAAGCAGACAAGACATGGAATTGAAATGATGTCTGAGTGATACTAGGAAATAGGTTTACTCTTTTGAACTGATCAGAAGAAAGTACTTCAATTGCCTTTTCAAAAGAAATGTGTATTTAACCCATATTCTTCAGCATTTTTATTAGCTTTAAAAGGGTATTTAAGTTTTTCATTAGTCTTCATGTTGATTCTTCACCTCTAACATCCTCTTGAAAAGAAAAACATTTATTTTAAAAGTGTTGTTGAATATCTCCCTTTACTTTTTAAACAGTTCCACTGCACAGAAACAATTTTTGAAAGGACAGTTCTACAGTAGAGATCCTAAAACTGGGCTCAATTTCCAGGTTTACTCAAGTTGCTCCACGTGACTTTGTTCAGCTCCCGGCTCCACCATACTCCTGCATCTCTTCAAGTGAAAAGTTTCCAGAACTTCCTTCCTGGAGAATCTCAAAAACCATTTGACCAAGAGTCCAGCAGTCTGAAAATGCTGCTTTTAGTATAAACCTGCACAGTGTGGGACATTCTAACCAAACTGTTCAGTCACTAGCTCTGACATCAGCTCTGCTGCAATACTAAGCTTTACTATACTTCAAAGTTACTCTAAAAAGTATTTATTTTCCTCATTTAATTTTTTTTTCCTTTTTACACAATCCTCTAATTGACTGTACACAAATTTCTCATACCTTTCTTACGTAATACCTGGCTCACAAAATGTAAAGATGAAAGCCAGGTGTGGTGCAACTCACTGAGAAAAATACCACTTTTGGAACAACACAACTGTTATCAGGGGCTTGATGTATAAACAAGTTCCTCTCTTCTGCACCAGCTTTTCTGTATGTGCAGTGAGAGAAAACGAATGTCCAACCATCATCACCTGAATACGGCTGGTTAGAAAAAGCCTCTACAAAGGCTGTGACGTGACTTTGAGTTCCTCTACTCTGAACAGAGCTCTTGAGTGTTGTGGGCAGTCACGGAAAAAAGCAGTGCAAACCCCTTGCTCTTGCCATGGCCAGGCAGTGTGTCTGTACACACACCTTGAGGACCTGATCTCAAGTTCTGAGAGAGACAAAAGGAATCGTAAAAAATATACTGATTTTACACGGCTGTATAGGTTTTCTCTTTTGTTGCCAAAATTGCTCAATCTGCATTAGAATCTCAAAATTCTTAGCTCCTCTAAAATAATGCAAGACTACTCAGAAAAAAAAACCTACAAAAAAACAACCAATAGTAACTGTCTCCTGCTGCTTTTAAGAGAACAAAATCCAAAATCTGGCAGAGCAAATGACTGCCCATCTGTCATACAAGGGCTAAAGGACCAGAAGATCCAGAAAGGCACAGACTGTCATGAAGAGAACACAGGGCAGAAAGCTGTAAAATGCCAGAGAAATGTGGAAGGACCAAGTATGGCAGAGATGCAGAAGAATGTGGGACAACTGGCAGGATAATGGAAGGCTACGTTAAAATACAGAATAATAAAACAGCATGGTATGTGCAGGACAAAAAAGGTGATAGACTGTATAAACACAGAAAGACAACCTGAATGAGCAGTTCTATGCTGTCTGTATTAATAAACACAAATAAATTGGCAAACAGCTTCCTAAAACTTCCAGGTTTAAGCACAAGTTCGACTGTTATTCATAGGACGGAGGAATCCATTTTGTCATCCGTCCATCCATCCAGATGACATCGACTCTTATGCAATCCAGTGTAAGTCAAAAAGGGATTCTTTCTTCAACTTTGGCAAAAAAGGATCAGTAATGCAAAGATATTTGTTATAATCACAATGATTTTTAAATGGGCAATTTTTAAATCTGGACTCGTAAGAAGCACCAGTATTAAAAAAAACTAACAGGACGTTCCTACCAACAATTTTAAAACAAACACAAAGTGTTTCTTCAAAAAATAATATCTAATATGATGTTATAAATTATTTCTCTATAAAACCATTTGTATTTGAGCTCAACAGTTTTTATTAAGTGTTTCAAATTAGTTCTAGGCTACTATTGTTCAAAGTATTGCCTGTTTTATTAATAACCTCCAGTAACCTCACTTTCAACATCTTTTTACGGTTTACATCATTAGAATGAAGAATCACAATCTTTGTATTCCTCAGTTTTGCTCTGTAAAGAAGTTAACCTTTGTGGGGTGGAAAGTTTAAAAAAAAAACAAAAAACAAAGGCAGATTTATTTCTTAACCAGTCTCTCAAACACAATATAGAGCTCTCTATACAGGCGCCTCAAGCTTTCAACTAACACCACCCCCAGTCCTCAGGCTGTAGAAGAGAGTTACATCAAGGAAAAAATTAAAATTGACACAGGAGGACAAAGACATATCAGCCAATAAAACAATTTAGTGAATTTGGAATCAAACTGGAATATTCTTCACTCTCTGTGATATAGGGCATATTCTTTCTGGATCACTTTAGTCAAGAAAAGCTCAAGTGTACGTTAAGACACATGAGCTAAAATATCTGGCTCTAACTAATTGGTCTTTACGAAACCCAATCATTTAGTTCAATCTGTATTAATTCCTACTTCACATAAAGACAGTCCTGAGCATTAAAAAGTTAGTTTCTACTGTTTATATATTTTATATGCTCACATTTTTCAAGTTAGTTATAAAAAAAGTAGGTTTTGCTGTTCAAACTTTACTTACCATACCAAATTTACTAGAAAAATGGTGTATTGTCTGTGTGTTGCAAGAGAAAATAAAATCATGAGGAAAAGCTGTCAGCGAGTTTTCCACTTTCTTGTGTCACAAGCCTGATATGATTCAGTAAACTCCTACTGATTCCAGTGACAGCCCATCAAAAAAAAAAAAAATAAAAAAGACGACTTCCAAGTTGTTTTGTTACATTTTACAGAACTTTCCAAAAACACCCAGACTGAACGTCTTAGTAAAAAAAAAAGCTGGTCAGTGGAGTGGACAAATTCAACTGAATTTTTAAAGAGAATATTATTCAAAGCAAGACTTTCAAGAACATTTTGAATTTGTTCAACTTCAAACATCAACCATAAGACAAAAGGTAGCCTTAAGATACACTACCTTTCTCTGTGCTCCCATTAATTTTAGGTATGAAGTCGTCAACTTGTATGCCTAGGATCAAGAAAGGGTATTATTTTTGGAACCAAGCAAGATTTTGTTTTGGGTTTTGTTTCTTTATAAATACAGCATTGTGAAATGTATCTGGCTTTTCATGCTACTTCCTCCTTCTAAGCACCTAATCAAACAAAGCACGCAAAGTGTGATGGGTTTTTTCTGCACTACAGACCACGTTTCTGATTGTTCAAACGTATGAAAGGTTACTAACATCCAAAGAATGGCTGCCTATTACATACATACATATATATATATCCTTTTATATATATATAAAAGGATTTTAAAATGTATCCGAGTGTAAAACCCCTCCAAATCGGAGCTCGGCATCGGGCCCTGGGCCGGCACTGAACACCCGCAGCACCAGCGCCCTCTGCCGGCCCCTCTCCCCTCTCCACGTCCAGGAGAATTCCCTTCTGGGATAACTGGGAATCACAACTCCTCCGCCAGACACCGGGACTACGAGACTGGCATAACGAAAGTGAACGAACAGAAAAATACGGAAACCAGCTTGAAACAAGAAACTGATCACACCTACCTAAGCTGTTGTGTTCTTTAAGAGTTTTCTCCTGAAGGTGTTCTAACCGTACTGTAAACAGAAGTCCAAGAAAAAGATATTTCACAGATTAAAAGAAAAATAAATAACCAAAGTTTCTCCCCCGCTAGCAACTAACCTTGTAAAGCTGTCAGGCGCTCGTTGGTGAAGTCATTGTCGGCCTGCAAAGCTTCTATTTTTGCTTGAAGCTCTTGCTCCCTTTCTTCCATTTCATCTATTTTATGCTGCAATTCCTTTTTCTCAGCCAGTCCTTTCTGTTGGATTTCTTCTTGTCTTCCTTCTGCTACCTGCTCAAAAAAGGTGAAAAAAAATCCCCGAACAAATCAAACTTAACACATGAAAGAACAGGTCTCCTTGATTTTTGTATAGCTAAATGGACCTAAATAACTGTCACCCAGCATCTCAAATCAATCAAAACTCAAGAGCCCTTTTGAACTGAATGCACACTGACTGCACAGACCAACTTGATTAAAGCCACATCTTTTTCCTTGCTGGATCTCTTGATAAGTTGCAGACTCTTCTCCCTCACAGCTAAGTCATAAGTTTCAGTTTGGACCCTTCTGTGTATACTCAGCATAATCATTGACTCATAACGGCTTTAAGAGCAGCAATTGAACCTTTTAATTTGGAAAGAAAATCTTCTGTCTGAGATGCTGAATTAGGACTCAAAGAACCCAAGTTCCAATCCCAGTATTTATCCAAGACAAATGCAACAAGTGTCTCAGGTCTCCAGAGATAACACCACTACCTTCCTCCTTCACAGCTTCTTCTTATCTAGATTGGAAACTCTTGAGGAACAGAATTTATCATGAAGTGTTTATTCCGTTCTCCACCATAAAGGACCTTTAAATATATACTTCGACATTTAATTTAATCACAAACTTAACAGCGTGCTCCTACCCCCTGGCAGCTGAGCCATATTATTATTATGTGGTGGGCTGCTTATATTTGTATCTGCACAAAGAGGCAACACAAAATGCAAATTTATTTCCAATTCTAGTTTCCAATCCCATTACCAGTAAGACATTTAGGTTGAAAGTTATTTGTCTACATAAAAGCAGCTGAATGTGAAGTTTCACACCTTACGTAATTTTAGACTAAAATATATTTTGGCTCCAAAAAATATGGTAACTTCCAAAATGAATGAGAAAGAAACCTTTTTAGCAAGTGACTTAACTGATGACAGCTTCAAGTACACTAAAATCAAAATAATATGTAAAAGATAATATGCATCTTTCTATCTATGCATCAACCTGTTGTTCAAAAAGCTTCTTAACCTTTTTTGATTACATTAGAAATTCAATTGTATTTATTTGTTCCATTCATCAAAGTTTTATCATAAGTCAGACTAAGTTCTGTTGTTACCTTTAGTTTGTCAGAAAGATCCTTAATTTCATTTACAGCTCCATTGTATTTATTAGCTAATTCCCTTAATTCTTCCTGAGTCCGCTCATTCATTTCTTTCAGGTGTGTACATTCATCTTCTGTATTACTTAAACTCCGCTGTAACACAGAATTATTACTCAATAAATAATAAAAAAGAAGACACAAGAAACTACCAAACACTAAAAATTTTTTCCAAACAGCATATGTAACTAATCACATTTAGCTGCTTTGGTTTTAATCATTAAGGATAAACAAACAGATCAAGTCCTGGCAAAAACATTATCTATACAAACCTCTAATGTTCTACCCAAAGAACAGATTATGTGAAAATATATCGGTTTACATATGTGTTAACAAAAAAAACCCAAACCAAAAACCCCACAGTGGGCTATATAATTGTGAATAAAGGACTAAACTGTGTGATCCATTTCCACCATTCTCTTCCCTTTTATGCTCAACTGTGAAAGTTCTATAATATTTTTAATTCATTGTAATCAACACATTTCATCATACCTTTCACCCAGCAAAAGATGATTTAACACATTATAAAAGCCTAATGGCTCCAAGGAAGTGTTCTAAACCTTTTTCTGTACTTCATAACGTGGAAAAGCATCTAACTCAAGAGGGTCTCCAGGAAGCAAGGAATGCTCCTGAAGTTTGGTGACAGCAGCACAACTAAATGGTGTAGAGGAGAACGTGTCCATCACTTTGTAATCATTAAAGCTCATTCTTAAGTGTACTTCATACAAGTAGTTAAGTGTATGTTTCCATAAATTTTACAGTTTAAACAAGGTCTTACAGCATTTTTTTAAAGCATGTATGTCATTTTCCCCTCACTTGTCTCCCACACATAGGAACTTCTGTACGACAGCTTCACCAGTTTTGAAACCTGGCAGAAAAGGGAGGAGCTGCAATAATAGCTCCTCTAACTGTTTAACAATCTTGTCCAACGGGAGAAATAAAGAGTACTACCTAACACTCTGCAAATGTCAGGGTACAATGGATTCTGGCATACCACAGGCAATAAAATGGGGATCTAAGTAGCAGCACTCACAACTATTTCAGCATTTCCTAAAGACTTGGCATGCAGTTTCCATACCTCCACTTCAGACAATTTTCTGACCACTTCAATTTTCTCCTGGAGGACCCGCCTCAGGGACTCTTTGGCTGTTGTCTCATAGTTGTGTTTGTCTTCCTGTAATGCTATAAGCTCTTTTCGTATGCTGTCTTCTGTTTGATTCTGTAAATGTAAGGTATTTCAAAGATAGCATGTAAATTAGTATTTTGCTGATTAAATATAACAGACCATGGCAGAGTCAGGTATATTAAAAGTAGGAACAATTTCTGATAGATGGGAATATGTTATCTATAAATCAGTTATCAAAGATGCTTGACATAACTGGGTGCAAACCAATTTTTTTTTAAGTGTATGTATAGCAGTACACATTCAGTGGTCAGATTTGATTACAGGAAAGATATGGGCTTTCACTGGACATTGTTAAGACAATATCAAGCCTAGGAGAGCTACAAGGTCCCATATAAAATACCTTAAACGGGACCAGCAGAAGAATGTCTTATAGATAGTTCAGAGGAAATAGAAACAAAATAAAAATTAAAATTCAAGGCAGGCATAGGTGGCCTAAACAGCAATCAAGGCAGTGCATACTTGTTACTCTAATACAATGAAAACAGTAGCCACTTACCCAGATTCCATGAAATACAGAATAGAGCTACCATTTCCATGCTACTCAGATTATCAAAATTGCTCAGGTTCATTTTAGAAAGTTTGTGTTCCAACTGCTTTCCTACAACCAGCTAATTTCAAAAAACACTCCAAAACAGGTATCTTTCAGAACTTTTAACATTCAACTTTAGGTGAACTACTCACCTTTGAACAAGCCTGTAACTGATTTCCCATAACCTCTAGTCTCGATAGCAGCCTGTCTTCATCTATTAAAGCCTGGCAGAAAAGAAGAATCACCTCGGTATTAATATGTGCTTTATGTAGTGCCACTAGAGTTCTGCTTTAAAGACCTGCATTCTATTAGAGTATTCACTACTAACAGCTATTTCTAACTGGCACATAATCACTAAATTTATTAAGCGTTATCTTTTGCACAGTTTTAAAGAACCACCATAAAGCTTTTATTATTTCTGCTGCTTCCCCCCCACATTGTTCGTAAATTAGCAGCTAAAAATTTATATGCCACTGCATAGTTCAGTCCACAAGGAAAAGGATTGCCTGCAGGTACCTGCCAACTAGTATCTGAAGCCTCTTGTGTGACAGCAAGTAATCGCTGAAGGGTTGCCAGCTTCTGTTCCAACATTTGTTCCCGATGTAAGGCTTCCTGTGAAGAGAGCAGGGCATCAGTCAGTTCAGCTAGAACAGCTCAGGAAATCAGAAGCAACAGAACAGATCACAAAATACAAGAAAAAAAAAAAGGAAATATGAGTGGCAAGCACTGTCACATATTCAAAACCTTAATAACCCCATTCCATTTTATCCATCCACACATTTATTTGGATAGTTTAATTAGAAAATCGTATCCTGTGACCTCAGGTTCCTGAAAACCTCCATTTTTCATGCATTTTTTGCACATGCTGAGGACACATGGCTGTTCTCTCCAAGACTTGAAAACACTTTTTGTCTTTTGTCAATAATTTGAGTAACAAAACTGCAGACACCAAAAGGCAGCTTGGCAGCTCCCATGGAATGAGCTGTTCATCCTCAAATCAGGTCACAAAAGAAAAATGCCAAGCAAGAACTACTATTTCTGCTTCTTTTTTGGTTTGTGACAGTGAGATGGAAGAGCATCTTCGTTAACAATTCCAGGATATGGAGAGTGAACAGATTGGGACTGAGTATGTATTTGGCTTCCCAAGAAAGAGCATCTGCCTGAGCTGCTTCCTGCTATGTCAGCATATACATATAAAGATAGTATCTATCTGAAAAGCCTCAGCATTTATGGGAACAAAACCAGGCAAAATAAATCAGTAGAACTACATATAAATCAAACGCAGATAGAATTTACCAGTAAAAACGGCTTTCTATCTTTTGCAGAAAGCTGATTTTATGATTCCTCCTAAAGAGTGTACTTATATCTATTAGCACACCCTTTAATGCGTTGCCAGTTTGCAGTCTAATCCTTTTGTGGGGAAAAAACACACCTACTAAAACTGACACAGAAGCAGCACAGAAAGGCTGGTGATGCCAATGAGCAAGAAGAGCTGCCAGCACTGTTCTCTCCTTTACAGTTTCCAATAAATACAGGGTCAGAAATATTCACACTAAGAGTTTACATTCTCAGAAACAAACTAGTTCTTGACACATGAAATGACCTCTTTTGTTGCCTTTTTTTTTTGTTTTGGTATTTCTACACATACCCAGCACATCCACAGCAATGGATGACAAGAAAAATATTGTGAGCAAAGGAAAACTGGGGACTGCAGGGTAGGAGAGAAGAAAGGCCAGGAAAAAGCAGGTACACAGCATTCACTGAGTTTCTATACAGGAAACTTTCATGCTTCCTCTAAAAAAAACATAGTTTATACTGCTCATGCAAAGCCTTGAAAGTTTACACACAACTACACCATGTGCAATGACATTGTTTTACTACAGAAAAGGTAGTTCCATGTTTATGGTGTTCTTGTTTACAAAACACAGGCCCAAAGACAAGGCATAAGGTTGGTCTTGAACAAAAATTAAAGTAAATGCCTTTAAAACCAAACCTACTTGTAGATACTGTGAAAGCTGAAACAATTCCTGAGAATACATACTGGGAGTGTTAGCAGCAACCTGAAAAAGAAGATAGGTAAGAATCAGAATGGTTTTGGATTTCTCATTTAAGTCAAATAACGCAAAATTCATTTAAATCTAGCCATGAAGGTAAACTTACAGTTATCTAATAATAGCATTTTCATTCATTTATTGTTCCATTACTATTTCTGCTTTACCATAGAACTTCCCAGCTCTGGACTGAGGCCCCGCTGTGTTTATGTCTTCACAAGTTCTGGAACCACCAGCACACCAGTGAGTTTAAGGTTGTTGTTACAACTGAGATTAAAGTGACAAAAAACCCGGGGGGCACAAAGGTGAACCCATTGAACCCAAGGACCAAAACAAACTGTGGGCTTCCAATTCAATGTTATTGCACACACATTACAATCACACGTTTCCTGTTGACCTACCAGTCGTCATCCCCCTCTATAAGGATCTATTTCAGATTTCAGGAATACCTGTACTGTCTTTAATTCTAACTGAAACTGGGTTGTTTTGCAGAGTTTTTTGACACTGGAATCTATTTATTTGCTAAATCTTGTAGGCTTTTAACTGTTTTCACAGTTACACCTGTAGTCCCTCCTCAGAACCTGTTGGTCTGTCAACCTGTACCTGGAAATTAATTATCTTAACATCAATAGTTTTGTTCCAGAGAGATGTTTCAGGTGCCATAATGTAAAAAGTCAAACTACCTTCAAATATATACTGTAATACTGCATTACCTTCTCTGCCTTAAATGTCACTCAAAATATTAAACTAGGTAAAAACAGGCAGTGGAACACATATCTAAATGTAACTGGACAGACTGCACCACTTCTTCATCTTGTTATAAAGAAAGTCCGAAAACAGCATGTGGCCAAATAAGGCATAAAGCAGGAAATTACTGAATTACCTTGTCAACAGGACTTGGTAATGGAGCGTGGATAACACTAAAAAAAATAAATTAAAGAAAGTGAACACAAAGTGCAGAATAGCAGTTCAGAAATCCAGAAGATCACTAGTCCTGTGCATTTGATTAAGATGTTCTGTATTTTTAAGTTCATTCTTCAGATAAAGTTCAAGAGTTTATACACAAACATGTGAAAACAGTTAATACTATGCTGTGAGACTTTTTCAAAGTTACAGAACTACCCCAAATTATAAATAAAGGAGCTATTCTAAAAGTTCTCTTTACCAACTTCTATTTCAGTATTCACATAAATTGATTCTTTAAAAAATAATTTATTAAGATTTAAACCAATTTACACAAAACAAATATTAAATGAGTGGATATACTACTCTTATTTACAAATTCAACAAACTGAGCAAAAAAACATTTGGTAACTTAACAAAATTTTGTATATTTTCACTAGAGTAAGTGTTATACTTGCACATTTTCAGAAGAACTAAAAGTTTATACATTTCTACTACTACTTATTAGGACATGAAATTATATGGAAAATTTCCCATAACAATTTATTTTTACTTATCTTCCCAGAAGACAAGACACCCTAAAGCTTCATGCAAGTGTTTCTGGATAGTAATGATAAAAGAATATTTACATAAGCAATATAAAACATACAATTGTTGATAACGAAAGATGATTAAAGTCATGTCATTTGTAATTGGCACTCAGAGAAAACAAAAAAATTAAGGTTTTGGTTTCTACTCTTCGCTGAAAATTTCTTTGAAATGTGCACAGAAAACCCTGTCAATATTCAGCTGAGTTTCCATGAACTTCACTTCAGCACAGTCTATGTGCATTTAGAGGAGCAAAAATAACAATCCCAAATAAAGAAAGAGGGCAGGAGAATTTGCTCATTTGCTTTCTTTTTCCCTATATTTTTCTGCTTCTAATACCCATTTCAGTAGACTAAACCACAAATGATCAGAAGAGCCCAACTTCAAAAGAAATTGTTTCTTCTTTTAGAAAACCTTTTTGTTTTTCGTAATTAATTTCTAAGAGCTACAAGCATATGAGATTTCTTTTTCACAGTGCCTGCAAAAGAACCACGCTCTCCTTGCACTTCCTTTGCACAGTCATGGGAAAACAAACTGTTCCTACACCGATTTTCAACATAATATCAATCAAATCCTCATTATACAGTAGCTGAGTTTGGCTATACATGAATATTTATTCTTACTCTGATCGCAATCGAGCTTCCATTCCATCTGGAAGGAACAGTTTGATTGTGGAGACTATACATCCATGGGTAACTGAAAAGAAACAAATACTAAGTCATCATGACTCGTTACTATTTAACTGTAAATTCGATGGTTAATGTTACAGTAACAGTCAAGCTATCTTAGGACACCCTGAGACAGGCAAAGAAGAGGCACGAACACCTTCAAGTACCAGTGCCTGGGTTTGCCTTCCTGAGTCTCCTCCGGAGACGGGAAACTTCAGCATTACAAACTTGAAGGGGTTCTGCGGTGTGTTTAGTCCTGGCTGGGGAGCAGTTCCAGTTCCAGCTCTTCCACATGCAGAAATACCTGAAATCTGTCTTTTCTCTAGTAATTAAAAAAGTTAATAGTCTGTTTTGATCCTAAACTGAGGAAGGAGGAATGTACCTTACATGCACTAGGTAACGGGAATGCAGAGGTGTAAACAAAATAACAAGCTGATTTTTTGACAACATTCCTACAAGCATATCCAGGGCCAAAATGCAACACACCCAACTTGTGTCACTGACACTCACCTCAACATCTGGAACTTGCCAAGTAGCTGTTATTTAAAAACAAGGATCAAAAAGGGAATGCAGACGAAGTGTGTAGAAACCACTGAGAAGTACATCCTCTCAAACACCATAAGCAGCATCCCTCAAGACAAAACATCTCTATTTTGGGATGCTTGTGCACATCTAATGCACAGCCCTAGACAAGTGGCCTCTCATTTCAGAAGAGGAAAACTTGTTTCTCAAGGACTAAATTCAAGATTCTTTGAACTCCAGAGAGATTCTACGGAATAAGAGGAGGAAATATTTGATTCCTGCATCATGCTTTCTTCACAATGTTTACCGAAAATGTTACTGATAGCAGTTTCAAGGTCTTTGCAAACAGTCAAATTATGTCTGAGTTTTAGTTGTTTTTTTCCTAGTACGGTACTATGATTTGGGAAGTAAAAATTATTTCTGGATACATGGAAAGCTACCCTGTCCCCAAAATACTACCACAAGATAGATACAAAGGAGTATGAGGTAACCTCTCATGTAGCACTATACATCAAGCACCTATCAACATATGAAATAGCTGCTCTACTTTCACAGTTATTAATATCAGCAAAACAGTTAATCTATCTTTGAAAAAAAGGGCAACGGGCATTTTAGGACATGGGTAATACTCCAGGGAAATGAGACAAGTCTTTGAGGAAGCTACCTCAATAGAATCTAAAAATACAGGAGAAATGATCCAACTAAGCCGAGTTGTTTTTAACCTTTATCCATAGCTAAAAGCTAATGCTTTGGAGACACATCCTCCTGGCTACAGCACCTTGTTTTTTCAAGCTGACCTGGTAAAGTACTACACTAACATGCCAGGGCAAAATAGATTAATCTGCAAGGTTTGGGGTCTTCATTTATAATGGAACAAATCCACTTTTGTAAAAACATTTAAAAATTACATCAGTAATTAATCAGTAATATTAGCTGTAGCCTATAATACATAGCTTTCTTAATGAACAATCTTTAGGAGGAAATTAGTGATTTCAATAAGAGAACATTGGGGGATCTGAAATTAAATACCAACAGACAGCTTTAGCTTTGGGTCACATATCAGGTAGGTCTGCTGGGAGATTACATAATTGTGAAGATCTTCTGTCAACACCCAGACAGAAAAAAAAAAACCTCCTAAAAGCTGCAGGAGCTTTATTTGTGTAAAATATTAAGATATAAAGAGCATTTAGCAAAAGACAGTGACTGGGAAAAGGTACCATGCATTTTGATAAGCTGATAAAATAAAAGTAATAAGAAAGAAAAAAACCCACCCAAACCCCGCAGTCTGACCTTTAGCTATCAGTTAATTGTAACTGCAAAAATAATGAGAAAGCCTAAGGGAAAGAGACACAGAAAACATGAATGCAGCGCTGCCTGCACGGGACAGCAGTAACCGCTTAAATTCAGGTCTGTGCCAAGCCAAGGCAGCGAAGCACGCTCTGGTTTCCCCGAGGGACGGAGCCATCCCCGCTCCCATCTCCCGATCCCGCTCACCTCGGGCGCTCCGCGGGGCCGCCGCTCCCGCCGCCACCGCGCCGCCAGGGGGCGCCACAGCGCCGGCCACGCGGGGCCCGGCGGCGCCTCCCCGCGCGCCGACCATGGCGGGAAACCCCGGCCCACGGGCACGGGGTGACACCCACGGGTATGGAGTGACACCCACGGGTATGGAGTGACACCCACGGGTATGGAGTGACACCCACGGGCACGGGGTGACACCCACGGGCACGGGGTGACACCCACGGGCACGGGGTGACACCCACGGGTATGGAGTGACACCCACGGGCACGGAGTGACACCCACGGGCACGGAGTGACACCCACGGGCACGGAGTGACACCCACGGGTATGGAGTGACACCCACGGGCACGGAGTGACACCCACGGGCACGGGGTGACACCCACGGGCATGGAGTGACACCCACGGGCACGGAGTGACACCCACGGGCACGGGGTGACACCCACGGGTATGGAGTGACACCCACGGGCACGGGGTGACACCCACGGGCACGGGGTGACACCCACGGGTATGGAGTGACACCCACGGGTATGGAGTGACACCCACGGGTATGGAGTG